>OX638303.1:4567552-4697289 GCA_951812265.1 Taphrorychus bicolor | reverse complement strand
ACTAGCCGTTGCATCTTCTTTCATTATAGGCTTCCTTATCCAAAACTTACAAAAAATTTCTTTAATTCCCCACAGTACATGCTGCGTGCCGTACGATATCTCTGACGGTTAGCCGCAGAGTTTCGACACGGCGAGCAGCATGTACAAAGCAATAATGCAACTTTCATTTACTCTTCTTCAAGTAACAGTACATAAAAAAAAAAACTGCAACAAACTTCGAACCAAAACTGTACATCGTTTTGTGGTAAGTCATTGTTACCCTCAGATTCCCTCCTTTTCTTACGTTTCTTACCCTTTTGGCCCCTCTTCTTAACCTAACACCATATTGCATCGTAGGTTTCACTTTTGACGCTCTTTTGCTTTGAGTTACCGACTTTATTCTTTAATTTAATCATCCCTCAATACGTTTATGTTTCAACATTTTATTTCGTACTTGTAGTAATCTTTATATAATTTTTTTTTCCATGTATTCCTTTATACCATTCCTTCCTGCTATTGTAAAAAAATTTTATCTTTAAACTAAGTATTCCATATGTTGTAGTAATCTGATGAAGGCACCAATTTGTGTCGAAACGTCATTAAACAAAGAAGTTAGAAGCACCCGCTGTAACTTATTTTAATCAGACAAAAGGACCAGAACCCAAGATAACAACCAACCATACAGTTTTTAAAGGTGGTTTTCAAAATGGAGGCCATTTTCCTGTATGCAAAATTGGCACATTTTTGTTATTCTTCTAATCGCGTTAGAAAAATCATAGACCTTCTTTGCAAATTTTGGAAAGCTAAATTGATTGCCGCAAGAAGCTCCGCTCGAGACTGATATTGTGTTTTATAGATTTCATTTTGCATGAAACCCCATAAGAAAAAATCCAAAATTGAAAGATCGGGAGATCGAGGGAGCCACCTTACAGGTCCGTAGGTATCAATCCATCTTTGATGAAAGTTATCGTCTAAAAATTCCCCTTAAAAGGGCAGAGTTGTGGCTTGGGGCACCGTCTGGAATAACTTCCTCCAGAATTTCTCTGCAGCGATGCGCTGTGAGTCCTCCTTCAACAATTCTGTAGACTATGCATCTTCCAAAAATGAAACACGAGACTCCAACCCCAAAGCGTCCTTGTTGTGCTCTTTCAAAAGTTAAATCGTGATTTTCTGTGGACCAATGTCTAGTATTATGGCGTTTTTTGATGATGATAATGTATTGCGTCCCCTCAATTAACATATGTAATGGTTTTGCAGGTTTAGGACAAATAAAACTCCCTTGTCGTTTGAATAAAGGCCAACGTTTCGACGTTTAATTTACGTCTTCTTCAGGGCTAGAAACAAATACAAAAAACATAATAAACAATTGAAGACTGGCCCACAAAAATATATAAAATAAAAAAAGTTTAAAAAATATTTAAAATGTTTTGCTTTAAAAAACATGTGGTCTACCCTAGTGTAAGTAAATAGAACTTCCGCTCTATATTACAATTTATTATTTTTTCCCTTTTAAACAAGTTAAAAATATTTATACAAAAGCTAACAACTTTGTAAGTAAAAACTCCAAAAAAGAAACCTTCAAAAGAAAAAAAACCACCATTCAATAATTTAAAATAACTTTAAAAAAAAACACTCAAAACAATATGGACGCGGGGCAAATATAAAGCCACAAGACTGATGCCAGACTCACCTTTACTCGGCGACAAAGAATGACGTCAATAAACAAAATTACATCCATGATGCACGTCACACATTATTACGCACGCCAGCGCCATCAGAGTATCTGCCATCAGATATTACATCAAGTTCTTGATGTAATGGTTGCACGTCAGGCTGATGGTACATTGTCAACGAATTGGTATCAAAAACCTACAGCTTCCGCAAGGGTAAAATTTGTTTTATCTAACCATCCAACATCCCAGAAAGTGGCAGTCATAAAGGGTTTGATTTATAGGTCGGTAATGTTAAGTTCACCTCAACATCATGTTGGTAATGGAATTTTAATTGGGGACATCCTCAGAGAGAATAACTATCCTCGGGCGTTGGTTAACAGACTGTTAAATACTTATAAACCTCCTACCAAAAGAGAAAGACCTGAAAGACCCAATAAATATTTCGCATTTCCTTATATCAAAGGATTATCCGAAGGCTTGCAACAACAACTCATGCAACAACAAAGCATAAATTTCCAGAATGCCATTTGGGTTTTTATAACGTAAAAACTGTTAGATTGCTCTTCAGTAATTTGAAAGATCCGACGCCCTTGGACTTGTGTTCTTGCTTGATATATAAAATACCTTGCTCTTATTGCAGCAAATGTTACGTGGGCACCACTAAGCAATATCTCAAGAAGAGATTATATCAGCATCGTTATGACTGTAGGGAGTCGATGTCGCGTTCTCTGACACCTTGAATCAACTCGGATTTTTCGGTCTTCTTGGATTCGCCTTGAACTCGAGGTAGAAGGGAATTGAAAGTTTGTTGCCCAACAATTTGGGTTTGTGTCTGAACTCCAGAAGGTAATTTCTTTGGAGGCAGTGAGCGAGATAGTTCGTCCACACGCTGGTTCAAAGAATTTACAATTTCCCATATCTCGCTATTACGAGAAGACCTAGAGCTTTGAGACATGTTAAATAAAAATTAAAAAAAAAACCGATAGGGTAGTATCAGAGAACCGGGAGTGTTTTATTCCTAAGATAAATCAAAGGGAAATAAAATACTCACCAAATGTTAGGGATGCCACTGAGCTTAATCGAATGCCGGAAACTCAGAAACCGACGAAACGGAACTTGCACTTCCGCTGGAGTTACAATTAATAGAATTAGTAGAAAAAATATATGTATGTATATATTTTTTTGTTCTTAATCATTCAGTCAAAATTCAAACATAAATATTTACCTGTTGGATGGTTGGTTGTACTTTGATCTGGAATACAATTACTATTGAAGGGAAGAAAATATCTAGACCGCATAGAAATTAAATTTAATAACACAATCGAATAGAAAATGATGAAAACACAACTTATGAAGGAATAGATTATGCTTGGAAATTTGGGTACCCAGATGAAAAGAAGAATTTTATGAAATATTAAACTACTACTAACAATAGTTAACACTATAGATTCAAATTTGTTAATTCCACGGTTATATATTCGTAATTAAATAACTGTCCTTTTCCTGAATTCTCAGTCCTTCAGAGGTAGCATAAAAAACAGATAACCTGAACTAACCTATCTTCTTATTATCTAATACAATAATCTATACATCTATTACAATAAAAGTATCTAATACAATAACAGAAATCCAATGATCGATTCAATGTCCAGATCAAAGATAAAATGGTTATACCATATTAAAGTTCAACACATTTTTTCTTTCCCTTTGGAAGGGGGGGGGGGGGGTAATTAAGTGAAGCTCAAACAACAAAAAATGATTCAAGAATGACTCACCAAGTTTGTGGTTTCGTGCACTTTATGCTTGAATGTTCACGCTTTATTCGCAAGCTCAGGTTCCGTAGGACTTCAGCTTTCACTATCAAAATTTCTTAACATTTAATTACTTCCTTTAGAAACACAAGTTCCTTCCCTAAGCGAGTCTTCAAACCTGCAGGCTACTATATAAGCTTCCGAGCTCACTCAGTGAGCTCACTAGAAGGGTAAGTGGGACTTGGAAGGAGATTGGGTAGGGCTCTGGACTAGAGTTCTCACAAGAGACGAACCAAACAGGAATACGGCTAATTAGGGGCGTTATTCGATAATCGTTATGCAAGATGACGGAGACTTTTTCTACCACACTTTTGTGACAAATCTCTCCCTTCATTTTTTTTTTCAACAACCTCGCCACCAGTACCTATTTTTTTTTCAACAACCTTGCCATCAGTACAGGTTTATTTGTAACATACCAGCAACACAACACCCCCGGGCCGAGACGAGATTCCACCAAAGAAAAGGAAAAACCTTTACTTGGGGAATGGAGCTAAAGGTTTTGATAATATTTCTCGAAATGGGTTTCCTAATTTTCTGAAACTCTGAAGCTCAATTATGTTAAGCTGGGCGGTTAATTGACGCCGAAAACGACATTTTTCTTTATCAGACAGAGTAGATTTAGGGAGTTTTAAGAGCGTAATGATATGGCTTTCACGTTGTGCTTCAAGGTTACTCCAAGAGTTGTCGTCTAAAGAGCCTTGTACGAAATTGCACAGAAGTATTGTGGAGCCTTCTTCCCCTGCAGAAATTGTTTCAGGCTTGCGCCTGACCTCGTCCTCTAGCTCTAATATGTCTGCTACATCCAGAACTCTCTTTTGTGCGTTTTCAGGTCTCTCATCCTCATTATCAGTTTCATTAGAAGTAGTGTAATCATCTTCGTCTGAAGATGGTTCGGGATTTATGTTTTCATTTCTTCCAGGACGAATATCATTCACATGGACTATATTTTGTCGCCCTTCATATGAGACCTCGTAATTCAGTTCTCCTTCTCTGAGAATCACTTCCCCTACGAACCATTTTGGAGTAAACGTTCCCGGGTTATGGTTTTTTACCATTACTCTATCACCCACGTTAAATTGAATTGGCGGAGGAGTGTTCTTTTTGTCGTACTCCTGTTGAACTCTTAAGGTTCTTTTAAAAGCTGCTTTCACTACTTCCTTTCTTTCCGGGGCATGTTTGCCCTCTCCCTGACGAGACAGCTTCGTTCTCCACTGGCCAGGACATGGTAGATCATAGCCTAGGATTAACTTTCCTGGAGTCTCTCCTGTTGTACGACTAGTTCGAGATCTCAAGACTTGGAGGGCCTGAGGTAAAACTTTGTCCCAATGATTTTCTGACTTGCCATGCAGGAGAATACGTATTACTTTTTTTAGTTCCTGGACTTGTCGCTCGACCGGGTTAGCCCTTTGATGGTAGATACGACTACATCTGATCGTGATATCATGACACACAGAAATTCTTATACATTTTACTAGTGAAAATACTACCATTATCCGAAATGACAAATTTAGGAACACCGTATCGGGTAAATATTTCGTCTTGGAGACACTTAACTAACTGTGGAGCTCGAACTCTAGAAAAGGAGAATGCCTCTATCCATTTTGAAAAAACGTCTTCAATGACCAAGATATAGGCCTTTCGGGAAACTCCTGAACTAGGAAGAGGGCCAATGACATCAAGCGATAGGGTTTCAAACGGTTGTGAAGGACTACGAGCGTGAAAGGGAGCTTGACATTGAACTTGCTTGGTTTTAGCCACACCACAAATAAGGCACTTAGTGACATAAGCACAAATTTTCTTATACATATGACCCCAGAAGTAAGTAGTTTTGATTTGTCGAAAAGTTTCTGTAATACCAGGAGGAGCCCTTTCGGGAGTATCATGGTAATAGTAAATGACCCTTTGCGTATATTTACGTGGTACCACTAACAAATCTCCCCACTGCTGTCGTTTCCAAAGTAAACCGTCATAAGTGACAAATCGTCTCTTTAACTTAACTTGGGCAGGAGTGAGTTCGGTTGCTCCTTCTAGAAATTTCAATTTATCTATTGTACGTCTTATATGACCTACTTTCTTCTGAGCTTCTGTTACGGCTTCATAAAGAGTGCCAATGTTAAACGCGTTTACTTGAACCGTTTCAGCAGTGGTTAGACAAATAGGAGGCATTTCATCGGGTCATCGGGTTCAGGGTCATAATCTTCTTCAGGGTCAGGGTGTCTACTCAAAATATCAGGTAATTGATTGTTAGAGCCGGCCACATGTTCAATTTTAAAATTAAACTCTTGAAGTAGCAGAGACCACCTGGCTAATTTAGCTCTGGTGTCTTTAAATTTGGATAACCATGTAAGGGCACGACTATCTGTTCTCACCACGAACTGAGTGGACTCTAGATAGTGTTTGTATTTGTTAATCGACCAGACTAATGCCAAACATTCCTGTTCATTAATGTGGTACCGCTGCTCAGCTGGTTTGAACTTAGCACTTGCATAAGAAATTATGTACTTTCTTGTTCCTTCTTCCTGATATAAAATTGCTGCCATACCAACTGAGCTGGCGTCCGTTTGCAGGATAAATGGGAGAGCGGGGTTTGGGAGGCTTAGTGTTTTGGCCTTGGCTACGGCATTTTTCGTTTCTAAGAAGGCTTGTTGGGCTTCGGTAGTCCACTTAAACTTTGGAAATTTTAGAAGTTCGGTTAAAGGGGCTGTGAGTTTGGAAATATTGGGCACATGCTCACGTAACCAGTTTACGGTACCTAGAAAAGATTGTAGGGTTTTCTTGTTATGGGGTGGTTTAAAAGCAGCGATTTGTTCTAGGTGCTTTGTTTGAGGAGTCACGCCACCATCCACCAATCGAAAACCGAGATAGTCGATGTTGGAAGTTCATAAGTGACATTTTTCAGCGGAGGCTTTCAAGTTGTGCAGTCTTAGTCATTCAAACACCATTCTCAGCCTAACTAAATGTTCGTCAATAGTGTCTGAAAAAACGATTATGTCGTCGAGATAAACTCGAGTAAATTTAAGAATAGGGCCCGCCAACACTTTCGTCACCATTAGTCTTTGGAATGTGCTGGGTGCATTCTTAAGCCCAAATGGCATCACATTAAATTGATAAATTGCACCATCAGGAGTAAAAAAGGCGGTAAGGTGTTTACCATCTGGCGTCATTGGAATTTGCCAATATCCACTCTTGAGGTCCAGCACGGTAAAATATTTGGCTACCGACAAAGACTTGATGGTGTCAGGGATATTTGGGAGCGTTGAACATTCGTCTTCGGTAATTTCGTTGAGAGGTCTGTAGTCAATACAAAACCGAGGTTTTTTTTCAGGTTTTAAGACAATGACTGGTGACGCCGAGTATGGGGAGGACGTTGGTTCTATCACACCAGCCCTTAACATTTCCTCAATTTGTTCATTCAAAATATCTGCTTTCTCTCTGGATAGAGGATAACACTTGCGGTTAATGACTTTATTACAAGTTAAACGAATAGAGTGAGTCGTAGTTCGGGTGGTTGGCTGTTGTAAGCCGATTTCAAAGATATCCTGAAATTCGTTTACTAAAAGCCGAAGTTCAGGAGGGTGGTCATTCAAAACTTGCGGAAATGTATATCCTTTTTTTGTACAACTAGCTTTGGCGACCAAAAAACTGTTTGTCTCTGTTGACGCCCTAAGTAAAGACAGCCTCTAGGGAAGTCTATGACCACATCTTCGTTGAGCAAAAATTCATTTCCCAAAATGAATGCATGCAACAGGTCCTTAATGACCAAAAACTGCAAATTAAAATCATGATTGCCAATGTGAAGACTCAGGGTTATTTCACCCAATATATTAGCCGTCTGCCCTTTACAGGCGAGGCTGACTTTGTCAAATTGAGACTGTTTCATATCTTGCTCAATGAGGCGACTTGAGATTAGATTACAATCTGACCCCGAGTCGATCAGAGCCTTTTGATTTTTTTTTCTGAAAATAACGTTGATAATTGGTCGATCAGTGAGAACTTTATTTAAGCCAAGGGAACCGGCATGAATTTGCGGTTGCTCGCGGTTGTTAAGATCATGTCGGTCCAAACTTAGTTTTCCGAAACCGTTCTGTACCAGTTATGTCTTTGTCCGTCACGTTTGGGTCCTAGTTGGTCTTGGCTAGTATCGTTTGGGGATGTTACTACGTCAATTTGTTCGGTCTGAGTGGTTTCAGGAAACTTCACCTCAACGTTGGCACCTAAGAGATGTTCATGGGCGTGATTGTTACGAGGCAAGTTGTTTTGATTTGAGGAGCGTCTATCAGGACAATGATTGGCATAATGAGGGCCCTGGCAAATGACACATTTCACCACACGGTTCGGGGGGTTTCTGGGGTTTCTAGATTGATTTAGTTGACCATTATTCGGTCGGGCTCGGTTTGAGGAAAAATTAGGATTTACTTGCTGGTTAAGGGTATACATTCTTGCCTCCGAAAGGTTTGTTTGAAGGTCTATCACCTCTTCCAAAAAATCCTTCTCCACGATATTGACCATCTCCATTAGTTGATCCAAGGTACGAAAGTTTACACTTCTAAGCCGAGATCTGAGAGAAGGTTTGAGGAGGGTAACCATCAACTGGATAAAAGCACTATCATAAACTTTTATTTGCAAACTTTCGGCAAGAGCTCTCTTTCTGAGGATAAATTCCTCAGCAGGCTCATTATAACCTTGAGATTTTCCATACAAACTAGCTTGGAGTTCCACAAGGGTTTCCATTGCATCAAATTTACGTAATAATCTAGAGCTAAATTCTGAAAAACTAAATGAGAAATGTTTTTGAGAGTCAAACCACATTTTAGCGGTGTCCCTTAAGCATTGAGCAGCCAGCTCCGTCTGTTCAGTAGGATTGTAGATTCGTCTGTTCAGTAGGCAGTTCCCAAAAAGGTTAATTTAAGATCGTGAGTTGAAGGATAAACCGGTAGTTTAGAAGTAACTGTCTGCATTGCATTAACAAGAGCAGTCTGTGACTGCAGAAACTTGGACATAGTTAAGTGCAAGCCTAAATCGGGATCTTTTGTGTTATGAGTATCTGAAAAGGTCGCAGGAAGGGGTATTAAGACGCTGTCCCCAGGCTCGTCGAACAGGTTCGAAAATTGATTGGTTCTCACAGAAACATTAGGGGGGTTGGGCCAACCATGCCAACTACAAGAACTGTGCCGATCTTGGAATTGATGTCCACAAACAGATATCGACTGAAGTTTTGGTTCACCAACCTCTTCTAGAGCCGAATTTAGTTGGTTAGTGGTCCTTTGCCGCTCGTTTTGGAATCCGAGAGGCTCTTGAGCCAATTCTAAGTGGCGCCTCCCCGCCAGGGATGCCATGTCGCGTTCTCTGACACCTTGAATCAACTCGGATTTTTCGGTCTTCTTGGATTCGCCTTGAACTCGAGGTAGAAGGGAATTGAAAGTTTGTTGCTCAACAATTTGGGTTTGTGTCTGAACTCCAGAAGGTAATTTCTTTGGAGGCAGTGAGCGAGATAGTTCGTCCACACGCTGGTTCAAAGAATTTACAATTTCCCATATCTCGCTATTACGAGAAGACCTAGAGCTTTGAGACATGTTAAATAAAATAAAAAAAAAACCGATAGGGTAGTATCAGAGAACCGGGAGTGTTTTATTCCTAAGATAAATCAAAGGGAAATAAAATACTCACCAAATGTTAGGGATGCCACTGAGCTTGTAATCGAATGCCGGAAACTCAGAAACCGACGAAACGGAACTTGCACTTCCGCTGGAGTTATAAAAATATATGTATGTATATATATTTTTTTCTTAATCATTCAGTCAAAATTCAAACATAAATATTTACCTATTGGATGGTTGGTTGTACTTTGATCTGGAATACAAATTACTATTGAAGGGAAGAAAATATCTAGACCGCATAGAAATTAAATTTAATAACACAATTGAATAGAAAATGATGAAAACACAACTTATGAAGGAATAGATTATGCTTGGAAATTTGGATACCCAGATGAAAAGAAAAATTTTATGAAATATTAAACTACTACTAACAATAGTTAACACTATAGATTCAAATTTAATTTGTCAATTCCACGGTTATATATTCGTAATGAAATAACCGTCCTTTTCCTGAATTCTCAGTCCTTCAGATGTAGCATAAAAAACAGATAACCTGAACTAACCTATCTTCTTATTATCTAATACAATAATCTATACATCTATTACAATAAAAGTATCTAATACAATAATAGAAATCCAATGATCGATTCAATGTCCAGATCAAAGATAAAATGGTTATACCATATTAAAGTTCAACAAATTTTTTCTTTCCTCTTGGAAGGGGGGGGGGGGGGAATTAAGTGAAGCTCAAACAACAAAAACTGATTCAAGAATGACTCACCAAGTTTGTGGTTTCGTGCACTTTATGCTTGAATGTTCACGCTTTATTCTCAAGCTCAGGATCCGTAGGACTTCAGCTTTCGCTATCAAAATTTCTTAACATTGAATTACCTCCTTTAGAAACACAAGTTTCTTCCCTAAGCGAGTCTTCAAACCTGCAGGCTACTATATAAGCTTCCGAGCTCACTCAGTGAGCTCACTAGAAGGGTAAGTGGGACTTGGAAGGAGATTGGGCAGGGCTCTGGACTAGAGTTCTCACAAGAGATGAACCAAACAGGAATACGGTTAATTAGGGGCGTTATTCGATAATCGTTATGTAAGACGACGGAGACTTTTTCTACCACACTTTTTTGACAAATCTCTCCCGTCATTTTTTTTTTCAACAACCTCGTTACCAGTACCTATTTTTTTTCAACAATCTTGCCACCAGTACAGGTTTATTTGTAACATACCAGCAACACAACATCGAACCGAAATAAGAATGCAAAAACGGCTTTGGCGCTGCATCACTTCACAGATAGTCATATTCTTGACTTTAGTGCCGTAAGAATATTAGATCGCGAAAGTCATTATTTCAAGAGCTGTGTTAGTGAGATGGTACATATCACGCTGAATGATACTGTCAACAGCAGAACAGATACCCAGGACCTAAGCATTCAATACAAAAACCTACTTTATATGTACAAAACTTTAAAATCTTAGTGCACAGTATGCCCCAATTACATGATACACTGTATGTAAAAAAAATGGCAATAAAATCACAATCTAGCTCTTTAATCTTTGCTAGTTCCGAGGAGTAATTTTGTCCCTTAATCGTTGCTTGGTAGTGCCACAGACCACTCCTTGTGCCGAACGATATTAGTGCTCTGATGGTGCTGGCGTGCGTAATAATGTGTGACGTGCATCATGGATGTAATTTTGTTTATTGACGTCATACTTTACATCGTCATACATATGTTTATATTTGCCCCGCGTCCATATTGTTTTATGTGTTTTTTTAAAGTTATTCTTTAAATTATTGAATGGTGTTTTTTTATTTTGAAGGTTTCTTTTTTCGAGTTTTTACTTACAAAGTTGTTAGCTTTTGTATAAATATTTTTAACTTGTTTAAAAGGGAAAAAATAATAAATTGTAATATAGAGCGGAAGTTCTATATACTTACATTAGGCTAGACCACATGTTTTTCAAAGCAAAACATTTTAAATATTTTTTAAACGTTTTTTGATTTTATATATTTTGGTGGGCCACTCTTCAATTATTTATTGTGTTTTTTGTATTTGCTTCTAGCCCTGAAGAAGACGTAAATTAAACGTCGAAACGTTGGCTTTTATTCAAACGACAAGGGAGTTTTATTTGTCCTAAACCTGCAAAACCATTACATCTATTATGGCGATTAAAAATTCCCGCCCTTGAAAATAAACATTCATCGGACCAAATAACGAGTCTGCCAAAAGATTCATCAGTATGGATTTGTTGTAGATACCATTGGCAAAACAACATTCTGGGCTCGGCATCGCCAGGGTGTAAACGTAGAACTATGTGGAATTTATAGGGGTGATACTTATATTTTTTCAAAATTCTTTGAGCATCAGACATGGATACACCAGTTGCTTTCTCTATATGCTTGCAAGAAGATGAAGGCGTTGCTTCTACATAACCCAATACGTTTATTTCTTTTCTTCTCTATCTTGTTTGGAGTATGCATTAGGCCTGGCCTGGAAAAATGATCCGTGCTTTACTAGATTTGATTTAATTCGGGCAAATATGTCTGAGAAAGGTTGTCTTCTCTCTGGATATTTAATAATTACAAAAACGACCCCTAAAATCCTATCCTAACCATAGCGCTCAAAATACTTTACCTTTGGAAATATACTTCCGAAGCTTCTTGGGGACTTTCATTAGATTGTATAAAACAAACCAACATATCATACTTCTCATAATTTTTGTAAACCGCCATTATTGTAACAAAATTAATTTAATTAGCAGCTAAATAGTAAAATAGAAACACCAAAACAACACTCATATTACTAACAATCAAAAAGTGACAAAACCGCAAAGTTTTTGACATATTGCCTTTTGTTCCAAATAAGCTAGCCATCTAGCCATAGCCTACTACCTACGAATTGGACAAAAATTAAAATTTAAGAAAATCTTAAATTCTGAGCTTTGTTTTAAAAATAATTGCATACAGTTATATATTTTTAGAAAGCCCACATTATAACTAATAAACTAAAAAATCATATACAGGGTGTTCCATTTAAAAAAAAAACATATATTTGCTTCGTAACTCAAAAACTGAAGTTGCTAGGAAAGAATTGATTCCGCGGACTGCCACGCGGACGCCACTGGATTCTACGGAAAAAATTGTTTAAAAATTGCATTTTAACTTCTTCGATAAGTTGAACTGTGATAACTGTGATACGGGGGGTGCCTCAAAAGCGACACTATTCAATTCCACCCTGTATCTCAAACACCAAAAGGGCTATAAAAATTCTGATGGCGCCAAATTTAGTTTCACGAAAAAGTAGCACACTGTCGCGAAAGCCGCAACCATCTATCTTTAAAAATAAGGGAGATACCCCGCAAAAGTGCCGAATATGGGATACCTTGTACATAGATCCACTATCGCGTATAGACGAAATGGCTATAAAATCAGACAGATCTACAGTGGCGAAGAAAAAGTAACCATTTTTCAAATATCTAGTTAATTGAAGTTTCTTGTTTAATTGAAGTTTCTTGAGTTAATTGAAGGTCCACAAATTAAGTGATGTGAAAAAAATGTCTGAAAGATTTTTGAGCTACGCTGCTTAAATAATGTAGCTATTAATGATATCCCGGGAACTTTTTCTGTTCTTCTTAACCATTTTTTTCAAAAAATTTCTTACCTGAAACAAACTATACAATTAAAGTTGACTTGACTAACGTAAGCTGAGTTCGGTAATTCCATCCAAGCGCTCCGGACACAAACCATCTCCCAAAATCTCCCAAAATCTTAACAAGCTAGACTGAGATATACCGAGCGCTCGGGAAGTAATTACCGAACTCAACTTTTATGTGAGGTGTGAGGTTATGTTAAAAAACTGTCATGGGAATATAAATTGAGATGTGGTTTTGATTTTTGGGTTGTGGGTTCAGGGGTGTTATTCAAAACCAGTTATGAACTTAACGTTTCGCCATATATTACAGCATCCTCAGGACACTAAAAGTTGTTATAGAATCATATATATAAATAGAAAAATACAGTTAAAAAAAGGGGACAAAACAAACACCACTTTAAAATGTACACAGTTAAATACTCACAATTCAGATAGATTTTGAGAGTCATCGGCTTTCTAAACGTAAAGTGCAAAGGTCGACAAGAGACGAATGACCATTGATATCGACAGTAACAGTAGCACGAGCAATTCAGCGTATGTGGTCGGAGTCATGGGAACAACTGAAAGAGGTATGCTTATATCATTCAAGCATGCTGTACCCGAAGGCATAGTGCGGGTGGGCAGATCGAATTATATCTCTGGATAAGAGTGAAAGTACTTACGCGTGCTTAACCCTGTCCAGAATTTCAAAGTAAGCGGTGCTCAAATTTTCGATATCTGTTCGTTTATTAACACTTTCCTTTTCCGTTCTTATCGATATCATTTCGCTAATCAGTCTGTTTCTATTATTGGGTTGGGTGTCCAGAATGGCTATATCATCAAAGTTAAAAGTATGGCCAGTATTTATCTTATGTTCCACCAAAGCTGTAGGGTTTGTTTTTTTATGGATATTTTTTTGGTCATTTTGATGCTCTTTCATTCTAACCTTGACGTACCTGCCAGTCTGTCCCACGTATACCTTACTGCACGTTGAGCACGGTATCCTATACACAACGTTGGAACAAAGATCTCTTTTGATTTAAGTTTGGAGTAAAAGTGCTTTTCGATAGTGTTTTCACTTTTAAATGATGGTGAAATTTGTTCGTTACTTTGTATGATGTACTGTCAAAAACTGTCAAAATCTTGAGGTCTTCCGAGAGACCCTGAATATAAGGCAACTTGCAATATATTTTGGGTTTGCTGTCCGTTGAATTAGGTTCTATGTGCGTTTTATCCACATCATTAATCCTCTGTAGTGGACTCTTGAGTATTTTATTAACTAAGGATGTAGGATAGTTATTTATTTTTAAAATATTGGCAATGTAGTTAAGGTTACTTGAATGGTATTTTTCCGATGAGAGCATCAATGCCCTGAATTTGAGATTGTTAATGATGTTGATTTTTTGACGCAGAGAGTGTTCTGAGGAAAAGTTAATAAATCTTTCTGAGAAAGTTGGCTTGTGGTACCAGTTAAATTCCAGATTTCCACCTTCTTGTCTTATAACCAATGTGTCCAAAAACGGGACAGAAATTTTTTTTTCTCTTTCAATTGTGAACTTTAATTTGTTGTGATAGTCATTAAATATATTAAGCACCTCTTCAATTCGGTCAGATGGTACAGCTGTTATTATGCCGTCAACATAGCGCTTAAAGAACGGAATGTCAAAAGACATCTGTTGAATGCATATTTCTTGTAAATCCTGCATTATCAAGTCCGCACACACGGGGGATAAGCAGTTTCCCATTCCCAAACCAAAAATCTGCTTGTACAATCCATTACTATGTTGAAAGTAGTTGTTTTCAAAGACAAAGGTTAGCATTTCATTAAACTTTTCAAATGAAATCTTATTTGTGTCTGCCACCAAATCCCACTTTTCCTGAACAATTCTAATGATTATATCTGTTGGGATATTAGTAAACAAAGATATTACGTCCAAGGACACAATCTCATACCCGTCCGGAATTGTTAAACCTCTCAAGTCCCTGACAAGCTCGAACGAATTTCGCACAAACCTATCATCCCTGATGAACATGTTTTTCATTATATCGGCCAAAAAACTAGTGATCTGGTAAAGGGGAGACCCAACAAAGAAAACTATGGGTCTTAGTGGAGTTTCCTCCTTGTGGATCTTGGGAAGAAAGTAGATCTTAGGGGAAACTGATGAGTTAGTTTTAATTTTTTCCCAATCTCCTTACCAACATACTCCTTCTTAATCCCACAGATCTACTACCTTATTGGCTTTATGTTGAATAGTAGGAGTTGGATCTTTATTAAGTTTTACATACGTTGTTGTGTCGTTCAAAAGTGTTTGAGATTTTGCCTGATATTGCTCTTTATCAAGAATAACTGTGACGTTGCCTTTACCAGCCCTCAATACGACAATAGTGTTACCGTGTTCCTTCAGAAACCCTCTTGTGAGCCGCGAGTTTGATATAGATCTTTGATCTATAGATCAAAGAACAGAGATAAGAAATCGATGTGTGAATATTATTAGCAACTGTCTGCATGCTCACAATAATTTTGATTTTGAAAAGAGGCAATTGTTATCAAACTCGCGAAATGATATCGATAAGAACGGAAAAGGAAAGTGTTAATAAACGAACAGATATCGAAAATTTGAGCACCGCTTACTTTGGAATTCTGGACAGGGTTAAACACGCATAAGTACTTTCATTCTTATCCAGAGACATAATTCGATCTGCCCACCCGTACTATACCTTCGGGTACAGCATGCTTGAACGATATTAGCATACCTCTTTCAGTTGGTCCCATGACTGCGACCACATACGCTGAATTGCTCGTGCTACTGTTACTGTCGATGTCAATGGTCATTCGTCTCTTGTCGATCTTGTACTTTATGTTTAGAAAGCCGATGACTCTCAAAATCTATCTGAATTGTGAGTATTTAACTGTGTATATTTTAAAGTGGCCTTTGTTTTGTCCCCCCTTTTTAACTGTATTGTTCAATTTATATATATGATTCTATAACAACTTTTAGTGTCCTGAGGATGCTATAATATATGGCGAAACTTCGACTACGAAAGTTCATAACTGATTTTGAATAACACCCCTGATCCCACAACCCAAAAATCAAAACCACATCTCAACAAATTGGATCAAAAATCAATAACAGATATAAATTGAAATGACATTTGTCACAAATGTCAACAAGTGACATTTTTGAGAAAGTCTGGGTAAGCTTGTAAATTATGTAGGTTATCTTGAAAGATACGGTAAAACTATAAAGTAAAACTTTAGAGTTTTTTTTTGGCCACAGAGGCTCACGTCGCTATAAGGGGTCAAGCGGCCCTAGCTTTGTTTTTGTATGAGAAATCTTTTGATTAGGTTAGTTCAGTTATGTTTTTCCTTTGATCAAGTTAGTTAAAGGCAGGGTAACCTTGTAAAATATGTAGATTATCTTGAAAAATTACCATATTTTTCAAGATAAATTTCAATATCAACTTTTATTGATATAGGGTGGCCCAAAAAAAAATTATGATATCAAGGCCAACTTTTTTAAATAGAAACCCCCCTTTTTTGTGATTTAATTCGGTCCTCTACAGAATTCTAATCATTTTTTATGTAGCATACGCTATACTTATCTTTGACGGTTTTCGAGAAAATGGCGCCTGAAAATCGTATATGAAAAGCGCTTCTTCTAGCTTTCTCGAGACAAACATTGTTACCGCCGTCAAACAACCACACAATAGGTCACGTCAAAGTCAGTTTGTGTCGTTTGTGTCGTCAAAGTCAAATGTGATTTACCTACTTCTTCACATTTTCAAGTAAACTGCGCGTCAAATTAAACGCACCGGCATTTTTTTTGGTCATTTAGAGTCGCTGCAGACCCGGTTTGCGCCATCCAATTTAAACGCCTTATATATCTACGGAAAGCTTGTCTCTTGTAGAATCGGCCAAGATGTTGCTTTTTTTAAACAGTAAATTTCTTAAGTGTTATACAAGGTGACAGAAAGAGTGATACAAAAGTGTTGAAGTTTAACTCTTGACAACATTGATAGGAGCCAATTAACTTACCAATTAACTGTTTTTGCCAGTGGGTCCAGTAGCTCTTCATTAGTAATTCCATCCTGTATAAACTACATTTCGAATTTGGCATTCAGCATTAGACTAATGCCCATCGTCGATTATGTCAGTTAAATCAAATCAATCTTAAACTTACAAACTTTCTATCAACTCAGGGTGGATACCTGTCATATTAAATGTATCGGTAGGTTTTTCTCTTTCACTATTTACAAATTTTTGTTATTGATTTGTTGAAGCTCTAGGAAAAAATTACCGGGGCTTTTCAAAAACAGCTATATTTGGTAGAACATTACAATAATTAAATTTATATTCACACCGTAAGCATAAAATATTTTAATAAATAACAATTTTATTCTTTTCAAAATAGAAAATAAGAACAATTCTAGCAACATCCCCAGAGAAAGCGCTTGGTTTCAACAAATGTAACCCAAGAATAATTATTAATAACTTTAATTAATAACGTGTTGGGCGCATACGTCAAATTCTGTAAATTTACATATTCTTGCTCTCTTTGATTCAATCTTAATTTATCTTTTATTTTTCTCTTCTATAATAGAACAAAATCGTTGCAGAACTTTTCTGCAAACGCAAACGGTATTACTACCGAACTGCATTCATTTCTGTTTAAAATCCAAACTTATGTAAATCGACCGCAAAACATAGAATACTTAAAAGTGAAAATTAGTAGGAAATTAGGAATATTGACAGAAATACACTCATTAATGTTCAAGATAATTTTGTACGTAGGCCTGGGTATTATCAGGAAACCAATGGATGGCAATTTGAGAACTTAATTTAACTTTGTTAGTCAATTTTAATTAGTTTACTAACTTGGGCGGCAACTTTGCTTGTAAAACCTTTAAAAATAAGTAGGGTATGCTACAAAAAAATTATTAGAATTTCGTAGAGAATTGAATAAAATCACAAAAAAAAGGGGTTTCTATTTAAAAAAGTTGACCTTGATATCATAACTTTTTTTGACTCACCCTGTATAAATAAAAATTGGTTCAGAAAATAATCACCTAACTTTTAATAACTATATGCCATACATTTGCCGCTCACTGTATGTATTCTTTATACTCCGTATGAAATTTTTATTTGTACCACGGGGCAAATTGGGACCTTAGTGTTAAAAGATACCACTTTTAGAGGAAAAAACTAAATATCTATTGAACTAGGGAAAATTGGCAAAAAAAAGCACCAAATTTGTCCCGTGGTATGACATTTCTCTACATACTCCTGTATCAAAAATTGTTCTAACTTTTTTCTGCAAAAATATGTGCTTGAAAAGTTTTAACAAAAATCTATCAAGTTTTGTTGACCCCTGTATTTGCAAACCTGCAAAACATATAACCCAGTACATAACCACTTAAAGCAGTCTATACATGGATCTTACCAAGATGGCATCGCTAACGGAAATCGGCGGATTCGCTTTCGATATAGACAGCTTAGAATTTGATTCAAAATTTGGGGTGTATCGTTTCAAATTCTTCTTAGTTTATTACGCAAGTTACATAGCGAGCCAACAAGCCATCATAACTATCGACACCTATACACGATCAAAGCCAATTCTATAAAATTCGGTGTCAAAGAATTTATTTATTTTGGTTACTTAAGTTTTGAGTTAAATATACGTTTTATAATATTTTATTTTCAACCTTGCATGACGTTATTGTGTTGTATGTGTAAACTAGATGGAACTATTGACATTTATTCAGCGACACTTTCAAATTGGCCGGAAAAATTCAACAATGGAGTGTTAGACATTTTCTAAATGTATATTGTACTGATATAAAATTGTACGGTGGATAGTTTGGTAAGGATCAATAAAACGACTACGGGATGTGAACCGTTACAGATATCGACGTTTCGGCTCTAAAACAAAGCCATCCTTAGGACACTAAAAATTATGAAAAAAAACAAATGCCATAAATGCACCGAATAATAAAACGGTAATACCACAAAATGCAAATCACAAAGTACCACAATCAAATTTAAAAAAATATATTTAAAAGTTTATATACACAAAAAAAGGAACCTAACAAAGAGTATTATTAAAATATTACAAAATATTAAAAGTATATATAAAAAAAACACAAAAACTATACTCACATACAACACTTTCCACTTCCTGTGCCTCAGACTCAAAATAGCTATTGTAGGACATCTTATATATATAATAAAAATATTTTATTTTGAACTGCTCTATAGGTATTAGGTACGAGGGCGTAGAATGGCCAACAGTCGGAATTTAGTTAAATTCCGAGTTTAAAGTCGGAATTTAGTCAAATTCCGAGTTCAAAGTCGAACTTTAGTTAAATTCCGAGTTCAAAGTCGGACTTTAGTTAAATTCCGAGTTCAAAGTCGGAATTTAGTTAAATTCCGAGTTTAAAGTCGGAATTTAGTTAAATATGATTCACACATCAGTGGCGTAGACGCAATGGTAATAAAACGTTTGTATTCCATGTTGTACAAGAATGGCAAAAAAAATATTAAAAGGCGGATCAATATTTTGTTAACTACGAGAGCATGGCGGGTGTCCTAACTTTAAGACTCCTCTTGTGATTACATTTAAGAGCTGTAATCGCTATTTCGTGACTTTTTTGCGTTTTTTTTTGTTTTTTTGACTACAAGAAGAGTTACAGGAAGTTTACAAAAAGTTTTGCACCTTCCTATAAGTTACAGTGTTTTGTTGGAATACTCACGCTAATAAAACTAATAGACTTTAAAAGTTCATTGATTTGAAAATAATTGGCGTATATTGACAGTGAATAATGACAGACAAATAAAATTGTAGAGGTAATAAAATAAAAAGGTAGACTGCTAACAAAAAAGATCGATAGGACCTAATTAATAATAATTTTGGTAATTTTCAATACGTTTTATCTCAGAAACCACTTATGATAAATCATAGTTTAAAGAGGCTTTGAAAGAACGTTTCTTCTAGAACTAACTACCTGGACCAATTTTTAATTAAACCAATTTTATCAAGATGATACGGCACAAAAACATAAAATTTGAACGCACTGGATTATTTAATATCTACGGTAAATCTTAACTTTTCGTTGCCATCTCATTTAGGCTTGGTAGATATCTCGGGACATGTTCGGCGTTTTTTGTTTTTATGCCCGAAAAAAATTTACAGGATATTTTCAAAAAGTTTGCAGTTTTTTTAATTGTTGCTCTGTATAGCGAGTGTAGGCTACCTGATTTTAATGAGATAAATATTGAGACGCGCCCATGAAAATGTATAAACCATTCATTTATTATTGTCGTCAAGTGTGGACGTGCACTATCGTCAACTAAGATAAAACCATCTCCAAAGTTCTGAGCGAAGGGAATAACAATGTCATTCATACACAGATATCGATATCTATCTGCGATCAGGTTAGTTCAGGTTAAAATTAATACCAATTAAAACCACTAAGTGAGTCTTTCCATTTCCCATTACGCCTCCCCACACACTCACACTTTCACCCCCAAAAGGCACTCTGGCTTCTATATTTTCTTGCAGGTTTCGTTCATTCTGCCCTCTTAACACTAAAATACGTCCATCTGACGCATACAACAATTCTACTATTCTACATTCATCTGTAAACATGCAATCATTGTTTTTCTGCCCAAAGCCTTTGAGAAACTCGATGGATAGGTTGGAGCATTGGGCACACGTTCTTCCCTTCCTGATAGATAAATTCATCAGCCGATCTTCTCTAGGGGTCGTAGCTTTTGAGCGACTGCAACGTCCAAGCATTTTATAAGTAAGAACACTGTAATTTTGACTTCTTTGAAGTGACCGTTGAATTGTCGACTTGGATGACCTTACTAAATCAGCAATGCTGCTTAAAGTCAGACCTCGCCAGCGCAACCTGTTTAAAATTATTACTCGTCATATTCTACATTGCTCAAAGACTTATGAAACTCACCGCACCATATTTTGTAATTCATTTTCACTTAAGAACGAATTTGTTTATTTATACGAATATTGTTATTAATTGTTTATTTCGTTTCCGTTGTGATTATTATATGTATTACTCATTCAGTTATTTTTTGTCATCTAGTTATCTTTAAAACCTTCATTTTTTATACCCATCTCTTTTAGCATATGTGGAGAAGATACGATAAAAATGTCAAAGTCAAATTTCCAACGTCTACTTGACGACAATAATAAATGAATGGTTTATACATTTCCATGGGCGCGTCTCCATATTTATCTCATTAAAATCAGGTAGCCTACACTCGCTATACAGAGCAACAATTAAAAAAACTGCAAACTTTTTGAAAATATCCTGTAAATTTTTTTCGGGCATAAAAACAAAAAACGCCGAACATGTCCCGAGATATCTACCAAGCCTAAATGACATGGCAACGAAAAGTTAAGATTTACCGTAGATATCAAATGGAGTGAGTTCAAATTTTAAAGTTTTGCCCCGTATCACATTGATAAAACTGGTTTAATTAAAGATTGCCCCAGGTAGTTAGTTCTAGAAGGAACGTTCTTTCAGAGCCTTTTTAAACTATGAATTTGTCATAAGTGGTATCTGAAATAAAACGCCTTCAAAATTACGAAAAATTATGTCGTATCGATCTTTTATGTTATCAGTTTTCTTTTTTATTTTATTATCTCTCCAATTTTATTTTTTTTGTCATTATTAACTGTCAATATACGCCAATGATTTTAAAATCAATGAACTTTTAAAGTCTATTTGTTTTATTGGCGCGGGTATTCCCGCAAAACACTTATAGGAAGTTGCAAAACTTTTTCTAAACGTCCCGTAACTCTTTTTGTAGACCAAAAAACAAAAAATCGCAAAAAACATCCCGAGAAATCGATCATAGCTCTTAAACGTAATCACAATAGGAGTCTTAAAGTTAGGACGCCATGACGTTGTGGTTAAAAAAATATTGATCCGTTTCACAAAGAATGTTTTGCCGTTCTTTTACAACATGAAATAGAAATGTTTTATCAACCTTGCGTCTACCCCACTGATTTGTGAATCATAGTTAATTCAGTCTTTAAACTCGAAAATTAATTAAATTCCGACTTTAAACTCGGAAATTAACTAAATTCCGACTTTTTTTAAATAAAGAACTAAAAATATAAACACAGAATAAAAATATATCTTACAACATGGGCATGATAAAAGAACAACTTTATAAATTCATATTTAGGATAGGATTACAACCCAAAAATTTTATACAATTTAATATTTTTAACTTATTAATCACATTAATAAAGAGTGCCACTAAAGAACATAAAACAAAGCAAAACACTAAAAGGTAAACGGTAACTTACTCAATCAGGCACAAAAACGGACTCGGGTCTGACAAACCCCATCTTGGTGATTACTGGTAAACTTTTAGACAGAACTGAATCCGTTAATGAATTTCTGACTTAATATAACCTCGCATCTAGATAACAAACGTGAACTATAACTTTACGCCAACAATGTTATAAGGCAAGAAATATTAGAGAATAGTTATTTAAAATTAAAAATTATTAGTAATTATCCTGTAACCGACCCCTCTTTCCATTAAAACTTTGAAAGTTTATCCCTCTTAAGGGGATTCAAAAAATTTTCCTCTAAGAACTAACTTCCGCCCAGTAAACACTTGAACGTTGATTCAACGTTAAAAAAAACTTGTAACCAAACGTTTTTCAACGTAGTTATGTCCGGTGAATTTACGGTTTTATCAACCTTTCTTAAAACGTTTCATCAACGTTTGCTTAAAACGTTTAATCAACCTTGCGTAAAACGTTTATTCAACGTATCTGTCAACCTTACATAAAACGTTAAATCAACGATTTCATCTATTTTTTTTTGAACTTTGAACCCAGTTAAAACTTATTCGATAAAAATGAGTGAACCTGTTTAATGAGTTTAAATTTTAGTTTAAGGCAAAAACTGTAAACCAAAAATGCTGTTAAAAATATACACAGCGTTAATGTTTAATTTAAAAGGACATACAAAAAAGTGTTTGATCCCAAGTAGCACACTACTTCGTCACATGTCACATCCACAAGACGTCCATTTGTTGACATCTCTACGTATTTAATATATCAAACTTTGCATTTTATCGTAAAAAAAATTCATAACATATTTTAAACATGTTTTACTGGAAATATATTACTTGTGCTAATTACAATCATTAGTAAAATAGTTATATTTTATAAATTCGTTTTTGATGATATATATGTTAAAACTTAAAACCAAAGGAAGGACAGCACTTAGGGGTTGACTGGGGGGACTGTAAACTAGGAGTAATTTTAAACAAGGATTAAATTTTTTAGTACTTACTTTTGGGTAATGTCTACCTCATACACTTTTTTGGGCGATTTTGAATGGTTGGAAAAGGAATTTCCCACAAGCGATTTGAAATTTTTCACTCTGAAAAAGCGGTAAACCATCAAAACGAAACGAATAACAACGAACGTTGGGTCGTGGCCGACAATAACATCTCCAGTCTCAAGCAGCCGACAGTGCCGACGCCCGACACGCGTGATAAAGATAAACACCGGGGATCGTGGCAATACGTCCTACCCCTCTAAGCCTCGTTATAGGAATATGGGTCGTCCGCCGTTTACGCCAACGCCACCTAGCGCTCAGAGTATGTGACATGTAAACCTATTTTCAACGTTTAATCAACGTTATAAATTCAACCAATATCTAAACATATTCAACACACGTTTTAACAACGTTGATTTAACGTCAAAAAACATGGTTGTTTATTTTTGAAAATATCAACCTAAAATCAACAGCTTATAATCAATGAGACAACTATAAATCAACCGAACAAATGATGATAAGTTTCAAAAGACATTTCGCAACCGCGCATTTGTGACGATTTAATTATTGTCACCTATTTGCAATGTGTAATCAACAGGATAAATTCAACCAATATCAAAACACATCCAAAGCACGTTTTAGCAACGTTGATTTAACGTCGAAAATCATGATTGTGCACTATCGCTTATATCAACCTGAAATCAACACGTTAAAATCAACGTGACAACTATAAATCAACGGACCAAACGATGATTCTACGTTGAAACAACGTTCGACTATTTACTGGGCGTGTATTAACATTTCGTGGCTTCCCGACACTTCTTTATCAAAAATTTCATCACTTGAATCTAAACTTTCCAAAATCGACAATAAAATGGCTTAAATTCTAGTTTAACCAGAATTTGAGAGATCAACTGGTGAACAATTAAATTTACTGATGATTTGTTTCTACGTAAGACTTATGTTTTGATGGAGAGACAATGTCGATCCGCCTTGGTCAAGTGGTAAGTTACAAAAACTTTAGAAATTTTACCGACGTTACCGACGTTTATTTGACGACTTTATCAATGCTATTCTAAGCAATCGCAGAAAACTCCCTTCCTTGTGTCATATAACGCTGGTAATCTACTGACAACATGATGGATAAACAAAATTACGACCACGTAGTACTGCAACGAACGAAGATATACAGGGTGATTCACGTTACTCGACACGGAAGATTATGGCTAAACTTTTAGATTTTAAAAAAGTTTTGTATATGGAACGGATGAGGGTCTATTGGAAGTACATTTTAAAATTATTGTCATTGTATACAGGTGGTCCCAAAAGTATAAAATTGATTAAAGTTGTATTTTTTTAAATGAAGCACCTAGTATATTAATGTATTACGGTATCTACGGACAAAAGTAAAGGTAATTTTATTAAGGTTTATGGCATCTAAACCGTACCGTTCTTCAGATATTCGTGATTTTGTAAAAATGCACTATCAAATTTAATGTTTAAAATCTCAGCACTTAGTTTCTTTTCAACCACCGAAATTGGCTGGTGGGCTACTACTACATTGAATTTCTTGCGGTATGTATTAAATGTTAACTACTGTGTACCAAATGTAAAAAAATTAACACTAAATTATTGCAAACTTCAAACAGTAATAACTCGTTTAATTTCAATTAGACACCCTGTATTTTATAGTATCATTAGATGCAGAATTTAGTTTCCTATCAAAAACTATTAAACATTCCCATAGCTTGGTCGTTGCATTTTCTTGGAAAATTGATTTTTTCTGAATTTGCGCTGACATAAACGAATGTAGTAATCTAATTTACCTGTTCAGGTCTCTTCAGGTGTTACCTGATTTTGACAAAGCAACATTTATTGTCATTTCTAGTTATCACATATTCATTTAAAGTTAAATATTTTTTTGCTGTTATAATTGGTGGTTAACAGGGAGTTTTTTATTTAATGAAAATGCTGGTTTATACAACAGAAGAACGAGTCGATATGATCTTCATTCTAGGAGAATGCTTACAAAATTGTCTTTTAGCATCAAGGGTTTATGCTGGAAGATTTCCTAACCGAACTCGACCGAATAGAGCCGTTTTTGAAAGACTGTTGGTTCATTTTAGGCAAACTGGTAGTATTCAGTATGAAACGACTGCCAAAACGACACCAGTTACAGAAAACCAAGAAACTGAATTAGCCGTTATTGGCTCTGTAGTTGAAAATCCCCATGTCGGACAACGAGAAATTGCACAAAACTTAAATATTAGCCAAGCAAGCGTATCAAGGATTCTTCAAAAACATAAATATCACTATTATAAGATACATCTACATCAAGAACTCTCCGATAACGATTTTGGCCAACGAGTGGACTTTTGTATGTGGGTGTTAGAAAAAGTTGGAGAACAAGAAGATTTTTTTTAATCAGTTCTATTTAGTGATGAGTGTACTTATCATAACGATGGTTCCTTTAACCGACACAATTTTCATTATTATTCTGATTTTAACCCCCATGAATTTAGAGTTATTAATAACCAACATAGGTGGTCAGTAAATATATGGGGGGGCATAATGGGACAGTATGTGATTGGACCTAATTTTTTTGACGAACATTTAAACGGAATGTCGTTTCTAAATTTTTTGAGAAATCAGCTTCCAATTTTACTGGAAGAAGTTCCTCTCAATACACCTGCTCATTATCATCGTAAAGTCCGGGAGTTCTTAAATGTTCGTTTCCAAAATCGATGTACCATACAAGAACTCTTGTAATATAATGTTTTATTGTTTTATTTGATATTTTATGCTAAATAAAGACACTTTAACATTCAGATGACTGCTAAATAATCTTCATGATCGTAATTTTGTAACTTATAAATTAATATCTGACAAATATATTCATACATAGTTCATTAGAAATCTTGGTCTAGTTGGTTGTGAAATGTCAAAGGAAAATAATGGAGAAACAAAAGTCCATTTACTTTCATTATGCCATCCTTTTCTGTCAAAATTTTATAGCCTCCTAAATGAAGTTTTCTAGTGAACACCTAGTACTAATGATAATAAATTTTGCTTTCTCAAAATCAGGTATTGTAACAGGTAAAGTAGATTACTTAATTCGTTTATGTCAGCTCAAATTGAGAAAAAAATCAATTTTCCAAGAAAACGCAAAGCCCAAGCTATAGGAATGTTTAATAGTTTTGATAGGAAACTAAATTCTGCATCTAATGATACCATAAAATACAGGGTGTCTAATTTAAATTAAACGAGTTATTACTGTTTGAAGTTTGCAATAATTTGGTGTTCATTTATTGACATTCGGTGCACAGTAGTTAACATTCAATACACACCGCAAAAAATCCAATGTACTATTAGCCCACCAGCCAATTTTGGTGGTTGAAAAGAAACCAAGTGCTGAGATTTTAAACATTTAATTTGATGCTGCATTTTCACAAAATCACGAATATCTGAAGAACGGTACGGTTTAGATGCCATAAACCTTAATAAAACTACCTTTACTTTTATCCGTAGGTACCGAAAATACATTAATATACTAGGTGTCTCATTTAAAAAAATACAACTTTAATCAATTGTATACTTTTGGGACCACCTGTATACAATGACAATAATTTTAAAACGTACTTCCAATAGACCCTCATCCATTCCATATACAAAACTTTTTTAAAATCTAAAAGTTTAACCATAATCTTCCGTGTCGAGTAACGTGAATCATCCTGTATATAAAATAAGACGTCACCTATCAACTAGTCGATGTCTGTTTGTATAAAAAAAAAGCTTTTTAAAAAGCATTACAAAAAACAACATTTTATTTCAAAGAATTTTGACTATCAATAGCAACGAAAGTATAAACTTCTTCTTAATAAAATTTGATCAAATCGTTTTCTCGTAAACCAAAGATTGTCGCAGTACCCATTCGACCATGTAACATGTAATTACGGGACATCCTGTGTAGTTGCTACACAGGATGACCCGTACGTCGTTCTTGGACCCTGGCTGTATTATATGGAGGAAAAAAAACAATCTCTTTTTAGCATCTTCATGAGTAATTATATTTACAATATTATATTATGGTTAAATAGGTCCCTGTGACAAAATGTAATGTCATATACAATCACCTTCTTTTAATTTAGTGGCTTATTGTGTACTCCACTTTGCCTCGTTTTTCCAATGGATGTAAACATTTACAACCTTACGCCGAAACTTAGAGGATACGTGATAATAGAGTAAGCTAGAGTAAGCCAATCCCAACAAAAAAAACAGGTCTTGTGAATGAATATTCATGCTACAGGCTATAAAGACAGGGATTTTCTTACTGCTACTCTGTGCGCAATTTAATAATGGATAAAATGTTCCCCTGCCTCTTTAAAGGTAATCTAATACAGAAACTCCATCTGAACCAGGGTAACTCGATTTACACAGTGAAGTATCTAAATTTAAGAGATAATTTGAAAGCGCAAAGTTTCTCTTCATTTCATGTTAAACTGGGAAATAAAACCTTATTTTAGTTTGGATATAGAAAATGGTACACTACTACTTTGGTAACCTAAGAATATAAAATCTGCTTAGCGATACTATCAATAATCTCAAAACTGAATTCATCAGCACCAGCAGTCTTTTAGTAGCAGAAAAATTCTCCTCCTATAACGCATACACTCACAGGGATTCACGGTGTGACTTGATTTTCAAGCTACTTGACTTGATTTCAAGTCAAGCGTTCAAGTCAAATTTGAGGCAAGTAGTTCTTCAAGTACTTGAAAAATCAAGTAGTTTGAAAAATACTTGAGTTCGGCTTTATTATTTTTATTAGTTGTTACTTATTTAGTAAACAAGTTTGAGGAATTTTTTTTTGCTTAATATCTGGACACTAGCTGACGTAAGTTCTTCTACCGAGTTCAGAATCTTTATCTAAAGTTTGCATAGTTCAAAGGACTTATTGTACTCAGTGATATTCTCAAATATTTGAGAGCTTTCTCTTAATAATCTCAGTTGGGACTCTTTTATCTCGTTAATTGATATTGATCATGCGATCCTCGTTAGAATTTTTAAACTATTTTTTAAGGCAAAAAAAATCTCACACTTGAACTTGTTTAGAGTTCCCGCAAGACAAAACAATACAATACATTATAGAACTTACGTTTGTCTCATCTTGAAATCAAGATAAAAACTTGTCAAGACAACCCAAGAGAGTAGCAAGAAAAAGCTATATCTCGTATCGAGTCTAGTTTTGTTTTCTGGACAATCTAGGCAAGTAGTAGGGTCAAAAATCAGATAAAAATTGCTTAAGCCAACCAAAAAATGCAAATTAAGAATCTTTAGGAAAATACAAATTACGAATAAGGTCTAAATCGGTTAAAAGGTTATGACAAGGGCCCAAATTAGTTAGCAATACACAAAGCGTTTAAAAATGGATTTTTTTTTTTAATTGCAGGTTAAGATCAGGACAAAAACCGGACAAAAATGCTTCAATTCAATCTAAAATTGCAAGTCAAAGCTGACTTAAAACTTTGAAAGTTGAGTTGTAGAAAAACGCAGTTTAGAATTAGAGTCAAAATTGATTATAAATGACTCAAGAAGTCAAGACATGTGGTCCTTACCCATGTTATCTTGTTCTGTCACTCATGTTGACCATTTAATTTCAAGTCTAGAAGCAAGCTCTAAAGATTTTCTAAATAGAGATTTCGCATCCTCTTGTGGCCATACGAGAAAACGCAATTAAACCTTTTTTTTTAGGTGGTACTCTTAAAATGATGCCCCTGTAGTTACTACTAGAGACTAGATATTTCTAGAAAGACAAGACGTAAGGATGAGGCATGTCATTACATTTTTCGTTAGGAAAATGTAATGACGTTAGGATGATGTAATGAGAAAACTTCGAGTTAGTTCAGGTTAGTTCGTTGTCGTCAAATTGAGTGATAGGGAATTACGTAACCATGTTTGAGTTCGTCTTGTTCTTTAACTGTTTTCCATCAGAAAACAAATAGTTTGAAAACACTTGATATCAAGTTAAGCCCTACTGTAAAACGGTGCTTTAATTAATTAAAAATTTATAAAAGTTGTGGACCGTAAAACAAAAATTTTCCTTTTATTTATTATTAAAACGAACTATTATAACAAAACATGTACTGGCCATCTGGGATTGCCTCTTGACGGTCTAACCTTTGCTGCACTCTCAACCTCAAATACACAGATTGTCTCCAACTTGACATCCAATCCACCTAAGGCCAGTCTTTTCAAACCTCTTGCGTTAACATATCGCCTCCCTTGAACGTACAAAGTAATTCTAACCAAAAACACAACTTTCAGTCACGTATGTAAAAAAATAGTACACTAAACTGCCTAGTCTCTGTTCAGCGAGGGTTCAATATGACGTCACATTCTTCATCTCATTACATTAGAAAAAGGTCGCCAAAAACCAAGCGTATTATTAGTTCTTATTGATAATAAAACCACCAGCTAAAGTCAGTTTGACACTTAATGTCAAAATGTCGTCAAAATTTAGAAATTCTGGATTAATCGTCACCGGCAAAAGAGTGTAAAATTTTGTGAAATGGTTACAAAATGCCTTGGCGCTACGGTGAAAAGGAACAAATTTTTATATTAAGACTAATTAACTACTTTCAGCGAGAAAAAGTGACACGAAAAAGCAGTAGATGCAGTGTTCAAGATAAGTTTCTATTTGATCTATTTTTTACCAGTTCAACTGACATTATCAGAGACAGACGTTTTTTTTTGTATGACATTACAATTTATGACGTAATATTTAACCCTCGCTGAACAAAGTATACTCAGTTCAACAGTTAGTATACACCAAACTACAATAGATATGTGACTCTTTGAAGATAAAATTAATTCGTGTTTATTCGATTGGTAGTGCACACAAATTCTATTAGCTGCGCGTGTCACACTACCACCATTAACCTTTAGGTCAACAACACGAGTAATTCCGTCTTTCCCAGAGTGCAAGACTATGACTCTGCCTAGCTGCCAACTCATCGTGGGTGCCTTGTCATTTTTTTATCAGTACCAGGGTGCCAATCTTTAATAACTTATGGGAATGTTGCTTCCATTTGGTCCTGTTCTGCAACTCCGATAAATTTCCTTCTGCCACCTGTGCCAATAATGTTGAGCCATGGCTGTTGCAACTTGGTCAAGCAATTTTCTCGTACATCTGTCAGGTCGACTTCAGGAAGACTAGAAATTAGTCTACCAATCAAGAAATGACCAGGTGTCAATGCAGCAATATCTTCAGGATCCTCGGTAATTGGGCAAAGAGGTCGCGAATTCAATATACCTTCGATTCGTGTCAACACAGTGCTAAATTCTTCGGACTACACTACACACGTTTAATATGACTCTTTGCGCTCTTTATTCCCGCTTCCCATATACCACCGAAACTGGGAGAATAAGCTGGTATGGAATGCCATTTAATATTATTGTTCACTAACTGACTGGAAATATAGTCTGAATTGTTTTTTAAAAATTCGTATATCTTAGAGAGCTCATTATTAGCTCCTACATAATTTAGCCCATTATCGGAGTAAACATTTGCCGGTCGCCCTCGCCTGCTCACAAACCTATTAAATGCCGCCATAAATGCTTCTGTGGTTAGTCCAGATACTAGCTCAATATGCACGACCTTTGTGCTCATACATACAAATAAACAAATATAAGTTTTTACAATTTTAGCTCCGCGCGTTTGTCTATTTTTTAAAAGAAACGGACCTCCGTAATCTGTGCCAACATTTAAAAACACAGAGTGTTGATTTACACGCATCTCAGGAAGATCACCCATTAAATATATTGAATTCTTTGGAGAAGCTCTAAAACAAGTTATACAGCTTCGAACTATACCTTTACAAGCAGTACGACCTAAAATTGGCCAATAATTTTCTCGAATAGAATACAACAATTGCTGAGCTCCACAATGTAGTAATCGTTCATGCTCATCCTTTAAAATATGTCTTACTAACAAATGACTGCTTGGCAAAATAATTGGATGCTTAGTCTCATGACTAGATTGACTAGAATTATTAATTCTACCCCCAACTGTCCAATCCGCAACAAACCATCCTGTGAAAATGGATTCAAAGATAAAATTTTACTACTTTTGTGAAGCTCCTTCTTATAGCTTAGGTTATTATATTCCCGAGGAAAACATTCTATTTGTGCATTTTTTATAAACAAATCTAAAGCTCTGGTACGTTCTTCAGGTAATAAGGCACAAAAGTACGCTCTGTTGACTTGCGTTTAATGTTTGACAAGAAAAGTAATATGTAAGCCAAGACATTGACTGCCTTTTTAAAAGAAGAATATCTTTCCAAACGTTCATTTAAGATACAGAAGATTGTTCAGATACATCATTAATCTCTAAGTTAGGTTGTGACAAATTCCAGTTCGAATTGTCAACAGAAAACCAAATAGGACCATTCCACCGTAACCTATATTCACTTAAAATTTTTATTGAAGTTCCGCTAGATAACAAATCTGAAGGATTGTCATTTGATTTTACATGATTCCAATCTTGGACACATGTAAGTAATCTAATCTCATTTACCCTATTCGCAATAAATGTTTTCCATTTGATAGCCTCTCCTTTTATCCAACACAAAGTTATAGTAGAATCTGTCCAATAATAATGTTTATTAAAAACGATTTCTAAAGAACTTGTTACCTTTTTAACTAGATTAGCAAGTTTACTTACTATTAGCAAGCTTACTTATTTACTTTAATGGCGCCACACGAAACTTTGCACATAATAAATTTGAGATACATTTTCCTGAACTATTTTTACATCTTATGTAAATGCTGGCTCCATAAGCCTTTACGGAAGCATCACAAAAAACCATGAAGTTCAATACTTAGATATTGTGAGAAAACTATATTTCTTGGAATTTTGAATTGACTAATATTTTTTTAATCATCATGGATGTTTTCCAAATTCGCAATAAATGCAATGGAACTTCATTAACCCAATCCAATTTGAGTTTCCAAAGTTCGTGATTTATAAGTTTTGCAACAACTACTATAGGATTCAACAGTCCTAGTGGGTCAAAGATCTGACATATATGGGATAAAATATATGAATATTTTGGGTCTATCAGGGTATATACCCTGATAATATATGGGACGTTTTGTCACTTTGTTTTGAAATAAGTTATTTTCTGTATTAATTCTATACATTATCAAATCATTATTAGAATCTCAGTACACCCCGAGTGTTTTATTTTGTTAATTTTCTCCAATATTTAAAATACTAGAATCTAAGTTTTTATTTACGTGAAACTTGTTTAGTAAATCTTTGTTATTACATAAAAATTTTCTCAATTCAAAACCATACTTTGATAACAATGTTACAATATTTTTCTGAATATCTAAAAGTTCTGTAAAGGAATGCAATCCAGTCAAAATATCGTCCATATAGAAATCTCTTTTAATTAATTTGCTAGCTACTGGAAATTCAACTTCGTTTTCAGTCGCTATTTGAAACAAACATTTCACCGCCAAATAAGGCGCAGAAGCAGTGCCATATGTCACTGTATTTAATTTATACACTTTAAGAGGTTCATTTGTTTGTGATTGCCAAAAAATCTTTTGATATTTTCTTTCATTTTCGTTTATAAGTACCTGTCGATACATTTTTGATATATCTCCAGTCATTACGTACTCATATATTCGAAATCTTAATTATATTGAAAACACAATAAATTGGACATCATTAAGTGAAAGTGCAGAAGTGGTTTTTGCTGATGCATCAAAAACCACCCTGCACTTTGTCGTTATACTATTAGGTTTGATCACTGCATGGTGAAGATAATATCCATCTCGTTCAATGTCTTTAATTTCCGTCATATGCCATTGATTTTCATATTCACACATAAACGCAATGTACTCTTTTTTGTAATTTGGATTCTTTTCTAGTTTTTTTTTTCAGTAAACTAAATCTTTTTAAAGCAATATTATGAGGTTCTCCTAATTTATTTAAATTACTTTTAAAAGGTATGCTTACTATAAACCTTCCTGATCATTTCTTGTAGTAGTTTTTTCGAAATATTGTTTACCATATTTTTCAATTTCTGTCATGTGAACAATTTTATTATTTGTCTCTTCAATTTCCCAAAATTTAAAAAAACATAATTATTAATGTTAAAAATAAATATTAAAAAAAAATAATTTTATCATTTATAGCAGCCCTAAGTTCTAATGTATTAAGGCAATTTAGAGAAACATTTGCAGAATATAAAATCTAAGCTCAAACTTATCCAAATAATTACATATCCAAATTCTGTTTCATGCAATAAAGGTAAATCAGGCCCAAGTCGAACTTGACCAGATCTGATTATACTCCAAAATATAGTTGAGCCTAGCAAAACTTGAATATCTCCAGACACTTTAAATTCTGGATCTGCTAATTGCAAATTTGACGGAAGTTGACGTATTCTTTTATTAAAAAACATTAATGGTAACTTGTCAGTTATATGAGGAAGTACTAAGCAATTGATATTAGTTTTAAAATTAACTAACACGAGATTTTATTGACAAATTTACTTGATGGCTTATATTTGTTTAAGATTGACCTACTCCTTTTACAGTATTTCTTATTTTGCTGCAAATTCAATTTATTAAAAATTTCTTGCGAAACGAAATTGCTCTGAGAGCCACTGTCGAGCAGTGCACGGGCAAAAATTGACTTATCCCCATTTACCAATTCAATAACCGCGGTAGAGAGCAATATATGAGAACATTGTGACAAATTTGAAGGCACGGCAACATTGTCATTACACGCGTCATATGCGTGTGAACTTACAGATATCTTTGAATTTAGATTCTGTGATGCTGACTCACTAAAAACTTGGCCGTGGGATCCAAGTGGAGCAATAGATTGGTTAGGGCCTTCAATATTTGCAACACTGTTTCTCAATATACGGGGTGTTCATTATAAAATTTCATCTAGTCGGCTATGAAATGTCAAAAGAAAAGGGTGGAGAAACAAAAGTCCATTTATTTTGATTATGTCATCCTTTTCTGTCAGAATTTCATAACCTGCTAGATGAAGTTTTATAATGAACACCCCGTATTTTGACATTTATTACGATATGTTTCCGAATGGAGCAATATATTGTGTGGTTTTGTATATTTACATTTTTTTTACATTTACATAGTTTAAGTCGTTTAATTGCAGAAATACGATCTTCAATAGCAAGTCTCAAAAAAGATTTACATTTGTAAATGCTATGAGATTCATCGCAGTAATAACATTTAAATTTTATTTTCGAATTTGAATCTATGGTAGTAAAACTATTACTCTGTCTCCTATTATACTTATTGAAACCAGAATTACACCATTTTTGAGACTTATCAAAGGTAATTCACCCTGGTACTTATACATTTCCCAATCACGACAAGTAATTGAATCGAATTTTTGAGTCATCAAATATATGTATGATCAACCTGTCCCAACTATCAGTCTGTTCACCTAAACTTTTTAAACAGCGCAAATGTTTTGTTACAGAATTATACAGATTCCAAAAATCTACGTACGATTCCTTCACAATAATTGGCTGATCTTATATGATTATATATTATAAGCGTCCTTAAGTTGTAAGTAGTTGGTGAAGTTAGCGGGATTAGGACAAATAATGCACCTCTTCTTTATTCGAAAATGGCAAGATTCGCATATTTTGTACCTTGGGCAGCGGATGTGTGTTTTGTCGAGCCTAAGATACCAGGGTCACCGAACAATCGAATGGAGTTTGCTACCGTAACTATCTTAAATCGTACTTTAACTGACTACCCTCTCTAAGTGAGAATAGCCCTGATGAAGACTAAATAAATAGTCGAAACGTCGGCCATTTTCGAATAAAGAAGAGGTGCATTATTTGTCCTAATCCCGCTAACTTCACCAACTATATATTATAAGCTTCTTATTCTCAAATCTCAAATCTTAAGAATTGCCATGCAACAGTGTAATTCGAATCTGTAACCTCAATAGATTTAATTATTTCGAGAATATCTTTATTGAGAGATATCCTAAGATAATAAAACTTTTGTATATTATTCAGGGCAATATTTCCATCAACCAGTGCTACAAAAGAATCTCTATACTCAAGCCAATTACTATACTCCCCATCAAATGTCGGCAAAGAAATCCACCTGCGGGTGGCAATTTAACTAATGATTGTACAGAATTAACATTTTCTTTAACGAACATACCACAGAAGCATTAACGTCTGACTCGTTATTGTATTTTTTACATAAAGCACCTATATCACTACTCAGTTTGAAATACATATCTTCAAACCTATTTCTCTCAGTTTCCTCTGGTAGAGATTCATTGCCAATCTCTACTAATTTCTCACCAGTTTCAATTTGAAACTGGATATCATTAGATTCTTCCCAAAGGCGTTCTAATTTCTCTAATCTTAATTGCAATTGATGAATTGCGTTAAAATTTAAATTTGCTTTATCAATGGATTCAAAGTAACTTCTGCATCGAGTTAATTTACCTTTGAACACCGTTCTCTTAGATTTTAACATAGAAACTTCAGCCATGTTGTTGACACAAATCTAAATGAACAGAATCTACCTCTTACGACTTGCCCCTTTCTTCAAGCCCGTGGTTTTTCTGCTTTGCCTTCTCCTGAAGCTGCTTCAATTCAATATCCGGTTGAATGAACTATGCTAAACAACTTTTATAAATTAAAAATTCATAAAATTCCTCTTGAGGGTCTAACCTTTTCTGTACTCTCAACCACAAAAACACAGATTGTCTCCAACTTGACATCCAATCCACCTAAGGCCAGTCTTTCAAAACCTCTTACATTAACACCTACTATAAAAAAGTCAAGTCAAGTACCGACTTGTCATGTCTTTAATTTTTCAAGCCAAAGTATATCTCAAAAATGTCAACTCTACTTGATGAATCTCTAATAATATCGGTCTTAAGTAAGATAGTTTTTATACATGTAAATAATAGTATGAAATTATGCAACAATAATGAAAATAGAGAAATGGATTAGACAATGCAAATGTGGTAGATTGATTGAATGTAGTAAGAGTGAAATTAGTCATTTTACTCTGAGTAATGTGCTGCTTAGAGGCTTCTAATCGATAATCTATGCAATATATTTTTTCTCGCACCCATATAATGGACATACTTCTACTTTTCCGCACTTGTGTGACTTTTTTTTTCTATGCTCCAATAAGCATTTTTACTGTACGGACATATTATTTCTGCTACTAAGGATTTCGAGATTGCGATTGGTTAAACGAAAAAGGGTGCGATAGCCTGGCAAAGATTAAGTACAATTTTGCCATAAGATAGCCAGTCACACATCTCTTACAAGCGATACTTTTTCCATTTAGACAATGGAAAACAATCCCTCGGTCAACAGCACAGCAACTCATGCAGCAGTCTCTCGGCCGATCTACTGGGACCGGTAATAGTAGGTTCTTCAATATCCATCGATGACTATGCCTCTCGAAAACCACCCGATCGCCCTCCGAAGAATCCTAATTTAAGAACAGCATATCCCGATTTATTTGTCGCTCAACGAGTGACTAGTCCTGATTTGCCTCCACCCTCTCCTCCTGCGGTTTTGGAAGATGAGGTCTTCGACAATGGGGATCCACTGCCTCCACCTCCACCAGAATGTGATTCCTGGTCTCAGGATAACATCGTAGATAGGTAAGTATATTAGCACATTACTATTACCACTAATAGCTGAGGAAAATACTGTTTACTGTTGCGAACTCAGGGTTCAATAATTCCAGTGTAGCGATTTAACACGCAATACACACAAGTACAGGGACATCATTTTAAGTGTCTCACCCAATTTGCTCTTTTCCTATTCCGATTTGAAAAAAAAAGTTTATTCGTGCTTCCTACTTCGGCCACGAGAGGACGCCCAATCTTTATTTAGAAAATGTTTTATACATCAAATATGACAGTTGTGACGTAAGGTTGATTTTTCTTAAATGGAATGATACATAATTTTTATGCCAAATCGATAGAACCGAAGAAGCTCATTTGAAAAATAATTACTTTCATATACCTAACGTCAATGGTTTCCGATATACAGGGCGACAAAATCATTGAATGTCTAGAATCATTTTAAGTGTCTCAACCAATTTGCTACTTTCCTATTCCGATTTGAAAAAAAGTTTATTCGCGCTTTCTACTTCGACCATGAGACAACGCCAAATCTTTATTTAGAAAATGTTTTATACATCAAATTTGACAGTTGTCACGTAAGGTTGATTTTTCTTAAATGGAATGATACATCATTTTTAACCTAGATCGATAGAGCCGAAGAAGCTAATTAAAAAAACACTTACTTTCATATACCTAACGTCAATGGTTTCCAATATACAGGGCGACAAATTCATTGAAGGTCTAGAATCATTTTAAGTGTCTCACCCTATTTGCTCCTTTCCTATTCCGATTTGAAAAAAAGTTTATTCGCGCTTTCTACTTCGACCATGAGACAACACCAAATCTTTATTTAGAAAATGTTTTATACATCAAATATGACAGTTGTGGCGTAAGGTTGATTTTTCTTAAATGGAATGATACATCATTTTTATGCCAAACCGATAGAGGCGAAGAAGCTGATTTCAAAAATACTTACTTTCATATACCTAACGTCAATGGTTTCCGATATACAGGGCGACAAAGTCATTGTATGTCTAGAATCAATTTAAGTCTCTCACACAATTTGCTACTTTCCTATTCCGATTTGAAAAAAAGGTTATTCGCGCTCCCTACTTCGGCCACGAGAGGACGCCAAATCTTTATTTAGAAAATGTTTAACACATCAAATATGACAAATTCATTGAAGGTCTAGAATCATTTTAAGTGTCTCACCCTATTTGCTCCTTTCCTATTCCAATTTGAAAAAAAGTTTATTTGGGCTTCCTACTACGGCCACGAGAGGACGCCAAATCTGTATCTAGAATATTTTTTTTACCGCTAATGTGACAGTTGTGACGTAAGGTTAATTTTTCTTAAATGAAATGATACATCATTTTTTTCGTATCGTTATATCTTGTTATTTTGTTACATTGCTTTCGTCGATGCCACCATGCCGCCACCAGTCTCGTCTTTCCCACTTTGCCTATTTCTAGTATTTACCAGTTGTAAGTTACGTTACTATGCCTATATATTTTTGATGTATTCTGTTGTCAAAATCTTTTCAACGAATAGTATACTTCTATTGTTTCAACATTTTTTGTATCTTTTGTTTACATTTTTTCCAAGATACAGCGTGTCAAGGTAAAAAAATATTGATTTTTTACTAAAATCTTAATGATTCATGGTTTTGTTGGAATTTGAGTCTTTTTTTTCACTGCAATAAGCGCGAACTAGATTGTAATTGGTAGTTCCAGTTGCGCTCCAAGGGATCAGTCATACGAATGATATCGACAAAAAAGTGTTCGACACTGACCTTTTTAAAAGTTTTGAATTTTCTTCAGATTGAGCAGCTAAACATGCAACTTTCTTATCTCTTGTGATTATTTCGTATCTCACTCCGTCTTCGAGCAAAAAAATTAAAAACCAATTTTTTGCATATCAAAAAAAAATTAAAATTTAATTTTAAATGCAATTCCTTTGACACCTTCAAATAAACATTTTGAAAACCAGACTCTCTAGAACACAAGTTTATATTAACTTTTCTGTTTGAATTGCGATCAGGAATCCTCCTAAGATTTACCATTAAGTAACACCCTGTATAAAGATAAGTATTTTTCAAATCAGCCTCTCTAGTTCTATCGATCTAAATTGACCTTACGTCACAACTGTCGTATTTGACGTATAAAAAAATTTCTAGTTTGGCGTCCTCTCGTGACCGTAGTAGCAAGCGCGAATAAGCTTTTTTTCAAATCGGAATAGGAAAGGAGCAAATTGGGTGAGACACTTAAATTGATGTCCCTGCACTCGTGTGTATTTGTGGGATAAATAAATAGTGTTTTCTTGTTAAATCGCTACACTGGAATTATTGAACCCTGAGTTGAAGAACCCGTGAGGCTCTAGGCATTCAATACTTTTGTCACCCTGTATATCGGAAACGAGTGACGTTAGGTATATCAAATTACTACTTTTTTAATCAGCTTCTAAGGGTCTATCGATTTGGCATAAAAATTTGGTGTCATTCTATTTAAGACACCTTGCGTCACACCTGTCACATTTGACATGTAAAAAATAATATAAACAGAGAAATGGCGTCCTCTTGTGGCCGTAGTAAGAAGCGCGAACAAACTTTTTTTCAAATCCGACTAGGAAGCGAGCAAATTGGGTGAGACACTTGAAATGATTCTAGACATTCAATAATTTTGTCACCCTGTATATCGGAAACGAGTGACGTTAGGTATATGAAAGTGACTATTTTTTTAATCACCTTCCTAGGCTCTATCGATTTGGCATAAAAATTATGTATCATTTCATTTAAGAAAAGTCAACCTTGCGTCACAACTGTCACATTTGACGTTTAAAAAATTTTTTAAATACAGATTTGGCGTCCTCTTGTTGCCGTAGTAAGAAGCGCGAATAAACTTTTTTTCAAATCCGATTAGGAAGGGAGCAAATGCGGTGAGACACTTAAAATGATGTCCCTGTACAATTCGCCTAATAAATAACTCACTACTTAACACTTAGTGTTCCATAGCCTTCTATTATCGTTTGGTACTTAGCTTATCTATAGCTCGATTAAATAAGACTACTACTAACGGGGGCGCTATTCGCCTTTTATACAAAAACCTAAAAATACAGAAAAGCCTAGAATATTCTTAGTAGAAAAATAATTGCTAAGAGACACATAAAAAAAGGTCGTAAATATAGCTGCGTTCTAAACAGAGCAATAAATCACTCTTGTCAGTTCCCATTCCGCAGCGCCCGGATAGGCCGCGAGCCGCGAGGGCCAACCTCCAATGTCCTACGTAACATTGCCCTCCTCCTAAGACTGTTCGTTCCGAACAGATAGAGTTCCATGGTATCGTGCTAATCGATCCAGATGAACAACCTTACGTCATTAACCACGTCATTAATCTTCTTAATGATTGTATAAGGCCCTTCCCAATGTTGGCTAAATTTGGGCGACTTCCCCATCTTATGCCGCGGATTGTACAGCCACACCAAATCACCATCCTGGAAGCCGCGGGAGTTAACCAGTAAGTCATATCTTGCTTTGGCTCGATCACTGGAGATCCTCAGTTTATTCTGACTTGTTGATGAACATTGTTACGCCTCTCCTTGAGCTGCTCCACAAAATTATCAGAGTTGAGCGAATCTTTTTCTGGTATTCCATACATCAAATCCGCAGGAAGTCTCATTTCCCTTCTGAACATCACTTTCGCCGGAGTATAACCAGTGGCTTCATGCGTAGAGCCTCGATATGCCATCAATATGAGAGGTAGATGTTGGTCCCAATCAAGCTGATGATCTGCCACCATTTTAGACAGCTGATGCATTACGGTTCGATTAAATCTCTCCACCATCCCATCCGACTGTGGATGCAAAGGAGTTGTCCTGATCTTGCGAATTCTGAGAAGTTCCATGACCTTCTGGAAAACAACCGATTCAAAATTTTGGCACTGATCAGAATGGAGTTCGAGAGGGTCTCCAAATTTGCAGAACATTTCATTTACTAGCACCGTTGCCACAGTAGCTGCTTCCTGATTAGGCAGGGCGTACGCTTCAGGCCATTTAGTGAAATAATCCACGGCGACCAAGATGTATTTGTTGCCTGACTCAGTCTGATGAAATGGTCCCGCGACATAAATTGCTACCCTCTCGAATGGAGCACCTACAGTGGACTGCACCATTCGGCCCTGTGATCTTGTTCGAGGTCCTTTTGTTGCAGAACAAACCGGCACCAAGATTCGACATCTTCACGGTAATTCACCCAGTAGAACCTTTCTCTAATTTTGGCCAAGGTTTTATTGACCCTAAAATGACCTCCACTTGTTCCGTCGTGCATTCCTTGTAGTACATACGATTTTCTGCTGCCAGGAACAACAAAAAAAAACTAACCTGAACTAACCTGACTAACTACGGACTTGCCATCCGGACCCTCCCACGCTCTCTTCAGTAAACCATTTTCTATTCTAAGAGAGTGCCACTAGGCCCATAGCGCCTTCAGCTTTGAACTTTTACCAGCAATTTTTTGACATTCTGGTCTCTTGTCGCCAGTCTTTGCCAAGAGTATGGGTCAATATCTGGATCATTCATTTGTTCATCTCGAAACGTCTGTGTGGACCAGCCATCGTTTATTTCCACCGACGTTCTCCTTACAGAAGGAAGTCCCTCACGCTGCTCAGTTCTTTGATAATACCGACTATCTTCTTTACATGGCCGTCTAGATAATGAATCGGCATTTCCGTGAAACCTGGACGATTTGGACATTTTAAATCTTCTGTCCCTTAATGCGTCCGGCCACTGTAAGACTTTTGCCACCCAAATTATTGACTTTTTGATTGATTGACTTGACTGATCCTGGGGTTCTTAACAGGCTCGGTCAATTGCCCCCTTACATTGACCGGAATTGGTTTTTTTCTGGAATCTAGGTCTATCTTGGTTGCCGCTCGGTCTTCTAAACGAAGGCGATGGACTTCTTGCCCTATTACGGCAGTTACTATTCACGTGACCCAGTTTGCCGCAGTTAAAACATTTTATGCCCCGATTGCCTGTTGATCGAGGAGTTCTTCCCAACAGGGCTTGTATATTGATTGCCATATATCCTTCATCGTTTATAACTTGCCAAGGATTCAGCTCTAGACGGATCCTCCTCGTCATCGCAAGTTGCCATTCTTACACGTGGAGAAGAACTAGATGACCCTCGTGACGCCTCGAATTCCAGAGCCCGAACTAGTGCCTCGCTAATATTCCTGGGCCTTACTAGACGTAAGTGGTATCTCATGTCACTATTGCGAACTCCCTCAATGAACCTTTCGGCGGCAAATTGCGACCTGAACACATTCAGGGGCTGATGGGTGTACCAGGTGAATTAGTCTGTGTATATCCGCCTCAAATTCTTGTAAGGATTCACCTGACTTTTTCTGTCTCATCTTCAGCTGGGCCTGGAACACGATTGCTTTGTGCTCATTTCCAAATCGTAGTTGCTGAGAGTGTACTAAAGCTGCATAATTACTTTGATCAGCTGCCGACAGAGATTGAAATAATTCAGCCGCTTTTCCACTAAATGATGTTCCACTGATGATGTAGCTCTCTGGGGCTCAGACCAGCCATTAGCTTTTGCAGCTGCCTCAAATTGGGTTTTATAAATTTCCCAGGCCGTAGTACCGTCATAATCAGAAGGCTTAATTTTAGCGTTTGCTGTGCTAAAACTCTCTGTAGACACGTTGTCTTCCTCAAGTTGTTTCCGGAATTTCCTTTCTAGCTCGAGAAACTTCTGGTTAATAGATTGCATTATTGTAACTTCCAATTGTTGCTCCCTAGCTGCGAGATGGTTCACTAATTCTTTTTTGAACAGTTTCTGTTCTTCCTTTTGTTCTAGAGAACGTCGCTCCTGTACTTGATCACGTCTTTCTTGTTCCTCTTTTTGTTCGTTACAACGTTTTTCCTGATCTTCCCTCTGTTGTTGCATAAGGGAGAGCAGGTTGGCAAGTTGATCCTCCATCGCTTGATGCTGGCTTCTATATAGTCACCGGCGTAATGTCCGGCAATGAAGCACTCACTTACAGTTCAGCACTATGAGTCCTCAAATTCCCACTGGAATCCCACTTCTGACACCAATTGTTGCGAACTCAGTGTTCAATAATTCCAGTGTAGCGATTTAACACGAAAACACTATTTATTTATCCCACAAATACACACAAGTACAATTCGCCTACTAAATAACTCACTACTTAACACTTTATAGCCTTCCATTATCGTTTGTTACTTTAGCTTACCTATAGCTCGATTAAATAAGACTACTATTATCGGCGGCGCTATTCGCCTTTTATACAAAATCCTAGAAATACAGAAAAGCCTAGAATATTCTTAGAAGAAAAATAATTGCTAAGATGCACATAAAAAAAGGTCGTAAATAACGGCGTTTTAAACAAACAGAGCAATAAATCACTCGTGTCAGTTCCCATGCCGCAGCGCCCGGATAGGCCGCGAAGGTCCAACCTCCAATATCCCTTCGCCTCCCAGTACCCGCTCTACGTAACAATACTTTTATTAATTAATACATTATGTTTTATTTTTTTAATAACATCACAAACTTCTTTGACTCTTCATGACTGACCGTAGATTATCCAACTAGACGTCTCCGAAATTTTCCATGTACTAACGTTGCCAAATTTATGGCGGTTGCAACGGATCACTGACACAGAAAAGACAGTTGACACAATTGGCACTTAACATATGCGCGGACAGTCCGCGGTTTGATACAATGATTCGTATGTTCATTGTCCATGTATCACACATTGCACAACAAATATAAATACAAAGGTATGGTCGTATGTGCCTGTGGTGAAAGCAAAGTCTGCTCTTTGGTCTGTTGATACGATGGTTACAAGTACGTTAATTATATGTGCCTACAGAGTACTAGTATAGGAGACAAAAGAAGAACGCTCAAGCCTAGATCTGACCTCACTTTCAACTTGCTGATCAACCTCAGAAAAACCTCATGGCAAATTTAATTTATACTCCTGATGATTTCGGATGTACGTGCCCTAAGCAAATTCTTCAATTCAATTATACCGGGTATTGCGTCGTCGGGCGGGACATAGGAAATCCCATGTACATTTTGATAGGGTCAATTATTGGTTTCCCTAATTATTTTGGTGAAAAAATGTATTTAGTTTTTTTAAAGAGCGCTAAAATTCGCAACCAATAGGATAACTTCAAGCATTTTTGATCAACCCGTTTACAAATTATTTCCCAGTAACATTTTTAAAATTTTGTCTTTTTTATCGTCCCGTATTCACCGACATCAGTCAAGGTAAGAGTTTGCTGTCAAATAAAGCTGTCATTCATGAATTTTTAGTGTTTGATAGCCAAGTCTTACTGGTGGCCGTAAATATAGGGCGATAAAAGGGACAAAATACTTGAAAAGTTATTGGAAATAACTCGTGAACGGGTTAATCAAAAATGTCTCAAGTTGTCTATTTAGCTGTGGCTTTTAATGTCCTTCAAAAAATCTAAATAGATTTTCTCTCTAAAATAATTAGGAAAGCTAATAACTAAAGACTCTTTTAAAATTTACATGGGATTTCCTATGTCCCGCACGACGATGCAACACCGGGTATTTCTTACTCTACTAATTCTTCTTTATATCTAATTCATTCCTTGCCATCTTATACCATAATATATTGAAATTATTTTAGGTTTTTGATAGATTTTTTTGAGATGTCAATTTCCGTCTTCAGAGTCCCCTATCTCAGTTTTAAATTTACCTGAAATAAAGTTATGTATGATGACTGACCATGAATCACTTATAGCGGTTTCTCCTGGTGGGTCTAGAGGGCTCTGAGGGTATTCCCATCCTTGGTTTTCACCATACGAATACAAGAATAGAAAACACTCTCAGAGCGCTCTCGAGCGGTCCCATTACTTTTGTTAATGACCGGTTGAAATGTAATGAAATACACATGGGACCTGTTCAGAAATAGCAAAAGACACTCTAGATTAAAATATCTAGGTAAATAACACAGGATTTATAAACCTTTCATTACAGTTAAGGATTAGTTCACAACGAATCAAATTATGTTTGGTATCCGTGGTCTGTAATATCTGGAAAACGTGTTAATATAAACTGCTCAACTTAAAGTTCGGCACAAACCATTTTTCGTGTCATTTTCAATTAGCTGTAACTTTTTAAGCAATGAGTTGTTTTAAATATAATTTGCACGGTCTGAAACCTCATTTCCTCTAGATTAAGGAAGCGGATAATTTTGAAAAAAAACCGACACCATCTTTATTATCTAGGGTGGGAAACAAAGTGATGCAAAAATTTCAAAATGTTGGTTTTCTGCCATTTCCCAATAAGCTATTTTTTCCTTATCGTTTTCAGGTCAGGTGTAAGCCAACATCCATATCTCGGGACCTTTTCGCCAGATTTTTTATTAAATCACTCTGAATTTTTATACAGAGCGAAACGTAAAATGTGTGAATTTCTTGTTTCTGATATTTTTAAATCGTCGTACTTCGGAAAAGCGGTAAAGAATCTAACTGTGTTTCCCTCATTTGTTGACATATTGTCTGCGGATTGTAACTCATTCAAAAAATTCAAAAGTAAGTGCCGTTTTTTCTAGCATACTAGCATTCAAAAAATATGATACCATTATTGTTGATACTCGTGACTTAAAATAGCAATATTAATTAAAATAACCTTTCTAGAGGTAAAGAGAAATTGGTGGTAAGCGCGCCACTGGCGGAAATAAAAATAAATTTTTATTGCAAAATGTGCGCCTTTCATAATAGTCAAAACGTATAAAATTTCAATCAAATATCTCCTACGCTTTCGGAATAATCAATACATATGCATTTTGAAATTCTAATTTCAACACCCTGTAACTTGAACCCCTTAAAATCGACTAAAGAATATGAAATTTCATTTTCGACCACCCATTATGATTCACCCCCTATAGTAATTTTGTCAAGTCCGTAATTCAGTAATCACTTTTGGAAAACTCCCTTGTTGAGAAACAATTGGTAGATGAAGCTATCGATCCAAAGAATAAAAATAATAATCCGTCAACTTATCCGCGAGTTACGACGATTTAAAAAAAAAACTAACGAAATTTTTAAGAATATTTTGATTCCCTCTGTATAAGTTCTAATACATTAAATACATAAAATTATAAAAACATCTAGAGATATTTATGTTGGCTATCTTCGACGGTATCACTCAGTTTCCCTTTACCTCTAGAAAGGCTGTTTTATTTAATATTGCTATTATAAGTTACGAGTTCAAGAATAATGTTATCATATATCTTGAAAGCTAGTATACTAGAAAAGACGGCACTTAATTTTAAATTTTTTGATGAGTAGCAATCCACAGACAACATGTCAAAAAATGAGGGAAAACAGAGTAAGATTCTTTACCGCTTTTCCGAACTACGACGATTTAAAAGTATCAGCAACAAGAATTTCACACATTTTACGTTTCGCTCTGTATAAAAATTCAGAGAGCTTTAATAAAAAATCTGGCGAAAAGGTCCCGAGATATGGATGTTGGTTTACTCCTGACCTGCAAACAATGGCAGAACACCAAAATTTTGAAACTTTTGCATCACTTTGTTTCACACCCTATATAAAAAAGATAATGTCGGTTTTTTTTTTCAAAATTATCCGCTTCCTTAATCTAGAGAAAATGGGGTTTCAGACCGTGAAAATTGTATTTAAAACAATTCATTGCTTAAAAAGTTACAGCTAATTGAAAATGACACGAAAAATTGTTTGTTCCGAACTTTAAGTTGAACAGTTAATTTTAATGAAATTTGCTGTGGACTGGAACCAAGTCTACACGACATAGGCAAGTGGTAAATTCTTCAGTGTCTTGGTTCAAAAATTACGAGAACTTTGTATTCGGACGCATTTATTCTTTTTCAAGACTATTGCTCTCACATTTATTGTAAAAAACGTAGTCACCAGTTAATTTTATGACTATGAATTAACCATCAAACTTTTGACGTTGGTTACAGTACCAGCAAATTTCTAATGATGAAATTACTGACATGGTCAGTCTTTTTTCTATTAGTAATTGTTTTTACTGTTGTAATTTGTATTTAGTAATTTTACTTATTAATTGCAAATATTATAGTAACGGGTGATTTTAAATTAAGTTTAACCTCAATAAAAATCTGCGACGATAGTATATAATTTTATTTCATATGATAATTTTTTTTACTCTATTACTTCTTTCTCTTACTACTAGTTCTATTTCTCTTATTACTGCTTCTATTTCTTACTACTAATAACACTCGACCACATTGAAGTCTCAAAAGCGGACGATTTTGAAAAAAACGGAAATTACAACAGATGTTCGTTAAGATTTCTCGGATGCATAGCTGGATCCTTCAAATAAATTTGTTTCACCTCAACCTACTCCCATCCCGAATTACGTTCACCTCGTTTTGAATCTTACGCAATAACCTTTCGGTGGAATTCACAGGAGTAGCGTAAACTTTATCCTTTAGGGCACGAGCCCCATAAAAAATCTAATAGAGTTTTTCCCTCTTTTTCGATACATTTGTGTGGGATGGTATAGTAATTTAAATGTGCAGTTACTGAAGAGTGGAGCAACCCCGTCATGCTAAGATGAACATCTTCCATTAGAACCGGCAAAGTATTCACTAAGAATTCGAGAAAATTTTCCAACTAGCCAAAAAAATGTCTCCGACGATCCCATCTCACACATTCATTCGAAATTCCCGCTGAAAGTGGTTATTACGTTTCTCATGATAGTTTTCGTCTAGAGAAAGATGGATATTATGTGAATTAAAAACACCACTTATGGTAAGGAGAGACCAGAGTTACGAAGTAGGTTGAATGGGGAATGATATGCAGTTTTAGGAGATGATTTCAAGTTCAAAACCACTTGAATATTTTTAAAACATATCATGATTTTTAGATATTTTGCATAAACCAAATTTTGAAGATTTCTTTAAATATAATATAAATATTATAATCATATATATTATATTTAAAAGATAGGTAGTAACTTAATAAAGAGGTCTTTGTTGGCGTAGATTAATGACTTTTTATTGCCAATAAATTGATGATTTCTTTTCAAAATGGCGGATTAACAGCCACTTTTCTCTCCAGGTTATATCATAATTGAAAAATGACAATTGTCAGAAAACAATCTGATTAGTCTAACTTTACCCACGGTAACATAGCTCACAGCTTTTGTACTACCAAAATATTTCTCTACATTCTAGAACTAATAATAACTCTACCAGATCGATATATATAATTCGAAAAAAAATCAAATTTTGAATAGTTAACGAAAAACAAATCGATCTAACCAATTTGTTACAGTTCTAGAGGAATGACGTGAATACAGAAGTTGTAACTCATTTACTTTAAATAAGATAGAGTAATCAGATCTTTTCTGACAGCTGTCGTTTTTTAATTTTAATATAATCATGGACGTTAATCTGCCACTTTGACTCCACTTATTGACACCAACTTAAAGCTAACAAAAAGGCCTTTTTAAATAACTTAATTCTTTTGTATCTTTCCGTTATAGCATTATGAAAAATGTACAGCTCTCAGTGCGTGAAAAAATCATTACGATTTAAATAAATCGTCAGAATTCTTTTTTTTTAATATTGTATTCTAAACTAAGAATCAATTGACACGATACATTCCAAATTTTGTATGAACCTTAAAACTGTTTATCTCTAAAGCCGCTCAACCGATTTTCGTTGGCCATGCCATTTTGGTAAGATCCATGTATAGACTGCTTTAATTGGTTATGTACTCAGTTATATGTTTTGCAGGTTTCCTAATACAGGGTTCAACAAAACTTGATGCATTTTTGTAAAAATTTTTTAAGCAGATAACTTTGCGGAAAAAATTGTCAGAACATCTTTTGCCACGGGAGTATATGGAGACTCGTCATACCTCGGGACATATTTGAGGTTTTTTGGATATTTTGCCTGGTTCCATAGATATTTACTTTTCTCTATAAAAGAGGTATCATTTAACACTGGGGCTCCAATTTGCCCCATACTACAAATAATATTAAAAAAATCATATGGAATATAAAGACTATACATAGGGCAAGCCAGACGTACAGGCGTAATAAAGTTTGACACATCTACAGTAGCGAAGAGAAAATAATTTTTTTCAAATATGCAAGTGATAATTGAATGTCCTCAATTAAGTGATGGGAACAAAATGTATGGATGAATTTGGAATTCCGCTTCCTGTTTATTGCAGCTATTAATGATACCTCGGGACCTTTTTCTGTCTTTCTTTATATCTTCATTAGTTTAAACAAAAATGTTTTTTTTTTTCTAAAAGTGAAACATTTCAAGATCATAAAAAAACAAATCTCCTATTCAATGAGCATTACAACAATTTGGAATTGCACATAGTCATCTGAGAACCAGAGCTATGCCTAATTGTTTAAATGTACAGGGTGACCCATGAAACTGACATTAATCCTCATTTTTTTAAGTTTTATATTCTGAATTCTGACTGAATAAAACTGAACTTCGAAAATTGTTTGTATTAATAGAATCAGAAAGAATTAACCGGTAGTCGCAATTTTTAATTTGAATATTTTCAGGAGGTACTGTTAAACTGAAGAAGATGTCAAAATAAATAAATATGAAAAGCTTAGAACAATCTAAAATTGTTTTTAAGAACTTAAAAACTTTCAAGTGCGTTCGAGAATCTTTGAATAATTCCAAATCCTTGAAAACAATGCTTCTAGGTTGACAGTCAAAGCAAAAAGAGGTATACCGGATGACACAAGATGTATGTAACAGCCCAGCATTTCCACAATTTCTATTTTTTTTATTTGAAATTTGGAGGTGATAAATAAATCGTAAATGTGCCTCAGATCCCGTTTCACGCACTTAGGCACGACTTCCGGTTTAACCGTTTAACCGAAAGTACTGCCATATTTTATTTTTAAATTGAACACCCTGTATATTTGTTCATTTTCGGATTTCCCTTCGAATTCTAAGTTATTAACATGTAACATAATGTATGCTTATCTCTTACCGACTTACCATCATGAATAATAAATGTGGATTTTTATGCAAACAAATCAACATCGATCAGCCCTGATTTCATAGACTACCGTTTTTTAGGCTCTCTATCAATAGACAATAAAAAAAGCATTTCAAACTTGTCATGGAAAAGATGGAGAATCGATATTTTGAAGACATTTATCTCCATATCTTCTAATGGAAGCTCCTATTTTATTCCTAACATTTGGATTCCTTATTTTATATTAAACATTATTTCAAATTTAAAATGTTTGAGTAAAACCAACCAAAACTAAACAAAAATTCACTTCTCTATATTTTCCATGACAAGTTGGAGAGACTTTTTTTAATGTCCTTTGATAGAGAGCCAAAAAAAATGGCAGCCTATGAAATCAAGGCTGATCAATGTTCATTTGTTTCCATAAAAATCCACATTTAATATTGATGATATGGAAAGTTCGGGCGCGATTTTCTTGAAAGCGGTAAGAGATAAGCATACATTCTGTTACACGTAAATAACTTAGAATTTGGAGGGGAATCCGAAAATAAACAAATATACAGGGTATTCCATTTAAAAAATGAAATATGGCGGTACTTTCGGTTAAACTGGAAGTCGTGCCTAAGAGCGTGAAACGGGATCTGAGGCACATTTACGATTTATTTATTACATCCAAATTTCAAAATTTTAAAATAGAAATTGTGGAAACGCTGGGCTGTTACATATATCTTGTGTTACACCCGGTATACTTCCGGTAATTATTCAAGGATTCTCGAACGAAGTTGAAAGTTTTAAAGTTCCTAAAAACAATTTTAGATTGTTCTAAGCTTTTCATATTTATTTAACTTAGTATCTTTTAGGGTTTTCAAGGCCATCATGTAATTCATCTTTATGTGTGACATCTTCTTCAGTTTAACCGTACCTCCTGAATATATTCAAATTAAAAATTGCGACTATCGGTTAATTCTTTCTGATTCTATTAATACAAACAATTTTCGAAGTTCAGTTTTATTCAGTCAGAATTCAGAATGTAAAACTTAAAAAAATGAGGATTAATGTCAGTTTCGTGGGTCACCCTGTACATCTAAACAATTAGACATAGCTCTGGTTCTCAGATGTCTACGTCCAATTCCAAATTGTTGTAATGCTCATTGAATAGGAGAGATGTTTTTTTTATGGTCTTGAAATGTTACACTTTTAGATAAAACCCATTTTTGTTTAAACTAATGAAGATCTAAAGAAGGACAGAAAAAGGTCCCGAGGTATCATTAAGAGCTGCAATAAACAGGAAGCGGAATTCCAAATTCATCCATACATTTTGTTCATCACTTAATTGTGGACATTCAATTATCACTTGGATATTTGAAAAAAATTTACTTTCTGCTCGCTACTGTAGACGTGTCAAACTTTATAGCCATTACGCCTAGCTTGCCCTATGTATAGTGTATATATTCCATATGAAATTTTTATTAATATTTGTATTATGGGGCAAATTGGAGCCCCAGTAATAATATTATCTCTTTTGTAAAAAAAACTAAATATCTATGGAACGAGGCAAAATATCCCAAAAACCTCAAATATGTCCAGAGGTATGACGCGTCTCCACATACTCCCCAAGTTATCTGCTCAAAAATTTTTACAAAAATGCATCAAGTTTTGTTGAACCCTGGATTAGGAAACCTGCAAAACATATCACCGAGTACATAACCAATTAAAGCAGTCTATACATCGATCTTACCAAAATGGCATCGCTAACGAAAATCGGTTGAGTGGCTTTAGAGATAGACAGTTTTAAAGTTCATTCAAAATTTGGGGTGTATCGTTTGAATTGATTCTTAGTTTATATTATACCTTTTTATATAGGGTCTAGATATTTTTCATAAATGTGGAAGTGTTTTTGAATTGATCTCCTAAAACAATTCTTTCCTTATTTAACCCATTTCGTGACTCTGCCAGTTTCTGAGACTAAACATCGAAGAAAGTCACTCTCTATAAGGCGGTAATCTCAGAGATTTTGCCATTTTTACTAAGTAATGTGCAGAAGTAGTCCTGAACGAAAAGTCGGTCTTGTAAAAAGCAATAGGTACAATGCCAGTCCCTCATAAATATAAATATTGTGCGATAATTAAAAGTTTACAAAATAAACAACCATTTTGTTCTGTGGATTTATTAAAACCATATCATCTAAATATCAATATCCACAAGGAATAAAAAAAATTGTAAACACGACTTTTAATCAAAACGGTAGCGGTTACATCTTGAAAGAAATATTTACGTTTATTTTCTTTTATCTACAGCACACAAAGGGACAAAAATTCTTCAAGCAGACAAATTCCTGAGCCCCAAGTTCATAAGTCGTCGTCGAATTTACATAAAAATATTCCACTGCATCAAAATATTGGCATACCCGAGACTTCAATACCTTACTCGCTAATTAAGACAAGGCCAACCGAGCACATTATACAGCAAGTCAGAAGTAAACCAAACCCACTATTGGTGCTTGATGTTCAAAAGAGGAAGGCGGAGTCATTGACTAGCTCTGGTGTCGATGAATACAATTCGTCTAACACAGGGTAAGTTTATTATGGTGGTCTTAAGATTCTATAAAATATATATTGACTGTTAAATAATATTTTACATCAGATTGACCAACCTCCAGTCATCTAATTCACAGGCAAACATCGCGTTGTATCGCTGTCAATATTTTATTATAAATTAACTTCTGTGGTAGAATTCCGATAATCATTTTACCATTTTGGGAAACTTGCTATCATATACACTCATCTGTCTTTTTGTTATGTCAACGTCGTTTTGAAAATGATGTTTATCAAGTTACAGTTTGAACCACAAAATTAAATGAAATAGAAGATAACTTTATGTTCTCTTGTCAAAAGTAGATTTGTCGTTAAATTTCTGAACGGTTCTTCAAGATAGCTTAAAGATAATTTCTTATAGTCATTGGTTAAAGCTATAAATGTTTCGCACACTTACGATGCCATAATTCATAAGGTATTTTGGATTCGTGTTTGCTTTTTATTGGTAGGACATCCTCGGAATTGGCTAATATGACATATATATTTCAACTTTTCTACACACTTTTAGTTTCCGCGCCCTCAAAGGCGAACAGAGGTTACGTGACAAGAACAGAATTTAAAAAAGATTAACCAAACAAAATTGGAAAGGTTGATTTCGATCGTTTAAGTTTTCTTCTCAGCTTAAAGAATAAGTAAACCTAATCATCTCTTTGGGATTTGCCTGAAAGCTCCATGTTCGTTCTATGATGCCGAGGATGACGAAGTAGGAATGATGGTAAATTTCAAATGTGATCGGATAAATCTATAATACTATTAGCTCATCTCATATGTTGAAATTGATGGGGTCAAGTGAACCATGCTATCCTAATCCTAGACCCGCAAAGGATCATATCTATACTTAATCACCACTAGTAATATCGATACTCAAAACCATACTCGAATGACCCCTATTGCTTAAAATTCCTTAAGGAAAAGGTTAAAATTAATACAAAATTTATACATACAAAAATGAAATTTGTTAAATCATCAGAATGGTGTTTTATTTTTTTGGAATACTTAAACCAGAAATTGGTACTTTTCTTTATAAACTTCTTTTTAAACCGCCTCATATCTTCCTTTAAGTAAGGGATGCATGGACAGTTTTAAGCATATAAATACGCCGTTGGTTTCTTTTTGAAAAATGTAACTACATTTGTAAGTTTATTTATCTTTTCGGCATGTTTCTTGTAGATATAAATGAAAAATTTCATATGAACTTTCCAACAAATGATAAAGAGATAAAAGGGACGTAAAGTCATGAACCTTGAAAAAAACCTCATATGTCAGATAATGTTAAAAATAGTATTAGCGAATACATTTTTCATGTTTTTGTCGTAGCACCAAATTTAAAATTAGATTACCCCCATACGAAAAAATCAAGCGGGGTTATATCGGGTGAACGCGCTGGCCAGGGCGTTTCCGAATTCGTGCTAATTACCTTCCCTGGAAATCTCATTGAAAAATCCTGCTGAATGCAACAGTCGCGAACTATGGCTAGAGGCATATTATCGAGAGCATCCTCTAAATCGTTTTGCAGCAAATGTAGGTATCGCACTGATGTTAAGTTATGATGGTAAATAAACGGTCCCACAATCGTTGTGCCGAAAATCCCAGCCCACATATTAAAACCAAAACCTTGTTGATGCCTTGACATTTTCTTCAAACGTGGATTGGTTTCAGACCAATAATGAACATTTCGTCTATTGAAAATACCATTATTCGTAATCATGCCTTCATCAGACCATATTATTTTATATTGAAAATTCATATCCTCTGGCATTTTCTTGTGTACCATTCGCAGAATGAGCGACGTCATCTTAGATCACCTGGTATAAGTCCTTGACAAATTCTATAGTTATAGGGATCTAGTTTTTGTTTTTTTTTTTAAAGACAATGTGTCGTTGATTTTGGTATTCCAATAGTTTCTTCAATCCGCCGGACTGATGTACAGGGTTCCTCAGTGACGGCTAACAAAACATTCTGTGCTGTTTCCTCATTGCTGTATTTTTTCCGAGAAACTACAGGTTTTTTAAAAGAACCAGCCTTTAAGGTTCGCCGCCAACTTACTAAAAGTTTTTTTATTTAGTTGCTTTCTTTCGCGATATTTCTGAAAATACATACGCTCCGCAAAACAATTTTGATTGGATGAAATGAAACATGCCACCATGTTAAACTTTTCTTCGCTAGAAAACATAATTAACAGGAAGAACTAATTATTACACAATTTACTGAACACCAAATTAATGTGTCAAAAAAAATATGTTCAATTTTGTTATTTTGTGCTTATTAGTTTGTTGTTGTTTTTCTGGTAAATTAGTGTATAAATTAAGCCTTCAGATTAGTATTAAACGCCAAAAAGACATAAGACATAAGGTTATTTTAGAGAATTAAAAGGTACTTATACATTTTGTTCCATTCACCTCATTCACTTATTTTTGGCATCTCGTTACCTTTGAAACCTTCATTTTTTTATACCTACCTCTTTTCGGCACACATTGAGAAGATACGATAAAAATGTCAAAGTCAGATTTCCAACGCCTACTTGACGGCAATAATAAGTGAATAGTTTATACATACAGATCCGTAATAGGACTTTTCGTTATTAAGGCCGAACAAAAATACTAAAACACAATTAAACCATAAAGTGTTATACATCGTTGAATTTGGAATAAAAAGGGCTTTCCGAATCTGATGTCAGGACCACAGATCCGTATTTAAAAAAATTAAGTTTATGGTTCCGCAAAGACGAAACGTTGGATTAAAAAACTGACAATGCCACATTATAGAGCATTAAGGGTTGCTATGGAGAAGTACCATCGGTTTCGGTCTAGGTCCAATATTAACGATAGAAAAAAATAATATGTAAAATCAAAAAATCCAATTTTTTCAAAATATCTCAAAAACCAGAAAATCTTTCGGTGATTTTTAAACGCCATTGTGTTAGGCTTTTGATTACGCAATTTTCCTCCCATTTAACCAAATCTGTATCTTATACAGTTTTCAAGATTCCCATAGTGGCCCTCCTTATCTCGGACACAGTGTATATACAGGGTGATTCAAGTAAAGTGTCCTATTAAAAGTTCTGGGAAAGTAATAAAGATAAGTTTTAAAAAAAATTTTGGGGCTACAGCAAACCATGATGTATAATTTAGAAATATTTTTATAGATGCAGCGTTGCCAGATCTATCAGAAATTAATTGCATCTTTGGATTTTCAAATAGAACACGTTGTATATTTCTGCTTTTTCGGATTCTACGCAAAATACTATACAACTTTTGTTTATAGTGACCCAGTCCGATCTCTTGCCGTTTATGAGAAAAAGCTAATTTTTTTTGTCGTAAAACACTACTTTTATAAAGTTTAATATTTTCGGCAGTAAGTGATGTAGCGGCTTGAAAATTTCACAAGACTTATCTAATGCATGTCGTTAAATATGTACATGTTGACATTAGAGTTATGTTATACATGGTGTGTCGAAAAATGTTTATTTTTTCAGAAATTTACTGTTAAAGTGTTAAAAAATGGAACTACCCTTATTTTATTTTGTCATCGAATAGAGCAATAATTTATCTTCAAAATAACCGTACATATTCCTATACCCATCTCTCACCGTTTTTGAAATAAAAGCGTGTAAATATATTACCTTATTTTAATTAACGCATATCATAATAAAATTACTTGGATAAGTAGGCCAAGGCAGGTTTTAGTATAAATTGCCGTGACAACACTTTGAAGTTTGCAAACAGTGTCATTTCAATTAAATAAGCAAAAAAGTGCAAAAATGGAAAATCAAAATGATTATTCCAATGTAGATATACTAAATTTGTTTTATATTTGCGGAGAGTGCAACAAAGTAAAATAAAGTGTCATCCAAGGGTGTGTATAACTATAACCAAGTTATTGTTAAACTTTAAACTGGTTACCACAAATGACCATAAGGTGATCAGGTGATCCCAAAAAGTGTAATATTTACTGAAAACATAATTTTTACTGAAATGGCCGAAAATAAAGTGTCCCAGCGCCATCCTGCTTAATTGGTTCGCAAAAAATTTGAAAGGGGATGATAGAGGATATGATTAGGAATAGCCCTGTTATGGTGAAAGTGATTGCCACCCCATAACGTGAACCAGAAAACTGGAATATTTACTCGAAACACGTAATTTTTACGAAATGGCCGAAAATAAAGTGTCCCGGCGCCATTCTGGTTAACTGTTTCGCGAAAATGGGAATGATAAGGAATATGCTCAGAAATAGCCCTCTTATGGTAAAAGTGATTGCCACCCCACAAGGTTAACCAGAAAACTGGAATATTTACTCGAAACACGTAATTTTTACTGAAATGGTCAAAAATAAAGTGTCCCGGCGCCATTCTGGTTAACTGTTTCGCGAAAATGTTTAATGGGAATGATAGAGAATTTGCTGAGGAATAGCCCTGTTATGGTGAAAGTCATTTCCGCCCCATAAGATGAACCAGAAAATTGTGTGTGTATATACAAAGTGTCCTGTCGCCATTCTGGTTAATTGTTTTGTTTTTGTTTTCATTGTTAAAAGTGATATTTTGTTCAATGCTAATCCGCTACTATCCAATATCAACACATCGAATTTGTCACACATTCTACACTACATAATAAGCAGAATAATTATCTGCAATGAGTAATAGTATATTACAATACGAGATGGGAAGTGTTTCATTACTGTCCAGAGATTAGGTTATTTCCAGGGATAAATCGCCCAGAGAAAAATAAAAGGTCCAGAGATAAATAAAATCTCGAGACAGTAATGAAACTTCCCATCGAGTATATGTATACTATTTTATTTTCAACCACACATTCTGAATAACATCATAAAATATTCTTATAATAATGGGAATTTAATTATTAATTTTAATAAATAATTACGTCAGTGTATCGTATACCGTTATAAATAAATGAAATAGTTCGATTTTGTTTCATTTAAATAAAGAGAAATCAAGAATTTCCAGCAATGAAGGTAACTCATTACTGGTCTTGAGTAATGAGGTCCATTACTGGTCTAGACCAGTAATGGAATTACTTCCCATTCTAGACCAGTAATGTGACACTTCCAAGATTTCAAAAAGATAGAAACGACAGAAATGTCATCATTACATATGTGGTTGAAAATAAAATTAATAATGTTTTACCCTTTAAAATACACGGTGTTAAGTAAAACCCTGCAAAATTTTCAAATTTACATTTTTATGCCGTTGCTAGAAAATAGTTATTTTCCTAACAATTGCGCAAAGTAACACTTTCGCGCACGCGACTGCCGTTGCCCGAACGACGCGAAGCAGTGTTCGGGCAGCAGTCAAGTGCGCCAAATACACTTTGCGCTAGAATTAGGAACAACATTTTTTCTACAACGATATAAAAGTCCAGCTGCCACTGATATGGAACATCTTTAACGATTTTATAAATGATTAAGCTTCACAGATCTTTTCTGCTACCCCTGTATTGACGGCGTGCGTAAAAGACTTTATCGCACGTGTTCTATGGCAAGCAGTAACTTTTTTTACGCTGCTATGGCAATGCCACCTAGACTATATAAGGCCTGGAAGCGACCGAGCGGGATAGCGATGACGTCATCATATGTGGTACGAAAATTCGACGACTGATTCAACGTTCAAATTCGAAGGTTTTGGAAACCTTTTTGAGTGAATACTTTGGTAATTGGGGTTTAGATGGACAAAGATAAGCGCTATTAGTAATACAAACGTAAATAAATAATTTAATTATACCAGAATACACTTAAATTAATATAATACTGTAACTGTATATTATTAATATGCAGTGTAGTTGTTTACTAACAATAATTTTTAGTAATCCTGTAGAATAAGTATACTCTTTTCTCTTTTTGTCTGAATTTGTTATATACAAAGGATTCTGAAATTAGCGTGCAATAATTTAACAGCTTAGGTATTTTAGAAAAAAAAATGAAGAAAAGTTTATATATAAACACTGGTTTTCAAACGGTTCGTTACAAAGATGCAGGGTATAACTTTTAAAATTAAATTCTTTTTACTTCATGATGTATATTATTTAGGACCCTTTTACTTACCTGATTTTAGTGCGGTAAATAGCTTTTTCCAAGACTGTATATCGTAATAGTTAATTTCTTCATATATAGCTCGTCCAGTTTCGAAGAAAATCACTTCAAAATGTGATAACTCGAATCGTAATGATCTACATAGATATTCTTACCATCCGATTTTCAATATCAGGTGCGTGCTTTGGTAATAGGGATTTAAATGGAAAAAAAAACATTTGATCATTTTCAAACATTATAATGTTAAATAAAAAAAACAATTTAAATATACCATGGTGGTTTCCAACTAATGGAACAAAATGTACCAACGAATTATTACTATACAGTATAGTGGTATACCTACAATTATTTTAAGTAACTTAGCTATAGATAGATTTTTTTTTTTTGCTTCAATTTGTTATACACAGGGTGTCCCAAAATTAGCATGCAATAATTATTTAACAGTTTATTCTAGAACCAAAAAGACGAAAAGTTTGTATAAACACAAGTTTCCAAACGGTTTGTTACAAACATACAGGGTGTTAAACTTTTTAATTTGAATTATTTTTTCTTCATAGTTAATCCAGTTTCGGAGATAATCACTTTAAGTGTGGGAAGTGGCTAAACTCATTATTTGCTATACATGGATATACTTACCATCGGGCATTTAAAATCTCCAGAATAAATCCATTTTGTTGGGGTCAGGTCTCTTTAAACCACCCCAAATTTTTTATCGTACACCACAATGCCACTGATCGTTTATTTCCTAAGATTTATTGTCTCTGTTCAATTAAAAAAAAACAATGTTTTCATTAATATTTTCGCAAATATCTTGAATAAGGTTAGGGATACGAAACGTGTGCAAGTGGACAGCTTTTTTTTAATTAAACAAAAACCGTAAATCTTCCAACAATAGCCCTAGTTTGGTATATAAACTGTAGTCGAAAAAGGCTTAATACGGGGTGTTTAAGTTTTATTTTTTCTTCAAATTCTTCTTAATAGCTCTTAGAGTTTTTGGGATATTTAACTCAAATTTGAAATATAGGTAACTATTATCGCTCATTGAATGCAATAGTGACACAACTCAAAAAAGTCGAAATTCTAGATAACAAAATGTCCGAACTAGAAATTCCAACCCCTACCTTAGAGCCAAAACTGGCACAAAATTATTTCTTTTTATGATGGTATTATACATAATTCATTTTCAATTCAAAGCAGGGTCCTATGTATAACCCAAATCTTAATTATTGATTTTCTCAAAACAATGTTTTTTGAGTTGCGCCACTATTGCATTCAATGAGCGTTATAACCTACATCGTTGGATATACCGGGTGTCCAGCAGAACCCTGGACATAGGAGATTAACATGGGAAATCGGTTTTTATTTTTTTGGGCCTGTACGGTTGATTTGATTGAAAAACTTTTAAGAGTAAAGTTGTAGAGTTTATGATCAGTTATCATCATGTAATTTTTTCAATACCACAGTTTTGGCTGTTTTTTGGAAAAAAGCCTCGAAAAGTGCAAAAATTTGAATTTGGCGCGTCACCCCCGCCATGCATGTGCAGTGTCGCTAACATAATAATTTCTTATGTCAGAGTCAGAGCAGATTTTCCTTTCTTATTTATTTTGAGGGATTATCATGTAGTAATTAACGTGATTATGCAGTGAAAATTAACCGAAAACCTGACGATAATGTTCTTAAATCATACGGTAAGTAAAAGTTACGTTTATTATTATCATAAGTAGTAAAAGGAAAATCATTCCAATTTGTGTATGGCCGGTTGTCTAATTCATTTTAGATTAGCAACAGACAACGGATCGACGATATGTCTCTTGTCTTTGTCATTGGTAAAGCTAAAAGCTAGGTTAATGTTAAGAATTATTAAGGACAGCGAGTTGGGCGGATACATTTGTTGGGCAAACCAAGAACCAAGCTTGAAATGTGATTGTACTCTACAAATGAGTTATCGTGGAATTGGCGAAAAGAAAATACGGATTAGCAGCTCTTAAAAGAACCATTTAATTACATACTACAAAGAAAGTGAATAACCACCCATGTGTTTAACATCAAACACATAGGTAAACAAGAACAATGAACAAATAAATAAAATACAGGACTAGATGTGGCACATCAGAGAAATTGTTCAAAATGATCATCTTCTGCAGAGGTACAATATGCAAGCCTCTGTTGAAAATTGCGACATGTATTGTCTAACATCACCACCGTGACTTGACTACAAATTTCTTGACGATCTTGAATGAATCCCGAAACAAAAAAATCACAGGGATTCAAATCCTGAGAGCGGGGTGGCCAATTAATTGCTCCAAACTTTCCGATCCACCTATCACCAAATGTTTCGTTGAAAAAACGTCTATTTTGCAGTGCAGTGTGACACGACGCCCCATCTTGCATGTAAAAAACCCGCTCTAATGGCTGGATGGCTTCTACAGCAGGCAAAATGTCATTGCGAAGCATATTGCCATATTTGTTGGCGTTCAAACTTCAATCAATGAAAAATGGACCTATAACATGGCGCCCCAAAATGCCGATCCACACGTTACAGTTGCTCGACGTTGGTCCCGATTGTCATGCACTATATGTGGGTTGTGGAGTGCCCACATCCGATCATTTTATTGATTTGAAGAGCCAGTCAATCCAAATTAGCATTCATCCCTGAAACAAATGTTTCTAACAAATCTTGGGGCTGCAATAATTTTTTCGGTCAGGATTTCACAAAAATCCATTGGGGGGAAAAGGTGGGTCGGTAAGAGTTGTTGATGGTTCTCTTGTTTGTAGCTTTCAAAACCTTCTTTTTGCAGATGATTATGGGTGGTCGATCTACTAAGTCCAGTTTCTTGGCCAATCTGTCGAATACTCTTGGAAGGATCATCGTTTACTGTAGCAAGAACAACAAGTTTTGCCACATTTTCATCCTCTGGAGCCGCACCAGCTTGAAGTCGTCGCTTTCGCTCACAGGAACATATCGGGTTAATACTCCCAGTTTCCTCAAAACGAGCAACCACCGCCTGAAGTGAACCGCATGCTGGTATTGGTTGTTCAGGAAACAATGCAGCAATGTTGTCTCGAATTTGAGCAAAGGAATTACCAGCCCAGTATTGTTTTAAAACAAGTTTTCTCTCCTCAAAATGCATAACTAATGAAACATTTAAATAAGAAATAATAAAAATAAAATGTTACACTGTCTCAACAAAATGATTCCTAATTTCCTTACTTTTAATATCAATAAATACAAGGTTTCTGTATACATTACATTTTTATTTCGGGGAAATTGTGTGTGAAAAAGTGGATGCAACAAGTACCAAAATAAGTATATTTCCATAATCAATCTATACATAAATTTCTTAACGGAAGAAATTAACAAGTGGACATGAAAAAGAAATGTAACATAAATTTAGGTAATAACACAGATAACAACAATTATTCCTATAAAAACACTATCACCTTTATTAAGATTCAGTTCAATTCAATTCAAATTTATTCATGTTTACAATCACCAAAACAGCAATGTACATACGTCAAAAATATAATAGTCTACAAATTAAATTTAAATAAATTCAGTCCAGATGCCATTATTTACTTAATACTAGAAGCTTACAGTCAACATCCTAAAATAGACTATACAGAGAGAAGAAAAAAAAATTAATAATTTTGATTAAAATACTTAAAATACTCTTCATCACAATAAAAAACATTTACCATTAAAATTTGCTTAATTTCCTTTCGGAAACTATTCACTGTCAACGCTTTAATTTTTATGGGCAGTTGAAATATTTTACCGCCCAGTAACCAGGACTATTCTGACACCTTCTCAAACGACAATATGAGGTTATTAAATTTTTTCGGCCTCTAGTAAGGTAAGCACGCATGTCCTCGTGAGCAGAAAACAGATACATGTTATTTTTCACAAACAGCAAATTCTCCAATATAAACATGGAGGGCAGGGTTAGTATGCCTAGCTCTCTGAAGTGCCCTCTGCAGTCATCCCTGTAGCCCAGGCCAGCCAACAATCTGACCGCTCTTCGCTGAAGCCCGAACAAACGCTTAGCCCCCGAGGCGTGGCCCCAAACAACTACAGCATAAGAGAGCCATGCATGAAAAGATGCAAAGTAAGCCGATATAAGTACCGTACGAGATATCCTATCTGAAAGCTGACGTAGCAGGTACAAACTTGTATTGAGTCTTGAAGCCAAGTTATCAGTGTGTAAATCCCACTTGGCGCTCTCATCCACAAGAACCCCAAGAAATTTAACCTGGGATACGTGGTCATTTACGGTTCCAATCTCCCTCAATGCAAACACCATCCTCTGTGTCTTGCCCATATTCAGCAGCAATCGATTGGAATGAAACCAATTTTTGGCCAGTTTTTCAAGTTGTTTGTGGCCAGTTTGGCAAGATTTGTTGTCACTGAAAAGAGTTTTTTTCACAGGCACTATAGTCTCCAGATACATAGATAAAACATGAAAGAAACTGGTCTTAGCAGATCAAACATCCATCGCTATCTGCTTACTGGTCTTGCTTATTTGCTATAAACATTTGTTCCACCAATGAATGTTAATTTGCATTAATGGGTCCCTCAAATCAACAAAATGAATGATTTTGGACTCTCTAAAATCCACATACAGTGCAGGACAACCGAGACCAACGTCGAGAAGTTGTCAATGTGTGGATTGGCATTTTGGGGCGTACTGTATTTGGTTTTCCAATGAGATTTTGTCTGTCATAGAAGAGTCCAGCACTTAGCAAGGGTTTTTTACATGCAGGATGGGGCCGCTCGTCACACAGCACTGCGAAATAGACACTTTTGAAGTAAAACATTTGGAGATAGATGAATTCACCTCAATAACAACAACAACAACGAACACCCTTAATTGGTGACAAGAGACAAATTGTCATGTCATCGTGGTTGTCGTATTGCTAAACTAAAATGCCAACTAAAACAAAACAACTAAAACCAAACTAAAACAACCAGCCATACACAAATTGGAATGATTTTCCTTTTACTAATTATGATAATTATAAACGTAACTTTTACTTACCTATAATTTAAGAACATTATCGTCAGGTTTTCAGTTAATTTTCTCTGCATAATCACGTTAATTACTACATGATAGTCCCTCAAAATAAATAAGAAAGGAAAATCGGCTCTGAGTCTGACATAAGAAATTATTATGTTGGCGACACTGCACATGCATGGTGGGGGTGACGCGCCAAATTCAAATTTTTGCACTTTTCGAGGCGTTTTTCCAAAAAATAGCCAAAACTGTGTTATTGAAAAAATTACACGATGATAGCTGACCATAAGCTCTACAACTTTACTCTTAAAAGTTTTTCAATCAAAACAACCGTACAGGCGCAAAAAAATAAAAACCGATTTCCCATGTTAATCTCCTATGTCCAGGGTTCTGCTGGACATTCGGTATATCAACTTATAGTGAAAAACTACAGACTCTCATTTCTTCTGGGTTAGTGTCCGCTTGTACCCTCTAAAACTTTTTTGTAGCACGCCACTGATCGTTTTTTCTTAAAAATCTTAATTCTCCATTCAATTTAGAAACTTTCTTTGATTCCTCTTGCATTTTTTTCTTATCTCTCACCGTTCTCAAGAAGTTTACAAAAATGTCTAGGAATGCAATAAATTCTTCCATAAGAAGTGACTCTGTTTCATCAGTATCTGGGAATTTAAATGGTAACGCAGAAAACAGGTATTTCTTATGCAAAGATTATGTGCATTCCTGGACATTTTTGCAAATTTCTCGAAAGCAGTAAAACGCAAAAGACAAGAAAGTTTCTAAATTGAAAGAATTCCGATTTTTAAGAAAAAAAATCGATCAGTGGCGTGCTACAAAAGTTTGGGAGGGTACAAGGAGACACAACCCCAGAAAGAATAGAGATTGTAGATTTTCACTATCGGTTGATATATCCAACGATGTAGATTATATAGTTTCCTGTATTTCAAATTTGGGTTAAATATCTCAAAAATTGTGGGAGATATGAAAAAAAAAACTGAAAAACTATTAACATTTTAACACTCCTTTGCTTGTTATTTCGTCCCCAAGTATAGTCTTTCAAAATCTTTGTATTGAATTTTGAAACACTCTGTACATATATTAAATATTAACGGACTTATAATAATGACGTTCTAACAATGACCATCTAACTATACAATAAACAATTACTAATTTAACTAATGTCATATCTATCACGATTTCTAATTTAACGACCACTCTACTAACAAGTCTACTAATCTAACTACTTTTGAAACTATGTACTAGTACTACTAGACTTAAGTCGCTTTAACTGGGGCATTGATTTATTTGAAGTAGTGCAATCATTTTTCTTTTTCACGTAGTCTTTTAAAAGAATATTTGCTATAGGGCTAATAATACACTTTAACAAATATTCCTCTGAATGACATTTTTCATTATGCCCGAAGAAAATATCATCCCAGCTAGAAATAACATTAAAACTTAACTGTTTAAGAATTTTAAATTGATTTGGTTCCCTTAGAAAAATATCTTCATTACTTAAAAGTTTTTTTATAATTATATACACATATAAGGCAATTTTTACCGTTACTTCACTCGGGTAACAAAGGCCACCCCGCGACACTGAAGAAATTAGACTATAATCGACACCTTCATGATCAGCTAGAGAAGTTAAACAAACTTTACAATAATTGCATTTTACTTTTTTCAGCACACTGTAAGCACTATACCCTGCTGCATATATAAGAGGTGGCCATTGATTATCTGTTATTAGATTAACATCTTCTTCACTAACATCACTAGATACTAATTTAAAAATAGAAGGTATTGCAGTTTCACACCTTTCTTCGTCATCATTGTCGTTTTCATTTATATATCTTACCAGATCCTCTCTGGTGGTAGCAATGTTACCGTAAGTATTTGATTTAAGAATAATTGGCAAAATACTCGTAATTCGCAGTTTTGCCTCCACCTCAAATACCTGTCTTATTTGGACATGATAGTGTGTTCCAGAGTGTGACCTAACAAGTCAAAAATAATGTGTAAGTAGTTATTAATTTGTACTAAATAATACGTTCACAGAGGAGACCTGTAAAAAAAATAAAAAATTGGCTGGGCAAATATTAACTTTTTCTAAAATTGAATAAAAATTCATAATCTTCTAGCCTGATATGAAGCTATAAAACGGTGCAACAAAGCTATAATCCAGTTCCAAGATATTTTGACGCTATTACGGAAACAGTTAATGAACAATTATTCGAAAAAGCCTTCGCCGGCCTAGGCCGGAAAAATGATTTCCCGATTATTTTTAATCCAGCATTCAAATGATAAAGCACTTCTGTATTTTCAGTAAGAACGATTATAGAAGAAATAGTATGTGAACCTCTTAGGAAAATCATCTCGTCCTTCGATGATTGCTAGCCTGGGCTATCAAAGAAAAATCTAAAAGTTGCACTCAATAGGTATGTGTGTTTAAAATTAACTACACTACCTACTACTTTGGAATCATACATGTTATTCATTGCGCTCCTCTATATAACATACAACCCAAAGCATAAAGGAATTCATTAATGTAAACAAGGTAAACAAAAAATATATATATACCACGTTTTAGTCTTTACCTGTATTTGCCAAACCTCTCTTCAAGTTTGTCTGTCTGGATTTGACCCAGAAGGATACAATTATACGGCATATTATCTAGGAAATACTTCGATAGTTTGATAAGGGCTGATGTAGTTTGTTGGAGGGCTTCGTGTGTTTCTCTAGTCAGTTTTACACTGTCGATGTCTAAGTGCTTCCAGTTTTCCAACCAAGCCAAAAAGTTCTCCAAAAAACTGGAAATATGATCTGAGTTTTTCGTCATTGGTTGTTGATACTTATTCAAAAGTCCTAACCCTTTGAAAGGAGTTTTGATATTTACTACATCCGACCACGTGCACACAATTTCTATAAATGTGGCAGTGTCTTCATAAGAAGTTAGACTGGCTTTTGGACCTAACTCTTTCAAAGCCGATACAATATTTCGATTAAAGACTTGCAAAACTAGTTTCACATTTTGCCTTTCTAGCGAAGATGGATAAAGAGCTTTCAGTGATAAAGTGTAGCCATATTTCAGTAACTGAACTGATTCTTTTTGATGCATTTCTTTTAGAGCATCAAAAGAAGCAATGTGAACGATCCCATCGTTGTCGAAGTTCGGAAAAACTAGCTCTTGGTTGGGCTTTTTATTTATCCAGTTGTTTCGAAGGTTCTTTAAAATGTGTACTGTGTCACTGATATAAAATAAAGGTCGAGTAGGATCACATGGATGAGGATACTCTTCTAGCACTGCTGGAACTTCATTAAAATATGACATTGATTTTCGATTGAGAGCATTATTGTCAGTTACAATTGTTAAAATTTTGAAGCCGATTTTCTCAAGTCCAACAATAACATTCTTCAGAATTTTGTGCAATTCTTCTCCGGAAATGGTTCGAACAGGAAGAATATGGACTACATCTTTATAACATGACGTAATGCTACTTAACATGAAAACTTGAGCACTGGTTGCATGCTGCGATGGTGTGTTATGTGCTCTTCCTATTACAGTACCTCCTTTGTAATCAAGATTGGCTCTGATGTGAATTTCATCCAACAATAATACGACTACTTTATCTGAGTTATTCAACAAAGCAAATTTGTTTTTTATGTATTTTAAAAAATTGCTATCAGATAGCTCTAGCTGAGGGTTACTTTGAAAGGTAGCACATATTGTTCTGATTGTTCTAGGGGAAGGTAAAGTAATTTGGTTAGAACCCCTTAAAAATCTATAGGCATAGGCCGAAATTGAATTTATTGCATTCAATTTCGGCCTATGCCTATAGATTTTTAAGGGGATGAGATCAGACATGAGAACAGAATTGTTTCACATGAATAGCGCAAACAATTATCACTTTTGACAAATACAAGTTTAAGCTGTTCTTTTACAAAGTTGAGAATAGATGTTTTATGCGGGAAACGAACGCACATTTCATTTAAAATTACTGTCAACATTTCCATTAGATCTGTGTCATTCTTTTGTTCTATTTTCTCCTTCATAAAATAACGTTCACTTTCTGACAACAGTTTAATAAGGTCATTAATGTTTGTCTTCTTTGTTGGTAGACAAATGACAGAGTTATCGCTAAACATTACTTTTTTTACTTCAAGCCCTTTAAACACAACAGAAGCATTTAACTTCTCAGACAAAAAGACTTGCAAGTTTACATATGGAAAACCATCCGCTGGTCCTTCACTTATGTACACAAAGCAAAGTTTATTTTGCCTTTTGCTTAGTAGCCAACCTTCAAGAAGTATATTAGTCAATTTCTGAAATGCTTCTTCAATGCTATTAAAGGCAATTTTTGAAATATATTCTTCAGCTGTCTTTAAACTTTCTGCAATAGCAGCTTCCAAATTGTGGCAATCTATTTTTAGTCTTTTGGATTCAGGGGACATTCGATGAGAAACATTCGACACATTTAAATCTGATGGATAATCTGGTAGCTTGCTCGGAACAGCACCTAATAATATAAAAAACAATATTTATAATAAATTTTATCCTTAAATAGCAAATCTTGCCCTGCTTAAAAAATAATATATTGTAGGGAGCTTTGGGGTGGTATTTCATGTAGAAGGGATAGAACTACATTTTAAAAATAGAGACCATCATGCAGGGTGTTCCAAAAAGTAATGACGATTTAAAAATTTCTTCCTTTTGCATATAATGGGTTTGTAGAAGCATTTTTTATGTTGCATATCTTAGTCCTCTAATAATTTTAGAGATAATTATTGCGTGTAATAATTATCTTTTTTATATTTCAAAAATCTATAGTGAGTGCCTAACCAACTTGCAGTAGAGCCAAAGGATAACTTTCACAGGAAAGCACTTTCTTGTGTTAGTTTATAAGAATCTGTCAGTCTATACTTTTTTAAAAATATTTGTGTTTTAATAAATCTTAAGCTTTTAACATTTTTAATTAAAAAATAAAATTAGTGTTGACTCAGAGAACTTTTGAAACTATAATAAGAGAGTGTCCTTTGTCTCTATCTTAAGCATCCTTAAGAACTACTGATTTTTTAATTATATATACAATAACAATTTTTTCATGCAATTATGCTTCTAATGACCCATTATATGCAAAAAAACCATAATATTTATGATGTCTCAGTTAAAAAACATATACCTACTCGAATCATTATTACTTTTTGCCACTTTTTGGAACACGTTGTATAATAGTCAATATTTTTTAAAAATATGTTTGTTTCTCTCATAATTATCTCCAAAACTATTAGAGGACATATGACATAAAAAATATTTCTAATGACCTATTATATGCAAAGGCAAGATATTTTTGAATTGTCATTACTTTTTGGAACACCCTGTATGATGGATTCAATTTTTAAAATGTAGCTGTAACCCTACTACATAACACAGCTTTTGCCCCAAATCATTATCTATACACTTTAGCAACAATCAAAGTCTGTGGTGAGATTGGGTCACCCAGTATAGTTTATATTACAAGCTATTGTTTTTTGGATCTGAAATTATGTGAGTAATGTGCTTTAATAAAATGTGAAAAATCCCTGTATCTAGTCAATGGAAAACACAGACATCAGTTTTATCAGTGCTATTAAAAAAGGATCTATAACTTTCCAGTTATACTGTATTCTCAATTCATTTAAGATGTGAATAACCTCAGAACTTGAAAAGTAGGTAAAAATATAAATAATAATCATAGTTTAAATGCCCTTTATCATAAAATGCACATATTAATCTTATCCCCCTTTCGCACTTCAAGTGTTTTTTGTAATGACTTCATTCACCTACTTCTCTCCAGTGCTGAACTGAGAACTTGAAGAATCTGAGATAAACAGAGGATTAAAACTTATTAGATGCTTAACTTTCCATTAATATAAATTGCTGGGTAAATTACTGTCATGTGATAATTTTTAGTAATGGAGGCAAAACAATTTTTGTTTTAACTATCTTTGGTGTTGTACATGGAGCCATCTAGCAAGGGCATGCTCTTTCCAAAATAGTATACAACACCATGAGGGCAATGAACCAAGTAGTTTTTTCTGTCATGTAACAAAATACAAGGCAGAAAACACTATTTGGTTCATTCCACACCATACACACTTTGTCTTGTACTAGAGGAATTCCTTCTTTTGCAAACAGGAATTGGTTGATTTGATTCTCAATTTGATTACAACTAGGCCTCGGAAACAAATATAAAAGTCTTTGATGGATTTGAATAAGATATTTGCAACAAACTATAGCACCACCCCTACACAACAAAATGTCTAAAAAAAAGTTTTACCTGGAATTAATCTTGGGACATCTAATAGGGCTTCTAAGGATTGGCCAGTTCGTTCACACATATATAATACCTTCCTCTGAATTTCATGTGACTGAAAATGTAACTCGCATACCTAAAATAAAAAACTCAATAAATTCTGCTGATTTATTGAATATGAAAGGTTTTTTTCCGAATATATTCCTATATTTATGTTTATGTTTTATGTAGTGTTGTATGAGGTTATGTTAGGTAGTACCTACTTACCCTGCTGTGTTTATTTGGTATAAAATTGTCCCTTCTAATTCCGCGAACCCACTTTTCTTTTAAAATACCATCCTCTGGAAATTTAAACACTGAATTTCGCGGACCAGTTTTATAATTACTTTTGAATCCCTCTACACAGCAACCGAGAGGCATGGCGATGGATTTGCTAAGTTTTGGAACTTAATTCGGAGCTAATTCAACTAATACTAAAATGCATGTTTCTAGAAAAGACACAGAACTATTAATTTTACAAATATAGGCCAAAAACAACTTGAATATACACGAAAAATGCAAAACTAGGAGCAAAATACTACTAACGTTCTTATGGAACAGCTGAACGATCGTACCACGCTGGCGGCCATTAAAATATCGCTTCCAGACCTTATGTCTAGGTGGCATTGGCTATGGGCGACGTGCGAGAAAGATAACAATGAAAATATTTGTCAGTTTGCATACTGTCAGTAATGCGCAAACCGTGTCATATTTTGACGGTTGCAGAAAAAAAATATGTTTCTTATTTTTTGTCAATCCGTATATTAAGGGGCGTCATATCTCTAGACCAGAAGGCAATAAATTTATTTTTTTAACTTTGTACTAAAGCAAAAAGGTATCAGGTTTGATAAAACATATACAAGGTTAGTTAAAATTAAGGGCCTTATGAATTATCTTTTCTTTAGCATTATTGAAAATTGCCAAAATATTGCTTCAGACATGATAAATTAAAGCTTATTCGTAAAGTTGTCGCCATCCATATCAATTATAGGGAATTGCGAATTAAAAGGTAACCTAAATTCAGAAAATCATTCCTAGCTCGGTTAAAACTAAACATTTCAAAAAAAACCAAAATAGTCTAGAGATATGATGCTCCTTAATATATTGATTGACAACAAATAAAAAAAATATTTTTTTTCTAGCAACGGCATAAAAATGTAAATTTGAAAATTTTGCAGAGTTTTACTTAACACCCCGTATTTTAAAGGGCTAAACATTAATAATTTTATTTTCAACCACATATGTAATAATGACATTTCTGTCTTTTTGAAATCTTGGAAGTGTCACATCACTGGTCTAGAATGGGAAGTAATTCCATTACTGGTCTAGACCAGTAATGGACTTCATTACTGGTCAAGACCAGTAATGGCTTACCTTCATTGCTGGAAATTCTTGATTTCTCTTCATTTAAATGAAACAAGATCGAACTATTTCATTTATTTATAACGGTATACGATACACTGACGTAATTATTTATTAAAATTAATAATTAAATTCCCATTATTATAAGAATATTTTATGATGTTATTCAGAATGTGTGGTTGAAAATAAAATAGTATACATATACTCGATGGGAAGTTTCATTACTGTCTCGAGATTTTATTTATATATAATAACCTAATCTCTGGACAGTAATGAAACACTTCCCATCTCGTATTGTAATATACTATTACTCATCGCAGATAATTATTCTGCTTATTATGTAGTGTAAAAGCTGTGACAAATTCGATGTGCTGATATTGGACAGTAGCGGATTAGTATTGAACAAAATATCACTTTTAACAATGAAAACAAAAACAAAACAATTAACCAGAATGGCGACAGGACACTTTGTATATACACACACAATTTTCTGGTTCATCTTATGGGGCGGCATATGACTTTCACCATAACAGGGCTATTCCTAAGCAAATTCTCTATCATTCCCATTAAACATTTTCGCGAAACAGTTAACCAGAATGGCGCCGGGACACTTTATTTTCGGCCACTTCAGTAAAAATTACGTGTTTCGAGTAAATATTCCAGTTTTCTGGTTCACCTTATGTGGTGGCACTCACCTTCACCATAACAAGGCTATTTCTAAGCATATTCCTTATCATTCCCATTTAACATTTTCGCGAAACAGTTAACCAGAATGGCGCCGGGACACTTTATTTTCGGCCATTTCAATAAAAATTACGTGTGTTTGAGTAAATATTCCAATTTTCTGGTTTACCTTATGGGGTGGCAATCACTTTCACCTTAACAGTAAAATAGTCTAGAGATATGATGCTCCTTAATATATCGATTGACAAAAAATAGGAAAATTTTTTTTTTAGCAACGGCATAAAAATATAGATTTGAAAATTTTCCAGGGTTTTACTTAACACCCTGTATTTTAAAGGATAAAACATTATTAATTTTATTTTCAACCACATATGTATTGAGGACATTTCTGTCATTTCTGTCTTTTTGAAATCTTGGAAGTGTCACATTATTGGTCTAGAATGGGAAGTAATTCCATAACTGGTCTAGACCAGTAATGGATCTCATTACTGGTCAAGACCAGTAAAGAGTTACCTTCATTGCTGGAAATTCTTGATTTCTCTTTATTTAAATGAAACAAAATCGAACTATTTCATTTATTTATAACGGTATACGATACACTGACGTAATTATTTATTAAAATTAATAATTAAATTCCCATTATTATAAGAATATTTTATGATGATATTCAGAATGTGTGGTTGAAAATAAAATAGTATACATATACTCGATGGGAAGTTTCATTACTGTCTCGAGATTTTATTTATCTCGACGCTACGAGTCTCGATAAATAACCTAATCTCTGGACAGTAGTGAAACACTTCCCATCTCGTATTGTAATATACTATTGCTTATTGCAGATAATCATTCTGCTTATTATGTAGTGTAGAAGGTGTGACAAATTCGATATGTTGATATTGGATAGTAGCGGATTAGTATTGAACAAAATATCACTTTTAACAATGAAAACAAAAACAAAACAATTAACCAGAATGGCGACAGGACACTTTGTTTTCGGCCATTTCAGTAAAAATTACGTGTGTTTGAGTAAATATTCCAATTTTCTGGTTCACCTTATGGGGTGGCAATCACTTTTACCATAACAGTGCATATTCCTTATCATTCCCATTAAACATTTTCGCGAAACAGTTAACCAGAATGGCGCCGGGACACTTTATTTTCGGCCATTTCAGTAAAAATTACGTGTGTTTGAGTAAATATTCCAATTTTCTGGTTCACCTTATGGGGTGGCAATCACTTTCACCATAACAGGGCTATTCCTAAGCAAATTCTCTATCATTTCCATCAAAAACTTTCGCGAAACAATTAACCAGAATGGCGCCGGTACACTTTATTTTCGTCCATTTCAGAAAAAATTACGTGTGTTTGAGTAAATATTCCAATTGTTTGGTTTATCTTATGGGGGTGGCAATCCCTTTCATCATAACAGGGCTATTCCTAAGCATATGCTCAATCATCCCCTTTAGAAATTTTCGCATAACCCTTAACCAGAAGGCGTCAGGACACTTTATTTTCGTTCATTTTAGTGAAAATTATGTTTTCAGTAAATATTACACTTTTTGGGATCATCTGATCACCTTATGGTCATTTGTGGTGACCAGTTTAAAGTTTAACTCTAAGTTTGGTTATAATTATACACAACCTTGGATGATACTTTATTTTTGTGTACATCTTCTTAAGTCAAATTTATCTTGATTAAGTAGGTGTATTAAAATTCAAGTAGGTGTCGTATATACACCATTTGAATATTTATTGTTGTAATCGGTGAATAATTTAGAGGCAAATCCGTTAACATTCCAATTGTTATCATCCGTACGACATTATAAACGTCTAGCCCCTATCATAGGAGACCGTACTATCGCTTCGGGCATGTTCGCAAATTTTATGGCTGGCACTTTATGGATAACATCACACTAACATGCCCAGAGGCGTATTGAATTTTGTGAAATGGTTTTAATTAAAATTCAAAAAGATGCTCATTTTTTAAGAAAAATTATTTGGACGGATGAGTCAAAATTTACCAGGGAAGGAATTTTCAACAGGCAAAATAATCATTTCTGGGCAGATAGAAATCCAAAAATTGTTAAAGAACGCGGCTTTCAGATTAAATTTGGATTTAATGTTTTTTGTTTATTAATGGACAATAAATTCGCATATTGTATTTATGAAGAAAATTTGACATCGGACAAATATTTGAACATTTTGGGATCAACAGTTAGTGACTTTTTGGATGGATTACCACTACAGTTATTAAGGTCTTGCTGGTACCAACCAATTGGATGGGGCTCCTGCTCATTGTACCAACAGGGTGAGCCAGGAGTTAAATGGATTGTTTGAAAACACATGGATAAGATGCATTGGACCGTGGGACTGGCCACTTCGGTCGCCAGTTCTTACCCCTCTAGATTCGTATCTTTGAGGAATAATCAAAGAAGGGTGTATGCAGGAACAGCTATTGAAAACCGGCGAGAACTAGAGAATCGAGTTCGCCAGGCTTTTGAACAATTGGCTCCCGAAGAAATACGAAGGGCAACTACAAAAGATGAACTTCAGTGTTTGCACGACTGCCTTAATGCAAATGGTGGACATTTTAAAGTATTATAGCCAGTTACTTTTATCAAGAGGTTTTTTTTTTCATTTTTCATATTACACGCTTGTATTTCAAAAACGGTGAGAGATGGGTATAGGAACATGTAGGGTTATTTTGAGCATAAATTGTTGCTCTATTCGATAACAAAATAAAATAAGGGTAGTTCCATTTAATAAACATGAGTTTAACCTAATAGTAAATTTCTGAAAAAATAAAAATTTTTCGACACACCCTGTATAAAATGACTCTAATATCAACATGTACATATTTAACGACATACATTAGGTAAGTTATGTAAAATTTTCAAGTCGCTAGATCACTTACTGCCGAAAATATTAAACTTTAATAATTTAATATTAATATTAAAATTTAATAAATATAAAAGTAGTGTTTTACGACAAATAAAAACAAAAATTAGCTTTTTCTCATAAAAGGCAAGAGATCGGACTAGGTAACTATCAACAAAAGTTGTTTAGAATTCCGCGTAGAATCCAAAAAAGCAGAAATATATAAGGTGTTCTATTTGAAAATCCAAATTTCAATTAATTTTTGATAGATCTGGCAACGCTGCATATATAAAAATATTTCTAAAATATACATCATGGTTTGCTATAGCCCCAAATTTTTTTTTTAAACTTATCTTTATTACTTTCCCAGAATTTTTAATAGGACACTTTACTTGAATCACCCTGTATATAAATTACAACTCAACTCACCCTGTTAAGGTAAATAGAGGACTTGTAAACAGCTTGTTTGATTGCTCAAAAATTATTGTATTATTATTAAGTAATAATCAATATTTTGAAATTGAAAAGAAACGTATAAAAATGTTTTACCAAAAAATAATTATCCAAATGATTTCATAAATAAATGCCTTAATCAATTCGACCATCCAAATATGAGGTAAAACCAAAATAGGCATATTACAAACATTTTCATACCATATATCAAATGTATACCAGTCAAAATTAAACAGCTAGGTAATAAATACAACATTTATTACCTAGTTGTAAAAAAAGAAAAGTTTTTAGAACACAAAACACATTACGTGTCCAACAAAACCGCACAATGAAAACAAATGCACAAAAAATGTCATATGTAAAATTCCTTGCGAAGGCGAGAAATTTTATACAGGGTGTCCGTCTTACGAGCTCAACCATGGAGATTTCGGTTCCTTGAAGACATCGGACGGAAGACAAGTCGGTTAATTTAGGGCAAAGTTGCGCATTTTTGAGCTTCGCAAACTTCCAGCAATAAGCGGAAAAAAAGGATAATTTCCAGAAAAGGTTATATTTTTCTGGACTTATTTGAAGAGATAATTGAAAATTGCTGGCATATTGTCATAGCCACTTTTTAGCCTATACAACATGGCGGAGTCAAATCCAACATTTTGGATTTTCCGAAACCATCATCAATTTTGTTTTCTTATGGGCGCCATTTTGGATTTTTATTTTTTTTAATACAGCTCTTTTTTTGGGTACGATGATGTATCACATGTTATGATTCGGACTTGCAGTTGAGTGGAAATATGAAAAATACTCTTTTTGAGAAGAGCATCGATTTTAAATAATAAAGAATTATCAATAAAAATTCAAAACCTTTATAGATTTTACAGGCAAGCACACTACTATTAGAAATGGTCCGTCAGCCATCCGGAAATGGCCGCAATCTTGAAAAACTCTTCATATACATGTAATCAAAGATCTACTTCTGACAGGAAAACGTAATGCTCCTTTATATGTTTTTTAATTCAATGCCTGGAACTTTAATAGTGAGACGGTTATTAGATGCATTCTGTTTGTTTCTTTGACAGGGGTCTTTCGATGCATAATATAACGAGATCCAAAGAAGACTCTCCTCCACCTCTACAACCCAGACAAATGAGAATATATCGAAGCATGAGAGGTGACATGTCAAAAGATTATCGACCAAGATTGTCACCTCCTAAAGAAATGATCAGGGACAACCGTTTTTCTTTGCTGTAAGTACACTTTATTTTTTATAGTAAGTGGATTAGCGGGATGGGGACAAATAACGACAATTCAATTTTTATCCATTGCCAACGTTTCGACCATATATTTTCGTCCTTATCAAGGCTCTTGATGTGCTGAAGTCCTGTACATTTATTAAAAAGCGTGTCCATTGTCCACATCATGGGCCAGAGGTTCTTATAATAGATAACAAAAAACAGCAATGATTAACATAGAAACAATACACGAAAATTAAGCACGGAGCAGGCGAGTGACGAGCAACATGACGACCACAAAATCATTAGTCACTCGCCTGCTCCGTGCTTAATTTTCGTGTATTGTTTCTATGTTAATCATTGCTGTTTTTTGTTATCTATTGTAAGAACCTCTGGCCCATGATGGGGACAATGGACACGCTTTTTAATATAATGTACAGGACTTCAGCACATCAAGAGCCTTGATAAAGACCAATATAGGTATATGGTCGAAACGTTGGCAATTGATAAAAGCTGAATTGTCGTTATTTGTCCCCATCCCGCTAATCAACCTACTACTTAGTTTATTGGGACGCTAAACACTGGTAATATTTATTTTTAATCTATATTTTGCGGTTTGCCCGTGATTGGTTAGTTCAGTTTAGAGGCTAACATAGACAAACTTAACTACTAGATTGAAGTTTTTCATTAAAAAAAAAGTTGAAGGTTTGAAATTTGACATTTTATGAAAGTATGAGATGTAAAATTTTCGCACTAGTGGGTGCCATTGGTCATTGACCATGACAGACTTGACAGGGCGTCATTTTGGTGATGACGCATTGCCGTGTCACTGTCGATGTTACAGTTGTGATGTCAATGAGATTACGCTACTTCCTATCAGTATTATACACAAAGTGTTAAGTATTGGTAGTTACTATGATCTGGATAGAAGAATAAGACGTATAAATATCCAACACTGAAGTAGTTAAGCTTTTTATGCTGCTACTTTAAATTTGTTTAAATTTAAGTTTGCTTAATTAATGCTTACAATTTGCGAAATTATTTGTTTGTAACAAACTCAAACATTAACCTCAACAACAGAAAGAAAACATTAGCGTTAGCTTCTATTTTCTTTCATTTCCCGCCATTATTTATTCTCAACGAGTGAGATGAACTGACGCTTGTTCCATATTGGAGTTTCAAAACGAAATTGTCAATAAACTGGCATTGACATTAATCGATTGACCTTTGACAAACAGTCAAACTTACTCTGCCATCTAGTGTATGACATTAAGGTCTCACACATACAGGGTGTTTTTTTTTAAGATGGGCCACAGGAATTTCCATGCAATGAAGTTCGATGTTTTTTTTTAAATGAGCCATAGCGAATACTACAGCAAAATAACGTGAAAGGATACTTGATTTACTTTTTTGACTTGGTGCTTTATGGAGACTAATTTCTAACATAATATCAGTTTTCGCAAATCAAGTAATCACGTTGGAAATAAAAGAAAAACTATGTGTTTCCATGAAGGATGGTTGGTAAGGGCGAACGTTCCATAATGATCAAAGTTGCTTTATTTAATAAAATATATCAAAATACCGCAATTAATTAAAGTACGACTTGGCTCTTGATCAGACGTTTTCTTACCAAGAGAAATGTTCATTATCAGAACAGAAATAAGGGCGTATGGCCATAGATCTTAAGCTGACATAACGACATCTATCTGTGATCCCAAAATGTCACTCAGAAAACGTAGTGTGAATAAAACACGTTTATAAAGAATTTATAAGCTCATCTGAGGCGTACAAAGAAATTTACTTTTAATGTAAATTTGTGTTGTATGTATGATGGGTTCCATATGTCCAACACTATCGATATTGGAGCGATAACAATCGGTATTAGATAATTAAGGATCATTAAAGAAAATTACTTTTTACAGATTCTGCAAAATTTTAATGATAAACTTCCTCTAGATACGCGATAGTCCCATTTTCAATACCCAAAGACGCGACGGCGCTCTGCCCTTTTCACATAAATTATGACGGGTTGGCTTTGGTCAAATAATCAGTTTGGTGGGTGTTCCTTGGCCCGCTAAATTTCCAGACCTTACAATAATGGATTTTTTTGTTCGGAAATGATTAAAACAGATAGTCATATTCCTAACGATATTGAGGTATTAAAAAATAGATTTATACACGTGAGTTAATCAATTTCGGGGACTTTCATATTGAAAGAAGCACAAATTTAGGAGAAGCATTAATGAGCACGAAATTCAACCCACTTTTGGGACATGATTTTATTTAATTTATTATTTTTAGTGTTAAATCAGTATTTAACTTTTGATAACTTATTCCTATTAATAAATCTTATTAAATTATTTTAAATATTTTTTTTTGTTAAATATGCAACAATATAATTTTTTTTGCGTTTATTACGGACCATTTGGCCTATAAATTGTCTTATCGATTTTGTCCAACAGATTCTTGATTTATGATAACTGTTATAACGTTAGAAATTAGTGTTTAACCCAACAGGACGAAACCAAAAAAAAAACATATTTAAATGGATTTTTTTCCCAAGAGTTGTTTTACCTATCCGGGTTACACTACAGATTTAATCTATTTTACTAAAGCGTTACGAATGTCATTTGGTTTTAATTAAGAAAAAATCAAAATGATCACATAAAGGAAAAATATATCAATTTAAAAACACAACACAATATGTTTTTTCGATAATTTTGATAATGATTTGCACCAGTCAATATTTGTGATTTAATCCTGAACTAAATGTGAACATTAATGTGTACGGCATGCACACATCAACGTGTTATATAAATAACCGGTGGGTAAACACAACACGCGAAACTTTATGCCAGTTTTATTATAGCTATACACCAATATTTTCCGTGATTCAGTGACTCCCGAATTATCGGTACGGTGAGGAAACCCTGCATACCGAAGCATTAATAATTTCTACCATTTTTAAAGAACTTTGTCATTATGACAAGTCACATTGAAATATTCTGCCTAAAGTTTAAAGTGAAGTAAGTACCAACCGTTTTAGAGCATTTTTTTTATTATTTTGAAAATTATGTGCATCTTTAAAATTTACAACTAAAACTAACAGGTCAAGATAGTAATGAATGAATTCAAAGGTAAAGCGAAGAAATTACATTTTTTAATAACTGACGTACTTAATAATATTAAATGATTGTCAAAACTTTTAAGATGTTTTTAGATTCTAAAAACATCTTAAATACACAAGTAATAATATTAAATATACTGGTAACATTTATCCAGGGGATAAAATGGGAATGATATAATTCGATCTTTATTAGTTTTAACTATTAATTGTTTATATAATATATTGTTTCCTAACAATGGACCTTTTTGCTTGAAATGAAGTTAGTCTTATTGGATATAAATTTATTAACTCTCAATAAATTTCTGAGATCTAAGAAAAAGTTTAGGTTTTGAAAGTTAAAAGAAATTTATTTTGTGCGAAATTTATTAGTGAACGAAATTTTTAGCTTTTTCGCAGGAAACTCTAGTTTAAAATATGCAAAAAAGCAATATTTACTATTTCGAAATTGAAAACTAATCTGCTTTCAATTTTTCCAAAAATATTGCAGCGTTTAAGAAGGAAACAAACAGAAACAATTACTCCGAGGGTTAATACCCCTACCGGTTTTGAATTACACTGTTTGTTTCAAAGCTTATTTTATAAAGCAAAAAAATATTAACATGAATTTATAAAGTAATAAAAAATCTATGCTAAAAAGCCAAAAAATATTAAGCTTTTGGCAAAGAATATAGAACCAGAGTTGAATTAAGATATGCGAAAAATGTACATGTATAATTACACTTTGGAAATTTGAAAACTTGTCTGCTTTCGGCATTTGCAAAACCTTGTAGTTATACATAAAGAATGAAACAAATAGAAACAACTACTTCGAGGGCTAATACCCCTACCGACATTGAATTATACTATTTGTTTCAAAGCTTAAATATTATAGAAAGCATACATAAAAGCAAAGATGAAATACAAGAAAGTGCTCTAGAATAAAACAAAAAAAATAACATAAAAGATAAATTAAAGTTTCTTTTTGAAATGTGGGTCAAAGTTACTAAATGTATATGTTAACCAAAAGTATTTACTAATCTCTTTTGGATGGAGTAATTGCGTAATTACTTTCTAGAGGCGACAAACCTCAACCTCCGTCGTCAGCATCTTCTAAGAGATGACCAAAAAAAGACAAAAAAAAAGTTTTGGAAATATCGAAAGCAGATAAGTTTTCAATTTCCAAATAGTAGATATTGCTTTTTTGAATATTTTAAACTAGTTTCCTGCGAAAAACCTAAAAATTTTGTTCACTAAAAAGTTTAGGGTTTGCATATTGTCGAAATAAGTAATGCATTGTAATATGTGTGATCACCAAGTGTCTGACGTGCGTTTCCTTAAAATGTATACAGAGTGGTCATATTTACAATGCTCACTATTCGAATTTCCTCACTAAAGGGTAAGAATTACACGGTGGGGTAAATTAGGAAAAAGTTGCGCATGTAAGTGCCCTCTAAGAAGCCGACATAAAACTAAATTTATCGGTTACTGAAATATCTAAAAAAATTCTAATAAAAATGTAAGAAACCGATTCTGCAATAATGCGCAATTTTGCTTAACTAAACTGGTCAATATAAACTTCGTCACAAGAAATTTTTTGTGCCATTTTCAATCAGCTGTAATTTTGTAATCAATGAATTGTTATAAATGGGATTTGCATGATCTGAAATTCCATTTCCTCTAGATTAAGGAAACGGTTAATTCTCAAAAAATCTTTATTATATAGAGTATGAAACAAAGTGGTGCAAAAATTGCCAAATTTTGATGTTCTGCACTTTTGGCAATAATGAACCAACGTTCATATCTCAAGACTTTTTTTCAGATTTTTTATTAAAGCACTCTGAATTTTTATACAGAGCGAAAGATAAAATGTGTTAAATTCTTGTTGCTAATATTTTTAGATCATCGTAGTTCGGAAACACGTTGAAGAATTTTAATGTGTTTTCTTTCATTGGTTGAAAAATTGTCTGCGAATTGTTCCCCATTCAAAGAATTTTAAAATACATGCTTTTTTTCTATTATACAATCATGCAAAAAATCTGATAACATCATTGTTGATACTACTGAATTATCTAATAAAAAAGATCAGTTTAAAAAAAGTATTTCACGAAACTATTAATCAAGTTTTGATATGAAACTTTGTGGCTACTGATATTTTTTATGATAAAGCTTTGCATCACATTGACAGATATTTTTTAATTAATCAAGTTTTGCACTCCGACTCTAAACTTTTTTTTATTCATTAGCTAAAAAAAATAATAAAAAAAACAGAAAAAAGAAAAAAAAAATGTTACTTATGTTACTTATTGAAAAGCTATGTTCTTATTGAAAAACTGTTTTTTTTATGTAATGGTATAAAAATTCCATTATGACCTCTATAAGCAAAAAAAAGTTGATTGTAGGTGTCATCAAAACTTAGTAATGTAGAAAATATCTGTCATTGTCAAACATATCACCATCGCAAGAAATATCATTGGCCAATGAAAGTTGAAAGAAATTTGTTTCTTGCGAAGTATGTTAGAGGTTGAATGTTTCTTAGTTTTCTGGCAGAAACTAGTTTAAAATATGCAAAAAGGCAATATTCACAATTTGGAAAATGAAACTTATCTCTATATAAATTGCTAACGGAAAAGATCGATACAGTAAACTCTAAAAGATAATTGGTTGTAAAATCAGCGACGTAGACTGATAGTTAATAAAACAATGTTATTCCATTTTGTACAAGGATGGCAAAAAAATTAATAAAAAACTGATTAAAATTTTGTTTCCTACGATGTCATGACGGGAGCCTTAACTTTAAGACTTATTTTATAATGACATTTAAGAGTTATGGTTGATATCTCGGGACGGTTTTGGTGGTTTTTTGGTTTTTTGCCTACTAAATCAGTTACAGGGCGTTTACAGAAAGTTTGAACTTTCTTGTAAGTTACAATACAAAGTATCTTGAAATTAACTGGGAAATCCCTAGGCAAAAATAGGGCACAATGTTCATACAAACATAACCCGCAAACGCTTCGTCTCCGAGATACAGGACATTTTTTTTTCTTTACTTTTTCTTTATAGCTCTTCGAGTTTTTGAGGTATTTGACTCAAATTTTGAATATAGGTAACCATTTATTATCTACATCGTTGGATATATAAACCGCTAGCCAAAATCGCCAGGGTCATTTTTTCTCGGGTTGTATCCCTTTTATGCTCACAAACTTTTTTGTAGCACGCCACTGATCGTTTTTTCTTAAAAGTCTGAATTCTCTATTTACTTTAGAAACTATCTTGTCTCTTGCATCCTTGTCTTATGTCTTACCGTTTTCGAGAAATTTGCAAAAGTGTTTAGGAATGCACATAATTTTTCCATAGGAAATGTCTGTTTTCTGAGTTCCTATTCAAATTCCAGATACTGATGAAAAAGTCACTTATGGAAAAATTATGTGCATTTCTAGACACTTTTGCAAATTTCTGGAAAACGGTGGCAGATAAGACAAGGATGCAAGAAGCAAGAAAGGCTTGAATAAAGAATTCAGATTTTTAAGAAAAAAACGATCAGTGGCGTGCTACAAAAAAGTTTGTGAGGGTAAAAGAGCTACATACAACCCGAGAAAAAATAAGGCCCTGTCGATTTTGGCTAGCGGTTGGTATATCCAACGATGTAGATAATAAATGGTTACCTTTATTCAAAATTTGAGTTAAATATCTCAAAAACTCTAAGAGCTATAAAAAAATAAAAAAAATCAACACCCTGTATCTCGGAGACGAAGCGTTTGCGGGTTATGTTTGTGTGAACATTATGCCCTATTTTTGCCTAGGGATTTTCCAGTTAATTTCAAATACGTTTACAGAAAGTTCAAACTTTCTGTAAACGCCCTATAACTGATTCAGTAGGCAAAAAACTACAAAACTGCCAAAACCGTCCGAAATATCCACCATAGCTCTTAAATGTCATTACAAAAAGAGTCTTAAGGTTAAGGCTTGCGTCATGACATTGTAGTAAACAAAATTTTAATAAGATTTTTTGCCATCCTTGTACAAAATGTAGTAAAATTATTTTATTAACGATGAGTCTACGTCTCTGATTATACAACCAGTTATATTTTAGAGGTCATTTATCTTATTAAAATCGGCTGCAGCGTTCTCCCGATACAAGGTGACTTACAAAACAGCGGCAATTTTTTGAAAAACCCCTGTAATTTATTTTGTAGGCAAAAAAAACCGAAAACTGCCGGACATGTTCCGAGATACCAACTAACACCATTAAATGTCATAACAATGAATGTTCTGAAATTACGCTACCTACCAAATGCAGTGTGTTGAAATGCAACCATCTTGCAGTGCTTTTTACCCTTTAGAGAATAGAATAACTTATTTAAGATCAATCTCCCGCCGTGATTCTAGAAGAAACGGCCTTTCAAAATCTTTAGTTTTTAAATTTCGGCTAAGGCATTCCCGAGATACAGACCCCCAAAGATGACAAAAAAATTTTGCCGTATCGATCTTTTCCGTCAGCAGTTTATTTCCAAAATTTTGCAGCTAAGACAGAAACAAACAGAAGCAAGTACCCCGAGGACTAATACCCCTATCGGCAGTGTTTGTTTTAAAATTCATTTTATAAAGGAACAAAGTATTGAAATGAGTTAATAAAATAATAAAAATCGATGTTTAAAAGCAAAAAAATATTAAGCTTTTTGCAAAGAAAATAGAACAGGGTTATTTTAAGGTTTTCGAAAATTACGCATATACAGGGTGTCCCGTAAGCACATGATCAAATGGGTTCTGCTGCGTTTTTAGTTAAAAAAAACAATTGATCAAACTTTTATTAAAAAAAAGGGGTGGCTCCGTTGTTATTGATGGAGAAAGTTCTTGGAAAAAATGTTCTTTTTTGTAATATCTGGTAAACGTTACGACGTATTTCAATAACATTTATTATGAACTTGTTTCTAAGTAATATTCATGTTTTGATAGAGAAAAAGAGGCCGTCCGCTTTGGGCAAGTGGTAAGTCCTTCAGTGTCTTGTTGTAAACATTTCCAGCGTGTTTTATTTAGGCGTCTGAATTGATTATTTTTTTCTGACATATTAATGTTTTTTCGAAAGTGTATTACTCTTAGTAAAATCATGTAGCGTTCAGAGTTTACGTAAAAAAAATTCTGTACCTTTGCTATTTAATAATGTTACACATTTACTGTTAAAATCATACTAGTTTACCCTATTCACAATTTTATAATTTTTTGTCAGATTAAGTCAAGTTTTATTGGTCACAGATTTTTATTAGCATTAAACTTAATATGAAATTAATTTAATAAATTGTAAATTGTGTAAACTACTACAACGTTGCCATGTGTAACATTGTTAAAAATAGTTTTTGCTTAAAATAATGAAATTTCGACAAAACATCAAGGTACCAGATTAAAAAAAAATTGTCGATTTGGACGACTAAATCTAAAGTCCTGGTAGTTTTTGTTACAAGACACTGAAGAACTTACCACTTGTCTAATACGGATGGACAACGTCTCTCTTAAAAGCAAGTGCTCAGACATTTTTACTAAAATCCATCGTAAAGTTTTCTATATATTACAAAAACACATTTTTTTCCAAGAACTTTGACCATTAATAGCAACAGAACCAGAAACTTTTTCTTAATATAAGATTGATCAGATCGTTTTCTTTTGAACCAGAAAATTTCGCAGGGCTTTTTGGATTATATGCTTACAGGTCAGTCTGTATAATTACAATTTGGAAATTTGAAAACTTATCTGCTTTCGGCATTTCCAAGACCTTGGGGCTATACATCAAGAAGAAGACAAATAGAAACAACTACTGCGTGGGCTAATACTTCTACCCGGTTTTGAATTATGCCGTTTGTTTCAAAGCTTAATTAATAAAAAAAAATGTAGATGGAAGCAAACACGAAATACAAGAAGGAGCTTTAGAACTAAACAAAAATATAATATAAAAAGGAAAATTCAGTATTCTGTTTGAATACCGGTCTAAATCTATATGTTACCAATCCAATTTCAATATTTTAGAAATATAGGGAGCAGATTTTCCAAATTGGAAATATTGCCTTTTTGCATATTTTAAACTGGAGTTTCTGCGAAAAAGCTGAAAAATTTAAATCGATAGTCAGTTTTATCAAAACCGGATTGACAGTTTTCTCAGAATATTTTTTTATTGACATGTTGAACGGTGACAAACAAAATCTAGTTTTATGTCAGCTTTTTTTTAATGGGCATTTAAACGAAAAACTTTTTCCTAATTGAACTGACCTTTTAAGTCTTACCCTTTCGGAGATCCCAATGGTCAACATGGTAAAACATGGTGTATATTATCTCATTGATTATGGCAAATACAATAAAAACTGTTGAATGTATGAAGATAGATGGCCATGATAGAGAGATGGCGGTGCATCAGATAGAGGTCAAGTTCAATTTTTTAAGTGAGTGTTTAATTTTTATTTTAGAATCCTACTAAATATTTAATTTTGAATGAAAACTGAAAGTTTTCGGATTTAGAGATACTAAAGTCTAAAACCTGAATTTTGTGTCGCAGAAATAGATTTATTTACTACTAAAGGCGAACAAGAAAAAATAACATTTTGGCCATTAAAGAGACTAATTAATTTGTATGCATTTGTGACACGAACACCTCAGCTGTGAGTATTTTTGCATTTAAAGATGACGTGAACAATCATCAATTTAACCTTGCTACACCGCGTTTTAAGGCAAATTGAAAAATTGCACGTCTTGCAGTACTCCATTACGTTTTACGTGTTACTTTACATTTTCTCCTAAAATCAACAAAAAGCGCACGTGTTCATCTGAGCTAAGTGACGTTTTGATAATTATAAATGATTTGGTTTTTCTCATAGGGAGACATTTTTAGATTATAGAAATTTTTAGCGGTGTATATGGATGAGGTGGGATATATTAAAGTCATTTAGTATGTAAGGAATGATACTGTATGAAGCTCATTAGTTTTAATTCTGTAGGCTTCAATAAATAGAAATCTATATTTTTTTGGAGTTGATGTATCTCTCTAAAGAGGGCTACAAATGTAATAAAAAAATTACAAGGAATGCAATAAACTATGCTAGAAGTGCTTATCTTGAAAAAATGAAAAAAACTGATTGTATTTCACGTTTAATGCCATTTCGACTTTGAGAATTTAGACTTTGACAATCAAAACATGAAAAAATTGTAAACCGTGGACAAAGTACACTATCCAATGTGCAAACATGCAATGTTTTAATAGAAGTAAGTAATTTTATGGACATTTGGCAATATAGGTTCAGTTTGTTAAAGGAATGGGAGGAGTCAAAAAAAGGCGTCTTTTATTTCACAATTGAATTGAGGCTAACACATGAGTTGATATAGAAAAATCAAACTGGAATATTAGGATGAAGTCCTGAATAAAGAAGAAAGGTTTTTATAAAAAAAAGTTAAGTAAAAAGTGAAAACAAATGATTAGATTAGTTTTAATCATCTCAGATAATTCGAAGAGTGGGGTAGATTAGCGCCACTGGCTTTGACAGTAAAGTCAGAAACCTCCAAAAGTGTAATCTGGAACTCAACACCAAACCAAAATATAAACTAACAGCTATAGGTGGATAGGACAACATAAAAAATTAATTGGTCAGTTTACTAGTTGTTCTATTACTAGTGTTAGTAAGTACTTAAAATTAAAGATTACATACAGTCTCTATGGAGTGGAGTAGAAGCTGCTGATTTATTGAAAGCTATCCCACTTTATGTTTTAACTTCATAAGAAATAACACACTTCAAATACTTATTATTCCGAGTTTTTAATTTCAATACGAAGTACAATTCCGTTCCGTTCACCGGTTGTTGACAAGTGACGACTAAGACTAACTTACAACTGACTAAAATAGGGGATTTCATATCAACAAATCTGAATCGCTCTGAAGCTACATGATTGATTGTCCACATTCCCCCTCAATTCTGCATTTGTTACATTATTAAAAATTCGACATATCACTAACATATCAAGAGAAAATCTCATTTTGTCAAACACAGTGAATATCTTAAATTTAACTAATCAGCTGGTTACTATATACTGTTCTATATCTCTCTGCTCTATATACTAAAATGTTCAAACATAACACCTGGTAAGGCTTTTGAGAACACATCTGCAATTTGTTCACTAGTTGGAACATACACAAGATTAATTTTACCGTTGGTTACACAATCTCTTATATAATGATGTCGAACGTCTATATGTTTAGTTCTTTTGGTCTCCAGAATTTTAGCCATTTTGATACTTGATTGATTATCCTCAAATATAACAACAGGAAAGACATAATTATTTAAGATTTCAACAAACAACAAAATTTTCATATATTTTAATTGCAAAACCTGAAATGCCTTTCCTATCATACATATCATTAGCAAAGTCAGCATCTACAAATGCATAAACAGTGCTAGCCACTTTTGCAGAACCATTTCTTTGTTTTACATATTTCAATCCAAAATCCTCAGTTAGTTTCAAATATCTTAAAACGTTTTTCACATATGTCCAATGTTTAGTTGTAAAACAGTTTTGATACTGACTAAAGTATGAGATTGCATAGCACAAATCAAAGCGACTGCCCAACATGATATACATGAGACATCCCACTAATTCTCTATAAAGTAGATCATTCTCTAAACTAGAATCTTGCTCAGAGTGACCTTCTGTTGTAGAGGAATCTTTGCATTCTCACAGTCGGACATGTTAAATTTCTGCAATACCTTTTCAATCAGGTCCTTCTGATTTATTAACAAATATTCCCTATCCCTATTTATCGTTAATCCCAAAAACTTTAAGGTGTACTCATTTACATCCAATACGTTAGAAGTTAGATCTCTCATTCGAAAGGTTTCCATAAATTTTTGTTTACAAAGTTATAACTCATCAGTGGATTTTGACAACAAAGCTATATCATATACATTAACAACCAAGTAAATGTCACTTTTAAAATATAGACTTGTATGAGTTGAGATTGTAGTATGAGGTTTTGATCGTTTAAAACTTACATTGCACAGGTTCAAGTGCAACTTTTCATACCAGCACTTGTGTGGACGTGTGTTGGTGCTTGACGTAAACCATACAACGATTTTTTCAATTTACAAACAAAATTCTTAGTCCATCAGGAGTTTTCATATAAACCAGTTCTTTTAATTCACCATGCAGGGACGCACAGTTCGCGTCCAACTGGTTTATGCACAAGTTATTTTCTGCTGTCAAAGAAAACAGTATTCGAAGAGTCAACATTCGCGCCACTTTGCATATATTTTAATGTTTTCATCACACTGTTGATAACCGCGCGCCACAAGTCTTGCTTTTTTACAATTTTTCCGTCTATGTCCTTTTCCTGGAACACCCGTTTTGAGTCTATCTTGTCTACCTTTTCAGTGATTGAATATTTAACGATATCCCAGGTTTGGTTTTCACTTAGAGCACTTAGTTTACTGTCTATAGCTGCCTTCCGCTCGTATCCCCTGGACATAGCTTGTTCATAGGTCTGTGGCAAGTCCTCACTTAAGCTTCCTGTTGACAGTGCTGCCATGAGTGACTCTTCTTGGGGTCTTGTGGAAGTAATCATATTTTCGTGGCAGTCTTCTTGTTCTTTGATTTCTCAATGGATTTTCACTATTTTCAGGATGGTTTTGTTCGAGGTTTTGTTCTTCTTGAGGCAATTTCTCCTCCTCTTCTAGGGTCTGTTGAATAACAGGTGGTTTCTTTTCTTGCAGGCTTTCACTCACTGGTTCTTTCACGACACTACTTTCTGCCTGCTCCTTTTCATCTTCTAGATTGAGTTATCTTGGTTCAATTTTGGATTTTCTTTGTTCATAAAAAATGACGTGTCTAGCAGAAATTATTTTTCTCTTTTCCCGATTCTATATGCAGTATCCATTATCCGTATAACCCATCTTCCTGCTTCCGGCATCTAGCTTTTCCTGTCTTGTTGCTTCTGGTACATGTACATGTGCATAGCAACCATAAACTCTGATCTTCTCTAAGTTGGGTGGTCTTTCGTTTTTGTCTTCAATTTTGTTTATAATCAAGTTCCTCGCTCTGACGTCGCCCTTCTTGAAAGTTGCAAGTTGGGCTGCATCAGCTGGTGGTTCCTTTGACAAAATTTCCAGCACCTCATGATGTTCCAGCAACAGTTTAATCCGGAATTCCCAATTAGAATATCCTGTACCGTCGAATGGCTTGATTGTTTGTTGAAGTTGGGATGTCATTATTCAAAATCTTTATTCCGGCCCGTCTGTCGTTCCGTTCGTCCGCCGTACAATAACTCCCGAGATTTCCACTTAAACCACATTTTTCCGTTTACTCGTAATTTCCGTTGTAGGACGCTGGGCCCATAATCTGCTGATTTATTGAAAGCTATCCCACTTTATGTTTTAACTACATAAGAAATACTTACAATACACTTCAAATCCTTATTATTCCGAGTTTTTAACTTTAACACGAAGTACAATTCCGTTCCGTTCACCGGTTGTTGACAAGTGACAACTAAGACTAACTTACAACTGACCAACTAAAAAACCCAAGAAAAGAAAACCTGATATAGCAAATTTATAACAATTAAAACAGGTGATTTGCTTTCCTAGTAATGTGAAAGAGTTATTCTTAAACATATTAACAAATTTAGAAAAATTAAATGAAATGAAAAAGAATAAAAGTATAATTACCTCGCTGAGGGTTTTTTTCTATAAGAAAAATCCTGGCAACTGCAGATCTCAAGCAAGAAATTGCGACGAGGCTTTCAACCTGAGAGGTGGGAAAGGGTCGCCTGCCGTTCAAATCCTGCTGAAGCAGTTAAACTGTTCCCTTGAACGTAAGTAAAGAAACAACTCAATAAAGAGGACAGTTAAGTGTGGCCGAGTACTGCATGCGCCAAAATCCAAAGGCGTTGGATAGAACTCGGAACCTCGGCTGGGTCTTCCCGTTGCAAGTTCAGGTAGGAACAAAAGGCAGCCTGAAGAAGATGACGGTCGATTTTAGCACGTGTACTACCGGGAGGGGGCTGAGGGAAAGTGTCACGTCACGTCCCGTCCCTAGCGGACTTAGCCAGTCATTTGATCAAAGGAACCAAAGATAACTATTTAATTACACAAGCTAAAATTAGCTAACAGCAGATAAATCAAGACTGAACCCAGCCGATAAATCAGATACAAACGAGTCAAGAAAAAGCAAAAGACATTAAGTAAATTATGATTTAGATAATTTAATGCCAAACAAACTAATTAAAAGTAGTTACGCCATAATGAGATCACTTTAAGAAACATAGGAATCGCAAAACTCTTGCATCTTTGTCTAACGTTAACACAAGGGCATAGCCAAGACATTCTATCGAATGATTATGTGAAATTTAAAATGAAGGACGTCATTACTGTCAACTTTCATTTCAATTTTAGTTCAAGTTATTCAATCAAAATTAAAAAAAAAAATGAAATTAATAAGGAAAAAGGGTGTCTGGGATAAAGGAGTCCTGAAAGAACAATAAAATATCCTTTCAAGCCCCCAGGAACATAGTCGGAACTGCAGTGCCACAACGTGTGTTGCATTGTAAACAAAGATGACCAGTAAGTAAGAAAAAGGCACCCTTTATTGCATAAAACTGACAGTTTTATAAAAATCGGACAAGCCACGGGGAAACCAGACCTCAGCAGCAGCACAAAACCGAAAGAGTTCCTTCAGTGAATGAACAGCAAGGGCAAAATGGAGTAAGACTCGATAAGTACAAGAGTGAAAGTAAAAGTGAGTGATTCAAATGTGTAAGTTATGAACTCAATAAAGAGATGTAAACAAACAGTTAAGGCACGTTAATTATTAAATCTAAGAAGTGACACTAATGAAAAATGAAAAAATAAAGGACGGCAGTTTTTCTAAATTAAGAATCAATTGAAACGATACAGCCCAAATTTTGAATGAAATTTAAAACTGTCTATCTCTGAAGCCACTTAACCGATTTTCGATGAAGATGCCATTTTGGTAAGATCCATGTACAGACTGCTTTAAGTGGCTATGTACTCGGTTATATGCATTGCAGGTTTCATAATACAGGGTTCAACAAAACTTGATGCATTTTCGTAAACACTTTTTGATAATTTTGCGGAAAAAAAATTTAGAACATTTTTTACTCGGGAGTATCTGGAGACGCGTCATACCTCGGGACATATTTGGTGTTTTTTTGATATTTTGCCTGGTTCCATAGATATTTAGTTTTTTTCTATAAAAGAGGTATCATTTAACACTGGGGCTCCAATTTGCCTCATAATACAAATATTGACAAAAATTTCATATTGAATATAAAGACTATGCATAGAGTGTTGGTGAAGTTAGCGGTATTAGGACACATAATGCACCTCTTCTTTATTTGAAAATGGCCGACGTTTCGACTATTTATTTAGTCTTCATCAGGGCTAAAACCAATAAGTTCAATAGTAACAAATCCCTGGGCCCAACATAAAATTGTAAATAATGCTTGTTCAAATGTGGAACGTAAATTCCTATACATCCATTACATATATCAAATTTTAAAAATTTTAAAAATGTTTTAAACACAAAAAAATAAAAATATTAAATATACAGACAAACTGTAGACAACTACAAGAATTAACAATTGACAAATACCGACAATACCAAGTAACCAGTAAACATGGAGGCGTACATTACGGATGAAAGAACTTACCTATTTTCACTTAGAGAGGATTAACATAGTCACAAATTTCTACCATAGAAATATTCACCAGAAAAATAAAATCAATACGCCTGTATTAAAAGACTTTTATGAATGTAAAAAGTTTCTAAAGAAACATCAAGAAATAATAATTTCGCGATCGGACAAGGGAGGTTCTACTGTTGTCATGTTGAGAGAGACTTACATCCAGGGAATGGAATCGCTCTTAAGTGATGCGTCTACTTATAAACGTATTAACTCGGACCCCACTAATAGAATTCAGAGTCATGCCAATAAACTGGTTGATTCATTATTTCGCGACGGATTCATTGACTTGTCTACTTGTAAGGGCCTTAAAATTCATAATGCGGTATTCCCGAAGCTGTATGGTCTCCGTAAGACGCATAAACCTGACATAGCCTTCAGACCTATGGTGAGCTGCATCGGATCACCCACTTACAATTTGGCAGTTTTCGTGCATAAAATACTGCACCCGGTGTCATCTACCTGTGAGTTTAATGTCCTAAACTCTTTCCAGTTTGTTGATGTTGCGCAAGGCGTCAGACTCCCAGCTGGGTACATATTGGTGTCATTAGATGTAATGTCATTGTTTACAAACATACCGAAGGAACTAGTCTTGTCAATTATTAGTCAACGTTGGAAATTTCTATCAGCGTACACACCCATTTCTAAGAGTGCGTTTTTGAGTATTGTGGAGTTCTTGTTTTCTAGCAGTTACTTCAAGTTTGATGGGAGATGGTATCAACAGCTTGAAGGCTCCGCCATGGGAAACCCCGCTAGCCCGGTTCTCGCTAATATCGTCATGAGCGAATTGATATCCTGTGTTGTGCGTGATATCCCTTTCTCGATACCATTCCTTAAGTTATATGTAGATGATATGATTCTCGCTTGCCCAGTGAATAAAGTCACTGAGGTATTATCCCACTTTAATAGTTACCACGAACGGTTGCGGTTCACAGTGGAGATTGAAAGTGACGGTCGGATCCCTTTTCTTGATGTCATGATTATACATAATGCAGACGACACGTTATCTACGGATTGGTACCAAAAACCCACAGCTTCCGGAAGAGTCATTAATTACCGGTCGGGTCATCCCACTTCACAAAAAACTGCTACCATAAAAAAATTTGCTTTATCGTAGTTTTATGTTGTCTAGCCCACAATATAGAACAAAAAACGAAAACATAATAAAAGATATTCTAAGAAATAACAGCTACCCCTCTTCTTTCGTAAACAGGATTGTGAATAATTATAAGGTCCATCTATCACAATTGGAACATGGCTCCCATCCATCTTTAGAAAAAAGCGAATCTGTATATTGTAGATTTCCTTACATACCTGGCTTGTCTGAGGCAATACAAAGACAAATCCGGAAAAAAAACCCGAAATGTAGGTTGGCGTACTACAATACTAATACGGTTGGCAACATCTTCTCACGGTTGAAAGATCAAACACCACACAGCTTGGCTTCGAACATTGTATATATGATTCCATGTGCTGATTGTGATTCTTGCTACGTGGGCCAAACTCGCCAATACCTCAAGAGCCGAATATATCAACATAAGTACGACTGTCGCGAGGGAAGTCTTGAGAGGGGTGAGACGACGGCACTGGCACATCACCATTTTGTCACCGGACATAATTTCGATTTCTCGAAAGTTTCCATTGTTGACCGGGAACATAATTATAAAAAACGCAACATTTCGGAAATGATACACTATTAACACCTGCTAAGACTTCACAGTAAACATAAGGGAAAAAAATAACAGAACCATAATTGCTTCCAACCTTCCATCTGGATTGGTAGTTGGGAAACTTAAAGTGATCGACACTTGATAGCGGCCCCCCTCGTCATGAGCGTACTACATCTTTATATTGGGCGTTAGTGCCAAGCAAATATTGTTATTCGCAAATTTTGTACCTTGGGCAGCGGATGTGTGTTTTGTCGAGCCTAGGATACCAGGGTCACCGAACAATCGAATGGAGTTTGCTACCGTAACTATCTTAAATCGTACTTTAACTGACTACCCTCTCTAAGTGAGAATAGGTAAGTTCTTTCATCCGTAATGTACGCCTCCATGTTTACTGGTTATGTCGGTATTTGTCAATTGTTAATTCTTGTAGTCGTCTACAGTTTGTCTGTATATTTAATATTTTTATTTTTTTGAGATTAAAACATTTTTTAAATTTTTTAAATTTGATATATGTAATGGACGTATAGGAATTTACGTTCCACAATTGAACAAGCATTATTTACAATTTTATGTTGGGCCCAGGGATTTGTTACTATTGAACTTATTGGTTTTAGCCCTGATGAAAACTAAATAAATAGTCGAAACGTCGGCCATTTTCAAATAAAGAAGAGGTGCATTATTTGTCCTAATCCCGCTAACTTCACCAACACCTTATAACTTAAGGACGCTAATTACAACAATGACTATGCATAGAGCAAGTTAGACGTATAGGCGTATTGGCTATAAAGTTAGACCCATCTACAGTGGCGAACAGAAAGTAACATTTTTTCAAATATCGAATTAATAATCGAATGTCCACAATTAAGTGATGTGGAACAAAATGTATGGATAATTTTGGAATTCCGCTGCCTGATTATTGGGGGGGGGGGGGGGAGATAGGAATGAGGAAGGCGATTGATATAATATTACTCTTGACCTTTTTCTGTCCTTCTTTATATCTTCATTAGTTTTTAAAAAATGGGTTTTTCTAAAAGTGTAGCATTTCAAGACCATAAGAAAAATAAATATCCTATTCCATGAGCATTAGAAAAATTTGGAATTGGACGTACTGATATGTGAACCAGAGTTATGCCTAATTATTTAGATGTACAGGGTGGGCCACGAAACTGACATTATTCCTCATTTTTTTAAGCTTTACATTCTTAATTTTAACTGACTGAAACTTAATTTCGAAAATGGTTTGTGTTAGTAGAAACAGAGCGAATTAACCGATAGTCGCAATTTTTAATTTGAATATGTTCAGAAAGTACGGCTTATCTGAAGAAGTACGTATAACAAGATGTCACACGTAAAGATGAATAACATGAGGGCCTTGAAAACACTAAAATATACTAAGTTGAATAAATAGAAAAGCTTAGAACAATCTAAAGCTTAACAAAATTGTTTTTAAGAACTTAAAAACTTTCAACTGCGTTCGAGAATCTTTGAATAAATCCAAATCCTTGAAACAATTCATCTAGGCTGCCAGTCAAAGCAGTGTCCAATCTTTTAGAGGTATAGTTGTAATGACATAAAAGCGACCGATAAAATTTTAATCAGAGAAAAATTATAATAAAAATAACAAAGCAACAAAATTAACAGCTTATTAAAAATATGGAAACAATAATAAAAAACATTTTTTTGTTAAATGGTAGTTTTGGATGAATGATGATCTGATGTGTTTGTGGCTCTATATTTTTTAGTACCTTAGTGCAGCAGCACGAACTTGTGTCACTGCATCTACTAAAGCGTCTGAAAATGCAAATTTTTTAAAATTTTTGTTAGAATTAAAGCTAAAATCTGGTTAAGCACGACTGGCATTGTCTAAGCATGCAAACTTTTTTGTTTTTGGGGAAACTAATTTTTTTTATCAAAATAAGCGAAATGTGACAAAAAATGCTATAACGCTGTGACTATTAAAAAAAGATTACGTGTCTTTCGAGAATGTGAAGTTAGGATTATTATCGAAACTCGATAAAAAAATTACTCTACATATCTAAAAAGTAATAAATTTTCAGGTAAGTCGTTAAAAAATGCAAATTTCGATTTTGTGCAAATACTCGAGGGCGGACTAGACTAAAAATCGTTTGTAACTTACCCAAAGTGTATAAAAATGCAAATTTTTAGAATTTCTTGTTGGAATTAAAGCTAAAATCGGATTAAAGACGACCTACATGGTCTAAACATGCAAAGTTTGTTTCTGGAGACATTCATTTTTTTTATCAACCAAAATTTTTGTCACCAAAAGTATTTCGTGTTTTTTGAGAATGTCAAGTTATAATTAGTATCAAAACTCGATAAAAATGACTCAACATGGGTAAAAATGAGAAAATTTTTAGTTAATGCGCAAATTCAGATTTTGACCAAAATCGGTTGGGATTACTCAAATCGTTCAAAAATGAAAATTTGAATTTTGTGCGAATACTTATGTGAGAAGTAGACTATAAATCGTTTTAAACTTACAACATAAAGCACCCGAAAAACAAATTTGAAAAAATGCATTGTTACGGTTGGCAAAGACACCGCGCCGGAGGCGGGGCAACGCGTGTGGTTGGTGGACCTTCGTGACCAATCCGCGCTGCGTCATGGGCGACACGAGTGATTTATTGCTCTGTGTGACACGAGTGATTTATTGCTCTGTTTATATAGAACGCAGTTGTTTACAACCTTTCTTTATGTGAGATTATTCAAGAATTCTTATCAAGAACGTTCTAGGTTTTTATGTAATTTTAGGATTGTGTATAAAAGGCGAATAGCGCGCGGTTAAGTAGTAGTCTTATTTTAATAGAGCTATAAGTAAGCTAAAGTACCAAGCGATAATAGAAGGCTATAAAGTGTTAAGTACTGAGTTATTTAGTAATCGAATTGTACCTGTGTGTATTTGTGGAGTAAATAAATAGTGTGTTCGTGTTAAATCGTTACACTGGAATTATTGAACCCTGAGTTCGCAACAGTATGTTAAAATTATATCTAAAATTGTTTGCAGAAAAATCAATTTTTGGAACAAAATCAGGCTGATTCAAACTTCATGTTTTTGACAAAGTATGTTTTTGGTCTAAAATAAGTGAAATTTTACTTAAAAAGCTTCAAAATTAAAATTTTGTGTTTTTTTACTGTCTTTGATCGGAATGACGTAGTAAAACTGAAATTATTCCCATAAATAATTTGTTTTCTAAATGCCAAAGAACGCTCTAAGGGTGCTTAAAATTCAACCTCCGAAGGGGGATATCTCTCAGACTATTGAACCTACAGGACTTTCTTTGGTAAGAAGTGAAAAAGGACATAAAAAAAACAAGAAACCGTTGGATTCACATCAATCGTTCTTCAGATTAGTCGTACTTTCTGAACATATTCAAATTAAAAATTGAGACTATCGGTTAATTCGCTCTGTCTCTATAAACACAAACAATTTTCGAAGTTAAGTTTCATTTAGTCAAAATTCAGAATGTAAGGATTAAAAAAATGAGGTTTAATGTCAGTTTCGTGGCTCACCCTGTACATCTAAACAATTAGGCATAGCTCTGGTTCGCAGATCACTATGTCCAATTCCAAATTTTTCTAATGCTCATTGAATAGGAGATTTGTTTTTCTTATGGTCTTGAAATGTTACACATATAGAAAAACCTACTTTTTTTAAACTAATGAAGATATAAAGAACAGAAAAAGATCCCGAGGTATCATTAATAGCTGCAATAATCAGGCAGCGGAATTCCAAAATGATCCATACATTTTGTTCCACATCACATAATTTTGGACATTCGATTATCACTTCGATATTCGAAAAAATTTTAGTTTCGGTTCACCATTGTAGATGTGTCTAACTTTGTAGCCATTACGTCTATACGTCTAGCTTGCCCTAGGCACAGTCTTTATATTCCATATGAAATTTTTATTAAATCTGTAATTTGGGGCAAATTGGAGCCCCAGTGCTAAATGATACCTCTTTTATAGGAAAAAGTAAATATCTATGGAACCAAGCAAAATATCCAAAAAACCTCAAATATTTCCCGAGATATGACGCGTCTTCATATACTCCCGTAGCAAAAAATGTTCTAATTTTTTTTCCGTAAAATTATCTGATCAAAATTTTTTACAAAAATGCATCAAGTTTTGTTGAACCCTGTATGTAAAACTGTAAAACATGTAACCGAATACATAGCCACTTAAAGCAGTCTATACATGGATCTTACCAAAATGGCGTCTCCAACGAAAATCGGTTGAGTGGCTTCAGAGATAGACAGTTTTAAAGTTCATTCAAAATTTAGGGTGTATCGTTTCAATTGATTCTTAGTTTATACCAGAACAGCGGAATTGAAGAAAATGCAAGTTAAGGCGTACGGGTATGGTTATTTTGTGAAAGTTGGGATTGCCCTAATCAGATTACAGATTTTTATGATGTCACTATGCAGGTAAATTTAAAAGTGTGATAGTCATAGTTCATTAAAAATTATAAAACATTATTATGATGTATAAGACTGTCAAGACTTTCACGGCCAGTCAAAATACAATCTAAAGGGTTTTCCGGGCCGTGAAGCCATGGTCCAATATACAATGGAATTTCTTCCTTAGGAAGGAAGGATGGAATATGATATTTTACTAATTATTTTATATATTTAGGGCCTTCAATTCGAACATCTTGGAAGATCCCATCATTTTGATTCCTAATGTTAGTTAAGTAATTTATTTATAAAAACGTCCGTAGTATTATGTATTGTATTTTTTTTGTTTTTAGAAATAGGTGTTTAAAAATTTGTTTAAAAGAACTAAAGTTGTGTTCTATCTGATGTTAGCAGCGCCATATCTCAAACATCTGATATCGCATTCAACTCTCCCATTGAAACTACACATTTTTATGACACTTTTGTTGTATTTGCAAAACTTAAGAAGATAGTAGGTAGAGGACAATTAAAAACTCCGTCTTCTATTGAAGCGCGGCAACGTTTCGACTATATTGTTTAGTCTTTAGCAAGCCTAAAAACACACATGGAGACGATATAAAGACCAAAATCAGAGGTGTAGTATTATGAAAAAAAATCGGTAATTCTAAAAGAGTGCAATAAAATAAAATAAATAAGTAGTTACTCTAAATTGATAAAATTTGTTATTTTTTCTTAATATACTGGTAAAATACGAATAGTACACATTCAACAAACAATTATCCTCGAAAAACAAATAAAAAGGAACTTGGATTACCTAACTTCTATGAAGAGAGGTAGTCAATGCCATATTGTTGCAAACCGGGAGTTCGAATAATTTCCATGTAACAGTCTTTGCTTATTTATTTGCTCAACAACAAACACAATACCGTCTACATATAGGGCACTCATAACCACTAACACTTTACTCTAGCTCAATATTATCGCGTAATTCTATTATCTTTCTTAGTCTCGACTCAACCGGTTGCGGTCCCTGCCTTTATGTACCTAAAGTTATAATCCAGAAAATTCGCCATCATTCATCAAACAATCAAAAAATTCCGCTAAACAAAGTTCTAATAAGCAAACTAATAAAGCCCACTCGGCTGCGGCCCGTGACAAGTCTAACAGACACCAGCGGGAACGATCTCGAAGCCGCCTCGCGCCAATTCTTAACACTGCCTCTTAAAGCTGTTCGTCGGAAACAGAGAGAGTTCCAAATGAAGAATCGATCCAAATGAACAACGTTCATCTTTGCCCTGGGGGTCCGCTGGATCCTGTAAACCACACCGTTAATCTTTTTCATAACTGTCTAAGTACCTACCCAATTTTGGCTAAGTTTGATGCAACAGCATTGTCTAGAAGCTGATGTTCCTTTCTTCAATATTTGCCTCTTGAACTGACGTCGGCGTCTTCGTGTTGGTCAAAGTTTGTGTTACCATGATTTCAATTGTTGATGGACCATCCAAGATTATTTTTGGGAGTCGCTGTTATAATCTGTTCTGAATTTGGACTAATTTTCATCATTCGTCATATGGTATATCCCAAAAGTTTTTCTGGCCTTACGATGATCACGTCTGCTCCTATGTCGATGGTAATTTGGATTTTCTGTTCCGTAATACGTCCGGCCTCTCTAAGGATTTTTGGCTGTCAAATTATTGACTTTAATGATCCTGGGACCGGAATTAGTTTTCCTGGGACCTCCTTCCATCTTGGTCGCCTTGGTTTCGATCTCCCAAATGACGGCAACCGACTCCGTGCCTTGCTACAGCAGTTACTCTTCTGAAAACATTCGGGGGCTGAAGGGTAAGCTAGGTGAACCAACTAATCCAACGATTTATCTGATTTTTGATTACTTTAGATTAGTTGTTAGCTTTTGCAGCTACCTCAAACTGAGTTTTATAGATTTTTCAAGCCGTAGTACCGTCATAATCCACCCACTGTGGGGCAGGGAAGTGTCACCGCGACTGTGTCATAGGACACTTGGGACCGATTTTCTTCATCGATTGGACCTTCCGACTCTGAAATGGGACGGGATACTTTCATTAAAGGGACGGGTCCACTCGTGGAGGGAATGAGGGCCCTGGTGGAATAGGGATGGGGGGGGGACCCGGGGGACTGTGAAAAGGGCCTCTAAGGCCTAGTCGAAAGGATTCGGCTTCCCCATTGTGTTCTACTACTGCTACCGTCATAATCAGGAGGCTTAACCTTGGCGATGGATGTGCCAAAACTCTCCGTAGACACGTTGTCATCCTTAGTTTGTTGTTTTAGCAATATACAGCAATTGCAAAATTTTAAATGGGACCTAGACAGCATCTAGGTCCCAGTTAACATTTTGCACACATTGTAGTTCTTGGTTAACGGAATGTAGTCCTTCGTTAACAGGTTGCATTATTCTTCTTTCTAACTTCTCCTTTATTATTGCTTAGAGAGCTTATTAACTTTCGATGTTCTTCTTCTGCCTGTTAATGGCGTCGTTCCTGTTCACCTTTTGCCTCCTGAAAAGGTCGTTCCTGCTCTTCTTTGAGCAGTTTCTGTTCTTATTTGTGTTTCTGATGACGTCTATCCTGTTCTTAATTTTGCTGTTTTATAAAGGGTAGCTGTACTATGCACTCACTTACAGTTCAACACTATTGGTCCTCAAATTCCGACTGGAATTCCACTTAGCAGTGTCAACAAACAAACACAATACCGTCTACTTATAGTAGCCACTGTTAACCACTAACTTTTTACTATACCTCACTAGGTTTTACTATTCTACTAGGTTTCTTAGCCTCGAACTTGACTCAACCGTGCGCGAAAGCCGGAGAGGTCCCTACTTTTCTATACCTAAAGATTATAATTTAGAAAACTTTTTAATATTTATCAAAGAATCAAAGAATTCCGCTAAACGTTTAAATACCACTAAAAAAATCGAGTAAACAAGGTAATAAATCATGTTCGTCTGCAGGCCGTAACCAGCCTAACGGTCGCGCGAGAAGGATTTCGAAGCCGCCTGGCACCAACTATTAACAATAAAAAATAAAATCCATCAAGTCATGGTATTAACACAACTAACACAATGGTATGGCTAAAGAAACTGAATGTCATTCAAGGCGAATGCAGACATAGAACTTGGCAGTTGTTTAGAGTGAAAAATTACGTCCGTCTCGGCATGGCCCTCTTAAATGCATATAGAAATGATCGTACTGTGTGCTAAGATTCCATAAGATGTCCACTCTGTAATTGATAGTGTTGTTCAATCTGATGTGGATCATCTCGCTGATGTTCCTTCTTCAGAAATGACTCCGTGTGTGTTTTTTTACCTTTTATGAACACTAAACAATATAATCAAAATGATGGCGCGCTTCAGATCTTCGCCAAAAACCGAGTTTTTAATTGTCCTCTACCCTTCAGCTTCTTAAGTATTTGATACAAGGACTATATTACACGTCATGTATTTGCTATACATTACGACATATTTCACTAGTTCTTTTAAGGTCAGGCATCGTGTTTAACCGAAATCATTGCACTTCTCAGTGAATAATGACGACATGCAATTTTACAATGAATTTGCAATAGACATTTTTATGGGGTGGGAATCTATAAGCCTGTTAGAATCCCAAACTTTAGCAGACTTTCCAAAAGGGTGATTGGTTTTAGATGGTTGCTTATGAAATAAAGAGAAAAATATACAATTAACTAATAATCTATTTACAAAAACGAAATGTTTACGAATTTTACTGCTAAGCAACGTAGTACTTGTAGCTTCTGAGATGGTAACGTTAATTAAAGTTCAAACACATACCTGAGTCCTACATATAAACACAATGCAGTTGCTGGTATGCAACCGAACGGGTTTCTGGACGCATCTACTTACTATGTGCAGTTTTTGGTACTCTAACTATTCGCATAACATCAAGCCTTTAGAAGGTTTTGAAGCCAATTGACCTAAAACCCTCCTTTCTTAGGGATTTGATGGAGACTGTCAACCTGCTAACAATCTCGAGGTGCTGTAGCACAGAGAGGGGTTTTATACGTGGGAATCACCCGGGAAAGTTAAACTTTGTACATTGATGAAATTTAACTGACTGGGCAGATATGCCGAGACGTAATAGAATTCAAATGTGACAACTTGAAAAGCTTTTTATGTCAGAAAAAACGTGACGTGACAGCTCACCAGCTCTCAGGCAGTTACCTGGCTGGTGGTACTATTGTCAGAAGTGGATATATAAAGGACATGATTATCACAACTAGATTAAGTTAAAATTTAATTTACAATATTGCGGTTTCGCAACACTCAGATTTCTTGGTCTGACTGGTTTTCTGCGTCATTTCTTAACTTTCATGCAATGTCAAAATGGATGTTTACTAGACACCTTCTACATATTACAAAATATCTTATTGAATATTTTTTTAATAATGTGTTTTTTTTAATACAGAAATCGCTCAAAAGGTTCCTATTTAACGACTAGAAAAGATGACGCAATTTCTTCCGACTCCGAAGCAGGAACTTACAAACGCGCCCCATCGCCTAGCGACCATGTTATTCCATCACAAGTGATTTGCGACTTTGGAAAAAATAAGGATACAGACACTCTATGGCCGCATCGACGTCAAAGTCGGGATGCAGTGAAACTTAATGGTTGTGACGTTTCGCACAAAAATTCATTGAGGAACGTGAACAAAGACGTCGTAAAGAGTGACAATCGTAACTGTGATAGTGATGTAGTTGACGAAAAGGTGTTATGCCCCACGGTGCTTCCTGATGTGTTACCTGCTAATGCAAAGATGAAGTCGAGACCCCCCTCGAACCCACATGAGCTTCCAATAAAATTAAAACCTTTGTACTTAGAAAGCGATAGAGTAAGTTTTTCTAGTAAATCGCCACTGAAGACTGCAGAAAAACAAAATAGTGCCTTAGGCCCATCCTGCATCTTTCCGTTAGTTACGTCTATACAGAGCTCGGTGAGCAATTCTTCTCTTGCCAGCTTGCGGACTACTTCTGGAATATCACAATCTAATAAAGTACCATCCAGTACTTGCACTTCATCAAGAACTTCCCCAAAGCCTTCTTTAGTAGAATCGCCTTCGATTATTAACGACTCAAAACTCATCGTTCCCTCTAATACGAGACATTCGGCATTACGCTCTCCCCCCTTAAACAGTAATACTTTTTCAAAGACACTCGCGCTATCACCCACTAGAGATACACAAGTTCCTTTAGCTAATGAAAATGATCTTAATCGATCAGCATCTCCTTCACAAAAGACTGTCGACTTCTCCTCAGAGATTGAAGGACTACGTTTGGTCCAAAGAACTGAGCTAGTTTTAAGGATTAACTCTTCAACAAATGATGCAGCTTCTCAAACAGAAAAGGATGAAATTATCACACCATGTTCATCGAGCGATAAAGAAGTTGATGAAGACTACGAACGACTATCTCAGGACTTTGTTAGTCACTTGCCCGCAACCAGTATACTTAAAACTCTTTTAGGTAAGCCTGATTTGTGATGATTACATTTATTTTAGCTAAATGACGTTGGTTACTTTTATGCAGTTCCTACTCCTGAACATAAGAAACCCAGTGAATACGTTCAGGATTTGTTTAAAGCAGAAGCGATGATGCGGATAAAGCCAAGACCTACAACGCCCAGTGATCTTCTTGCCTGTTACTCACCGTCGCTCACTAAACCTTCAGGAGATAATCCAACATTTGAAACTAAATTCTGGTAAGTGTCAAATTCTCGGTTACAAAGTTTACGATACTGAGATAAAAAGTGCAAAGTGTTTTACTTTATTTAAAGCTATTTATGAGATCTTTTAAGGTTGCAAAGATCCATATTTATTAACTCCGTGAAATAGTTTTTTTATAAATGATTCCAAAGTGTAGTCAGATTTAAAAGAACAAGCAATTTTCGATTCAGTTTTGTCAACTTATCCCTAATGGTAAAACAGGTCGTTCGTAAACTGCTGATATTAACTCACTTTTGTTACATAATCATCTAAATATAGTTATCGGTGTTGATAGTGTCCATTGAAACTTAAATAGGGACAAAGGAAAAAAAAAGAAAGATACACCGCAATAATAAATCACCCAAGTGAAGGAAAAGTAAAAAGTCATCAAAAGAATCAAGTCCAGCGACTACCGCCATTCGGAAGCATCAAACCCCATTTATGTTCCTATTCAAGAACCATACAAATCACATTTATGGGTAGGCGCAATGATATTTAAAATTTAAAATAGCGCCTTGAACCTTTGGTTCAAGGTTGCATTTTAGAAGGTTGCACGATATGTAATTTCTGCACCTCTTGTTAAATAACCTAAACCTAGTTATACTTCTAATTTCTACGGATAATAAATTGTATATTTTAGGAGCTAAATAGGATATTGATCTAAGATTCTTCGATGTGTTAAAAGTAGGTATTTGCAAGTGCAGGTTCACTCTATTTCTGGTGTCGCATGAGTGACCGATATGTGCCCTTCTTCCCCCATGAACATAGGAGCAGGTTGATAAACAATGAAGTGATCGGATGTCGAAAAGTTCCTCTGTATACAAAATACTTCTTGAATAACCCTTAATTTCTTTTATAAATAACTTTTAGGATGTAGTTCTGAACTGTATACACTGGGTTTGTGTATGCCTGCATTTTGGTACATGCCCTCTATGCCAATATTCCGTAGCGAAACAAAAACTCGACAAGGTTTCTATAGTTCTAGATACAGTTATTAGAAAACATTTTGTTAAAATGTCCTTAGGATGTAGAACTTGTACATTAATTTACGTACATTTCTAGTCAACCGTTCAACATGTTTTTCTCACTTCAAGTTTTTATCAATTATGATTCCCAGGATACACACACCACTAATATGGTCATCCATATGGTCTATGAATATGTTCTGAAAGAATGGACGATTTGCTGAAGTTATTCAAAATGTAATCTATTTCGTTTCAAAGGTATTCAGAGTCAGTTTAAAGGTATCCAACAAGTCGTTAATCACACCTACACCCTCTGCAACAGCGCTCCTACCGTCGAGCCAAACCTAAACAACACCACAGTGTCATCAGCGTATAATATGAGCGAACCGTTCCTTATATTAATGTTAGTCAGCGAGTTTATATAATTTATAAAGAGAATAGGGTTGCTTGTGGTATACCAATCCTGATAATGAAAGGGTCGCTCTAAACGTCACCTACACTGACGGTCTGCGTTTTCTTACTCAAGTAGCTGGCAAAAGCATCTAGCGCAATACCGCTGACCCCGTCTGAGTGCAGCATTCTGAGGTGCAGCATTCATGGATCTGGCAAACGCCTTTTGCTAAAATCTGGTTATACTGAAAGAAGTCAATGAGGCGATCTCTCAGACACTTTTCAAATAAACTGCTAACGGAAAAGATCGATACAGCAAAATTTTTTGTCATTTGTGGGGGTCTGTATCTCGGAAATGCCTTAGTCGAAATTTAAATCCTAAAGAGATTTTGAAAGGTCGTTTCTTCTAGAATCACGGGGGGAGATTGATCTTACATAAGTTATTCTCTCTCTCTAAAGGATATACAGGGTAAAGAAAAAAGCACTACAAAATGGTTGCATTTCAACCCACTGCATTTGGTAGGGAGCGTAATTTCAGAACATTCATTGTTATGACATCTAATGTCGTTAGTTGGTATCTCGGGACATGTTTGGCAATTTTCGGTTTTTTGGCCTACAAAATAAATTACTGGGTTTTTTCAAAAAGTTGATGTTTATTTGTAAGTCACCCTGTATCGCGAGAATGCCGCAGCCGATTTTAATAAGATAAATGATCTCTAAAAGATAACGTTGTAAAATCAGCGAAGTAGACTCATAGTTAATAACACAGTTTAATTCCATTTTGTACAAAAATGGCAAAAAATCTAAAAAAAAAAAATTATTAAAACTTTTATTTACTACGATGTCATGACGGTAGCCTTAACTTTAAGGCTCTTTTTGTAATGACATTTAGGAGGTATGGTCGGTATATCGAGACGGTTTTGGCGGTTATTTGGCCTTATGCCTACTAAATCAGTTACAGGGCGTTTACAGAAAGTTTGAACTTTCTTGTAAGTTACATTACAAGGTATAGTGAAATTAACTGGGAAATCCTAAGGATATACAAGGTGTCCCAGATAATATATTTTAACCATAGATTTCACTAATGAAATTAACAAAGCCGTATTTTTGTCTTTAAGTTGTTGTCAGTCAAACTTCCTTTTTTGACAATTTAGTTCATAAAATTGTCTTCACCATTAGTCGCACAGCAGCTGCAAACCATTTAAGATGTGAGCTGTTCTGAGATTCCTATAAGATCGCTCCAGACCTGTGTCTGGGGTGACGGCCGAAAAGTCGAGGGGTATACGTATAGTAAATAGCGTGGTCCACCGAGAACTGCATCGAGTAATTATAGAAGTACTATTCACACTAAAAATATGAAAATTCTCCGGTATTGTACTGAAGTTGGTGGTAATCACATAAAATAGTATCACGCTAGCAGCAATTTTGGTCACAACCAGTGGCAGCTGGTCCATAAGCGTTGCAGTGCTGCAGAGCTCCAAAAAAAATAAAGAACTAAAAAAGGCCGAAGACCGAATATAATTACCTAATTTATTAATACAGGTAATACCTCGCTTCCGTGTTGTAATAATGACTAAAAACTGCAAGCAAAGTGTGTGTCGCAAGTAAAGTCGACCAGTAAAATAACCTGCCGACTAGCTCTACCGCTGAATTATTATTTATCTGGACCACAGGATCGAGCTCTACGCACTCTTTCGAATGCCCGCGCAACACTCCTCCACCCCCGTGGATGTCTAAAACAGAGCCGTGATTTTAAGTAGACAGTTCTGCATTTGGTCGCGCAGCCAGCGATCGCAGTATCGAGGGTTTTAGTATCGGTTGTTTGTCGGTATCGAATTTTTAGTGGCAATAAAGCTTGAACAGAAATAGGTGTCACCGATCTAGAGCACTTGAGTTTGAAGATAAAATGACACGAATACTCTAAAAGCCATCTTCATATTTGGATTTGCGATGGAATTGGTCTTACTACTGTCAACTAATATTATGACTGAACTAGATGCAACCTGAAATGCGCACCTGAAGAACTCTTCAATACTTAAAGGCACCTCCAAAGAAATACAAAACGATCTGCTACAGTGTATGCTTGAGGTCTGTCATGAACTAGTAATTAAGGAAATTAATAATGTTTCGTTTTTGGCGATCATGGCGGACGAGACGACACATAGTAACACATGTTACTGTTAGTCGCAGTAACATGTGTTTCGCAGTAACACATGTTACTTCGAAATCATAACGGTAGTTATTTTTAGATATGTTCGCGAGGGTAAGCCGATTGAACGTTTTCGGAACTACTTATGTCCTGAAAGATGTGATGCAGAAACACTTAGTAAAATAATTTTAACTGTTATAGATCATTTAATTGAAAAGACACCCAATAAACTGATAGCACAAAGTTAAGTTGGTGCAGCGGTGATGAGCGGCCAACATGCAGGTGTTTAATAGCAATAGCAAATAATCTAGGAGATAACTTGAAGGAGACAAAAAATTATTAGAAATGGTGGTAACAATTCCCAGGACATCAGAGGCCGAACGATGTTTCTCAATCCGAAACTGAATCCAAACGTTTCTCAGAAATCCAACGTCCAAGGATCGTTTAACAGTCCCTTCCATGCTATCTATTGAAAGAAAATTAATCTCCGAAAATAGACAATTTTATTGAAAACGTGCTAATAAAACTTGCGAACAAAAAAGAACTAGGATAGACATGTTTTATAAAAAATATTTTATAAAAAAAGTTTTTTTTTTGTTCAAAAACACCCAAAAGAAAAAAATCACGAGCCGCCACTGGTCACACCGAAAACCAACGCTATCTTTGTTTTTTCAAATAGAAATTCTCAATTTTTATCTTAGTTATGTGTCATTTTTGTCACATAAACCATGCTCTTAAACCTAACCGTTTTCTAGAAAATAATGTTTGAAAATAGGATTTTTCAAGACTTGTGAAGCTGACAATGCTCGAAGATATAGTAAAACGGCTTTTATTCCCTGCTACTCAGTTTTTCGTAGTCTTCAATAGTGTCAATATGATTCTTCATTAAACCAACCAGTTTAACCCAAAATTCTTCAAAGTAAAACCAAACTAATAGCGTTGAAGAGCCTCCAAAAAACTAAGATATGAAAGTGCAAACCGTTTTGCTATAATTTCAACAATTTAAGGTTTAAAGCTTTTTAATATCTGTAAAATAAGATTTTTATGCTGAATTTTTTTGGAAATCGGTTGGCCTTTTTGACAAAAATGGCTTAGAACAGTCAGTAGAATCGAAATTGGCAACAAAAATTTGGTAGTTCTAGTTGAAGAAACAAAGCTCGCGTTACCTTGCGACGCCCTTTCTCAGGTCCGCTGATACTTAATTCGTTGAGTCTCGGGCGCCACCCTTTGATATTTATAAAGCGACAAATGGAGCGCTATTGCCTACAAGGTAGCTTTTAAACAGGGGAGAAATATTCCAGGGATTTTTAGATTAAAACACCAGGGGTAAGGAACAATAATAGGGTGTCTATTAAACTAAAGTAAAACAACATTCAAACACCTACTAATACTACGACTGTTAGTGAATCTCTATAACTACATACGAACACATCCTAAAACTATGAAATTAATAACAGCGAGAGTGGGGGAGCAACAGTTAGTTACTTAGTAAAGGAAATTCTGATGAACCAGGGAAAACGGGAGGTTTCGGTAATAAACCAGTACATTCTGTACTGGATCGGTTGGGGTCGGAAACTTCAATATTGCGTACAAGCAGTAACAACAATATGAAACGGTAACGGAGCTTTGGAACCACTGGGACTGGGGTTTCGGAGGAAGCGTACTTTATAATTCGGAAACGGATATAGTCGGTTTCGGTTTAATCACATCCAGGCTGGCTTTGAAAATCGGTGCTACGGGCAGCCCAGGATGTAAAACAGGACGGTGACGGAATCGGTGATAGGTCCAAATCGGATTTGAAGGAAGCGGTACGGTGAGCGATGTGTTAGCGATTTTTCCGGGTTACATATGAACGCACCCTGTGATGAACAAAATAAACGCGGCCAGAATCAGCATGGCACCTGCGTCACTTGAACGTCACAGGTACTCCGGTGGAGCACGACAACTCCAACTACACCGGAAAATCGACCCAAAATCTTCGAATTATTTTACTAGTCTTTATAAATTCTGTCGGCTTGTTAAGCGCGACAAACAGGTGGCGCCATCTTTGGGCGCACCCGCGCACCCGTTTTGGCCATTGCCTTTGCTTTTATATGGAGAATTCCCGTTTTTTTATTTAAATAAAAGGTGTTGTAATGAGTTGCGTGATGAAATATAAAGAAAATGTTAATTGTGACCTGTGACTTAGGGAAAAACTTCGTTACATTACCCCCTCTTCTTCGTAAATAAAAATAAGTTTACTTATTTTTCTTCACAACTTAGAATTTTCAAAAATACAATACTAAATTACAACCTAAAATTAATTCACAACACTAAAACTAACACTATCACTAAAACAGTCGCTGTTGGCTTCTGTCTGGTTCTGGAACTGGTTTCTCTCTAGTCTCTGCTCTTTCAGATTCCTGAAGGTATCGCTTTTTACTTAGCAGATACGGCTTCTTCTTCCTATGGTCCAGGGTACAAGAACAGCGACGCGACGTCACTCCAACTCTGCCACAACGGAAACAAAATAAGATGGATCGCCCTTGGCAGTGGTATCTGTCATGGGCGATCAGATGCCAGAACTTCCAACAAGTGTCGTTGGTAATGGCGACTTTCGTTCTTTACAGCTGGTGACTCTCTCCTCGGTTTGCTCACGAGTGCTAGTCTGACATTTGTCTGGGAGTGGAGCATCGTTGGCTTTAACTTCCGATAAATCTTCCTCTATTGACATTGATAAATATAATTCCAAGTCCGTTTCTAGCTCTAGGATATCCTGATCCATTAATTGGCTTTCAAGGTCTTCCATGTTCATTGCTTGTCGTACCAGGTCTCGAGAGTTTATGTTTCCTGATAACAAGAATTTAAGATTACTACCATCTTTTGCTCCACCCCGTTTATATCTCCTGGTCCATCAGGAACCGAGCAAACTATCTCAAAAGAAAAGATGAATTTAATTTATTAGTGTCTGTCTAGCCTATCGGGGTCCTTGGTTGGTAAGGTGACGTAAATGTATCTGCCACTTTGGGCCCGAAAACGTTTACGTATTTTCTTCTCCTTGGGAGCGTTTTCCGGTCGAAGTCGAAACAGCGTTCTCCTTATCTCTTGAGACCATTCCCCTGGGTTTGAAAATTTTTCCAGCCAAGCGGCCAGCTGCTCCTCGGTCAAAGCTGTTAAAATTGCGGTATCACCGACTGTAACCGAGGAGACACTGCGTAGAGAGGCGATACCCTTAGATACCTCGTCTTCTCCAAAAGGGGGCGAAAGGCTGAGCAGAATGTTGCTCTAGGAGCGCCTCGTAACTTTCCGAAGCTCGTTCCATCATGAAAAGGTTTTCTCTAGAAAAAGATTCATTGGTTAATTCTTTTCTCCATTAATTTTTTTTGACACTACACGGTTCCGTCCTCATGGGCTGGTTTTAAATCCTTGATGTGGATATGCCGCAGCAGTTTACCGGTGGAATCGCGGAGATCGTATACGACTGGTGATACGACTTTTGTTACCGTACATGGACCGGAGTACTTTGGGGCCAGCTTTGCTGCAAAACCCTGCAAAGCGTGAGACAGAGGATTGTCCATTAAAGACTCGGGTTCCCACGGTACATTGCCAATCTCGGCGACGAAGATTAGAATGCCGACTCTGTGTGGAAAAGGCACGACCCAAATTAATCTGGACTAAGCGGAAAATTTCTTTTAACTTTTGAAGTTTGCTGGCGTGCTCAGATAGTTGAATCTCTTCAGGGTCTGGGACAAAGTCGGATTCAGACGGGGCAACATCTGCACTGCGACTTAGTGCATGTGGGGAAACCATCTCCCTCCCAAAATTGAGAAATGCCGGAGAAAACTCAGTAGATTCGTGCCGGGAGCTATTTATAGCAAACATGAAATCGGACAAATGTTCATCCCACTTATGATGGTCTAGTTCACAGAACTGAGCGATCATTGTCTTGAGAGTTTTATTGGTCCTTTCGACCGGGTTAGCTTGTGGGGTGTACGGGGGTGTCAAACGGGGTTTGATGTTCATTTCACGTAGAAACGTTTGAAACGGTTGTCCAGTAAACTGGGAACCATTATCGGAAATGACAGTAGTGGGACATCCAAAACGGGCAAGGATATCATCGTACAAGGTTTTGGTAACAACTCGACCAGTGGCTTTACGGATTGCTTTACACTGCGTCCACTTAGTGAAACGATCCTGGAATACAAGCAAATAAGAATTTCCCTTAGAAGAACGTGGTAATGGTCCTACAATGTCTGTAAACACCACTTCCCAAGGTTGACTATTTCGGATTGGGTTCATTTTCCCCGCGGGTTTCTGTTGGCATGTTTTATACCTTTGACAAGATGGGCAATTACGGACGTAACGGTTTATGTCTCTAAACATTCCTGGCCAATAAAACCTGGAGGCTATTTTGACGATCGTCTTTGCAACTCCCAAATGTCCGGCAGTCGGTTGGTCATGATTTTCGGTTAGTACGGTAGCGCGGGCAGACTTTGGAACACACAGTTTCCATGGATCGGTCATTTCGGGTTCGGTCGGATCTGAGTAGTCCCAGAAATGTCGGTATAAATGACCGTTTCGGATACAATAATCGGGGAAAGCAGTCGGATTATTCTCAACGGCTATCTTTTTATTTCGATACCACGAACATGGTACAAAATCAGCCAATAAAAACACTTGTTTCGTTTCTACGGTTTGGTTCGCTTCAGGATTACGGGATAGAGCATCAGCTACTTTATTCAACACTCCTTTGCGATATTTAATGTCGAAGTCGAATTGTTGAAGGTACATGCTCCATCGAGCTAGTCTACCAGACGGGCTTTTAAGGGTGTGAAGCCATTTCAAGGACTGATGGTCGGTTACCACAGTGAATCGGTACCCTTCTAAATAAGGACGCATTTTCGCTATTCCCCAAACAATTGCCAGACATTCCTTCTCGGTGACCGAAAACTTTTTCTCATTGACACTCAGGGTGCGGCTTGCATATGCGATCACGTGGTCGCCTTTGGATCCATTCTGGATCAGTGCAGCACCTAAGCCTTGATCGGAAGCATCAGTCTGCAGGATGAAGGGTTTCGTAAAGTCAGGGCAAGCCAGAACAGGGGCCTCGGTTAAACATTGTTTAAGTCGGTTAAATGCATCTTCTTGTTCTTTGGACCAAGTCCATCTGGAAGCTTTCTTGAGTAGGCGGGTAAGAGGTGATGCAATTCTTGAAAAGTCGGGGACAAAGCGACGGTACCACGATGCTATTCCAAGGAAGCGTCTTAATCCTCGAACGTTAACAGAGGCGAGTGACAACATGACCTAGGTATCGGAGGGAACGTCGACCAAACTGACATTTTTCAGGGTTTAGCCGGAGGTTAGCAGCTCGGAGGCGACGGAAAACTTCATGCAAATGCCGTAGATGCTCATCGAAAGTTTTTCCTAAGACTATGATGTCACAAGATAGGCGAAGCATACCGGGTCTAAGTCAGGGCCAATTATTTGGTCCATGAGACGCTGAAAAGTTGCGGGGGCGGAATGTAGACCAAAAGGCATTACTCGGAATTGAAAAAGGCCCATCCCTTCTACGGTGAATGCGGTTATAGGTTTACTTTCTTTTCTCAGCGGTATTTGCCAGTAGCCTTGTTTTAAATCTATGCTGGAAATATAACGGGCATTCCTTAGTTTATCTAAGATGGCATTGATGTAAGGAAGTGGGTAGGCATCTTTGCGAGTAACGGTGTTTACTTTCTGAAAATCAATACAAAATCTGGGCGTACCATCCTTTTTACGGACTATATCCACCGGAGAACTCGATGGACTGGTGGAGGGCTCTATAATTCCATCTTTTAGCATCCTCTCAACTTCGGTGTATCACTTGCTGCATTTTTGGGTTGCGAGGGTGGTAGCGTTGCTTGATGGGCTCCAACTTTTCCAAATTTATGGTATGCTCAATTAACGGCGTGGTACCTTGGATGTTCTTAAATTTTGGAAGCTCCTGATCCAAAAAAAATTTTTAACTTTCCTTCTTCATCTTCAGAATGTAAGGCTGGGTCTTTCTTCACTTCCTAACAAATTGCAATGCTGGTCAGTAGAAGGGGTTTCAATAAATTTCCATGTTACGGTTTTAGGCTGTAGGTCCAGACTATCAGCATATTCTTCCAGAATATTCATACCCAAAACAATATCCGCAGCTAAGTGTGGAAAGTAATTGAAAAAGTAACTCTTTCTTTCCCAATTTGCAACGGTACTTGATAACATTCTTTCACATGGACCGTCTTTCCATGAGCAATTTTGACTTGTAACCTTGAAGCAACTTTAGGACAAGAACTCTGCTCACACAGTGAAGCGACGGCGTTTCCTATATATGAACTAGTTGTTCCGGTATCGAGAAGGGCTAAAAATCTTTTATTAAGTACCCTTACTATTATCTGCGGACGGTTGTCCGGGTTTGAGCTTGCTTTATGAGCAAATAGCGGTTCATTCTGCCTTGATATCTTTTCAGGCTGCACTGTCTCTAATTCAGTGCAGCCCCCTTCTAGTTTTCCTGTCGGGCACAAGAGCAATTTCGGGTTAACGTCCCAGCTTTCCCGCAACGGGAGCAAAACAATTTAGCCGGCTTCCTACAATTCGTTTTATAGTGCCCATTCTCACCACATCTCCAGCAAACGATAGCTGTTGTGGGTTTCGGTTGAGTTTGTACTGGTGGGTTATTTCGGGGGAAAGATCTTTCCTGTCTTTCTCTTGGGTAGGTAGGTCTATCTGGTTCAGTCGGTCGGTAAGAGCGGCGTAGTTCGGCGAAGAGCACTTCCGCTCTTCGTGCAGCATTGGAGAACGAGAATATATCGTAAAAGTCGGTACTTCGGATTTGCTGTCGGTATTCGGTACAGCCATTTCAATTCGTGCTCTGGGTTGATTCGTCCATGCCTGCGAATTAATGTCTGTAAGTCGGTTATATAACGGTTCACTGGCTCAGTTGCTCTTTGAATTCTTCGACTTATTTCAACCTCCAATTCCTCCTCGTAGTTCATAGAAAAATAGAAGGCCCGGAAATCCTTAAGAAAATCATCCCACGTGACCCAATTCCTACGGTTATTTCGGTGCCATAAAGACGCTTCGTCCCTTAGTAAGACTGATAAATAAGGCATCAGGTCATTCGGTGTTATCCCCTGTGTTTCGGTGACTTCCAGTAAGCGTTCAATAAAACTTACAGGGTCAGTTTTTCCATTAAAGCTTATTCCCCATTCTTGTAGTTGCAGCCGAGGTGTGACATATCGGACCATCGGTGGCGGATATTTCGCTTGACATGGTGGAGGACTAAATGTGGTAGGATGGTATTGAGACGGTAAGATTGCTGGACTGGGCCTACTTGCGGTAGCAGTGGTATAAGTCATGGTAGTGGCTGTAGTTCTGGTCGGTAGTGTTGGGAGCGGTGGTATTACAGATGGTGTTGGCCTTATACCAGCTGTTGTTATTTTTTCCTGATAATCGTATGGGTTGATGAGTGACTGAGGTTTTATTTGCTGAAAGGGCGGCTGACTAGGATAGTCGGAATTATATGGTGGCGGAATAAATGATGGCTGGGATATACTGTCCGTCGGGGCGGTTGGTTGTGTTGGTAACGGTGGTATAACAGTCGGTAGTTGTCTTACATCAGTGCTTGACGCGTTTTCCTGATGTTCAAAGAGTCTGGCTCTGAATCGGTTTCGTAAGTCTGATAGGGTACCTTGTGGATCCCTATATACATCACAAGTTTCCCTAACGAAAACTTTGGGCGGCATTCGGTATGGCCGCGTCATAGGTGAACCAGTAAGTTCAGGTGAAGGCTGTATTTGGTTTGGTATCGGTAAGGGGCTAGGGTGCGGTAGGAAGTCTGTGTTTTCTTCCATGATTCGGATAAATCGGTACAGCGTAAGAAAATAACAAAAGAGTCCCTGGACCCTTAAATCTAAACAAAAGAAAAGAGTCCCTGCTCGGGCGCCAAAATTATGCGACGCCCTTTCTCAGCTCTGCTGATACTTAATTCGTTGAGTCTCGGGCGCCACCCTTTGATATTTATAAAGCGACAAAGGGACCGCTATTGCCTACAAGGTAGCTTTTAAACAGGGGAAAAATATTCCAGGGATTTTTAGATTAAAACACCAGGAGTAAGGAACAATAATAGGGTGTCTATTAAACTAAAGTAAAACAACATTCAAACACCTACTAATACTACGACTGTTAGTGAATCTCTATAACTACGTACGAACACATCCTAAAACTATGAAATTAATAACAGCGAGAGGGGGGGAGCAACAGTTAGTTACTTAGTAAAGGAAAATGTGATGAACCAGGGAAAACGGGAAGTTTCGGTAATAAACCAGTACATTCTGTACTGGATCGGTTGGGGTCGGAAACTTCAATATTGCGTACAAGCAGTAACAACAATATGAAACGGTAATGGAGATTTGGAACCACTGAGACTGGGGTTTCGGAGGAAGCGTACTTTATAATTCGGAATCGGATATAGTCGGTTGAAGATTTGGAGTCTTCATTAAAGACATCATGTTCGCATCATGTTCGCACCCTCGAAACAAGTGCAAAATACCCGTAATAGATTTCGTTGATAATCGATTTCTAGTTTTTGTTTTGTTTAAGTTTATTGATGAAAACACCCTTTCTACGCAGGCACTACTATGAGGTAGAATTCTTATAAAATCCACAAGTTTTATAACATTTGGAAGCAATTTATTCCCTTGAGCATTTTTAATATTAGAAATAAATTTCCAAAACGAATCGAAATCCGTGTCGCAAAAGTCGTTCAAGCTGTTATGCAAAAGTCGCCATTCTGAATCTATTTCATTATAAGTTTCCTCATCAATAACGTGCTTAAAAAGTCGAGCCAATGGAATTATAGAAAGATTTTTTTTCTCTAAAATATTTAAGGGTTCAATTAAATTCATATTTTTTAAATCTTCGCGTTGAAATGAAAAACAACTTTTAATTTGATCCAATATTTCTTGATAAAACTGAAGACAAGATATCCGAAATTTTGATAGTTCGGATTCTGGCAAATCTGGATTATCTAATATATAGCCAGTCACTGCACCTCCTAAAAATACTTCTTCCAAAGGCAATAAATTGTGAGGATCTTTATCGTCTGTATGAAGGTAATTGTCAACTAAAGTAGGTTTAACAAACATTTCCAAAATGGTTTTAAATAGAGATTCTACCCGAGAATACAGAAGATAAATTTTAGGCTTTTCTGCCTGCATTTCTCGATTTAAATTGGTGATATATGGCAATACATGGTCTAAAAATTGTTGATATAATTTCTGGAAAACATTTTCTAATGCACTCGATATTGATTCTGTAGAATTAATATTTCTATTTTGGCCATTTAGAGTTTCACTACGGAAATATAATTTTAAAGCATTATATTGCTCAAGAACTCATCGCACTACAGAGATTAACGACAACCATCTTGTTTGTGATGGATAGATAAGTTTATGGGGTTTAACTTTGCAGAATGCTTAAAATTCTTTATATTCGGCATACTTATTACTACTAAACTTAAAATACTTGTAAATGTCCCTCAATAATTTTTCGGTAGAATCGGGTAACTTAGCACAAGCATATGACGCACAAAGTGCGAATGAATGGCAACTGCACTTCATAACAAATATGTTTGGAATATCCTGCTTTAAAAATGTAAGCAATGAATTTTTTGATCCCATCATTGTATTAGCTCCATCGCTAGCGAAACCAATCATATTTGTTTCGTATTGTGCATTATACTTTTTAAAAAAGTTTTTAATTAAATTATACAGTGTCTCTGCTAAACCACTTCTTTCGACAGGCAACAATGTTAAAAAACTATCCTGAACATTATTGAAATTGTTTAAATATTTTACAGAAAGACATAAATGCTTGGTGCACCCTACATCGGTACGTTCATCAAATGTTAATAACGAAAACTTCTGTGATTTGAGAATTCCTATTAATTCTAGGAAGTTGTCTCTTCCAATGACATTATTAACAATGTTTGAACATTTCGTTCGTCCTAAACATATTTTGTTTGCAATTTGTGAGTCATGACAAATATTTGAAATTAGTTTTGCTAACGAAAAGGGTAGATTATGCTCTGCAATAAAGATTGCAATTTTAATTTCGCCCTTTGCAGCAGAAAGCGCATTATCACTAGATTTGAACACATCAACAAGAGTTTTTTGTTTTACAATAGATTTAGCTGCACCTTCGTGTTTGGTGGTTTTTTCATGTCGAGTTATCTCAGATATCCCTCCTAAATAACCACTATGAAAATATTTACATGAAAAATGAAACTGGCTTTTCGAACTTTTGTAAATCCATGCGAATTTCTTCTCGCAGTTTTCATTGTAATGCTGCATATACCTCTTTTTCTTGTTTTTGGGTTGACTTTCTTTAGACCTTCTTTGTTTTTCCAAGTCCGTATTATTTCCATCATCCATACTGACGTCACTGTAGTCTAAAAACCAGACAGAAAACAAAATGGCTTTAGCCTCAGGGATCGCATTTTATTTTAAATCTAGCATTACTTCACATATTGTTTCTTTTCAATTTAGAAATGCTTGCATCCGTGAATGAAAAAGAATGTAAAAATTTGTGGCATATTGAACAATAATTAAAATAACCAAAAAATTATTTCTTTTGCTTACCCTTTTCCCATGAAGGTCCTGGACGGTCCTCCATACCCCTACGTCCTAATTAAGGGTAAAATGTAAAGTAAAGGCGGCCCGCGGCTTAATCAATTATTCGCAAATCAATACGAGTCCAATTTGAATTGATTGGCAAATTTCACTCGGACCTGCGTACACCGTATAAATTCTGTCAAATCTAGGAAAGTTACCCGATCTGTCATCAGTGTCACACTGTCAACCCGCGTCAAAAGTCAACGCGCTTGCGCTTTCAACTCGTTTGTGCGCCCAGGCATTATTTACTCTTTCTGCTCCAGGCCCCAGGCTGCTGAGCCCAAACCCAAAACTCATAACATCGATTCGTAGCTTCAATTAATTCAATGACTTTCGTTCATTCATTCTTAGCTTCAACTAATTCATGACTTTCGTTCATTTGCACCATTCCGGTTAAAGGTGTTGATGTGGCCAAAAAAAACCGTAGAAACTGGCTCTTTATCCGTGCCGCCCTACAAGTGCTTCCAAATCCGTAGATCTACGGATAAATCCGTAGGGTTGGCAACACTGACTACACCGGAAAATCACAAATCCACCCCTCTTGAGTCGTAAAACCCTAGCATGACGTCAGGAGCCGAAACGTGAAGCAACAACGTCGGCCCCCTAGGTAAGAATGTCAGATATCCGGTACTAACTCATTGAGTCCCCCCATTCCATCGACCGTCGAACCTCGACCTTCGACCGGCGACTGTCTACCCCAAAATCTTCGAATTATTTTACTAGTCTTTATAAATTCTGTCGGCTTGTTAAGCGCGACAAACAGGTGGCGCCATCTATGGGCGCACCCGCGGACTTACGGGCGTTTTGGCCATTGCCTTTGCTTTTATATGGGGAATTCCCGTTTTTTTATTTAAATAAAAGGTGTTGTAATGAGTTGCGTGATGAAATATAAAGAAAATGGTAATTGTGACGTCATTACCTGTGAGTTAGGGAAAAACTTCGATACAACCTTCCGATATTATCGGAAGTGCAGCCATCTTGAAATATTTTATTTCAATTGCCTCCACCGACTCTAGTACATTACCAGATATTTTGATTTTTGTACCTATGAGTAATTTTTCAGTTCTACTCGTTTTTCGTGTATTTTTATTTGTTTTTTTTTTGTTTCTGTTTTTCTTTTTCCATCACCCTATTCCTTTCACTGGACACTACCGTTTTCGGTTTTCATTTCAGCGTATATAGTTCGCATATACAGTTAGCTTCCTGCTCGTGCTTGTTGGATTTTTATTCGTCTTTTTGTCTTTTTCAGCCTTCTTTTCTCATACACCGAATCTTCTGTCTAAACACTATGGGTTTCGGTTTTAATTCCAGCATATTCTTCAGTTCTATTTCTGCTTGTATATCATGGATTTTGAATTGGTCTTATCTCCTTTTTTGTTCTGTCTAAGCCTTCTTTTTTGAATACACTGGATTTATTGTGTTTGTTGGATATTTATTTGTTTTTTTTTGTCTGTTTCAGCCTTTTCTTTCTCAATCATCGGATCTATTATCACTAGACACTACCAGTTTCAGTTTCGATTTCAGCATATTTTTCAGATATTTTTCCGCTGTTTTTACTAAAGCTCTTAAACTAAAGTCACTCAACTGATTTTTGTTAGCGAAACCATTTTGCGTTATTGCAACTATTAGTGATCCCTCAGGACCTTTTTCTGTTCTTCTTAATATATCCATTAATTACAAAAAGTAGGTTTTTCTCAAAGTGTAACATTTCAAGACCCTACGAGAAACAAATCTTCTACTCAATGAGCATTACAATTATTTGGATTTGGTCGTACTCATCTATGAACTAGAACTATACCTAATATGTTGTGAACTCTGACTAAACAATATTTAATTATAACAGTTATTTTATTGACAGAAACAGTGATAACTAACCAATAGTTGCAGCTTTTTATTTTCGATATGTTCAGGAAGTACGAGTGATCTGATGAATTACATATTACGAAAAGGTGTTCCACGTAAAAATTAAGAAGATGAGTGTCTTGAAAACATGAAAAGATACTAAATTGAACAAACAGGAAAAATTAGAGCATTCTAAACCTTAACAAATATATCCACAAATCTCCGATTGCGTTTGAGAAACCAGGAGTAATTCCAAAATTTTCGTAAGCAAACTTTTATTTTTTCGTTGGCCTGTGTCCACCGTAAAAAATGTTATTCAAGTTTTTTATTTAGCATCCAACTTTGCTTTGAAACCGTACCCCTTAGTCTTCTGGTCAGGTTTAAAGCTTATTCAGTGCATTCAATCAAACTGTTTGCTTTTTAAATTAATTGTATTAAAAATAGCTTTTAAATATATATTTTATTAAAATTTTAATTTAGAGTAAGAATGACTACTACGTACTACTAAGAAAGAAGCACGCATATAGCAGATTTAGACATATCCAAGCTCAAATAAAAAAAAAGCCAATAACTCCGGATTGGTAATAAAAATGAGACGGTACAAGATATACCTAACTTAATTTTTCTGACCGTCTAAAGTCTAAAAATATTCATGGACTCCAGGAAAGTAGAGGCTTAACTTTGATTGTCACATGAATTGTTTACAAACATTTCAAGATTAGTTATCTTTGTTTCTGTCAATGTAAATAACTTTCGAAGATCAGCTTTATCCAGTCAGATTTCAGAAAATAAAGTTTAAAACATTTTAGAATTATTGAGTGTGGATCGCACCCTGTACATCTAAACAAGTGGACATAGGACAAGTGTCATATGAGTACATCGAATCCTAAAATAATGCGTATTGAGTAAGAAATGTGTTTTTTTTTCTAGGGTTGAAATGTTGCATGTTAAGAAAATTCAACTTTTTTTTTTTAATTTAATGAAAATATGTAAAGAAGATTACGAAAAGATCCCGAGGTATCATTAACAGCTGCAATAATCAGGTACCGGATTTCAAAAATCTTCCATAATTTTTTTTAGCAACGGAGCAAAACAATCCAAGGGAGCTTTTTCCTTACAATCGAATGGGAAATTCAAAAAGATTTGTTCCAAAAAAAGCGGCGAATTATGTTTGTTTTGCTAATATGGGCACCACTGGACAAACTAGAAATGTATTTTTATTGCAACACAAGCGTTTTTATTAGCAATAAGTACATACAAAATTTTGTACAAATATCTCTAGGCGTTTTGCAGATATGTATAATTTTGTAATATTTTAACTAAACTTCGACACTCTGTATTTTCATAACGAAGCACATTGGGAATATAGTTTATACAGCAAACTAGGGTTATTTTTGGACGTAGAATATGTGATTAAAGTTTGTCCATTAAAACCTAAATCATCCTGTATAACCATTTAAAGCAATCTATACATGGATCTAGGGTGTTGTAAGGGTGACTTTTACAACTATCAGTAAAACTTCAGTTTGAAGTTAATACACCAGTAAGATTGCTTTGTTAGAAACAATGCAATCTACATCATGTCTCGTGTTTTATCTTCAAACTGAAGTTTTACTGATAGTTGTAAAAGTCACCGTAAATGATGAGCCATGGATGGGAAATGTATTCTCAAAAAAGATTTTTGGTATTCAGGGAAACACCACTGGGACTACCTGAGATCGTTATAGCCTATGTATGTGGTGTTAACGTTTCGTCCCGGGGTCTACCTTGGACTCGGCACTAAGGCGTAGACCCCTGCCTTATACGCCGGGGTGAGAGTTCATAGTAGGAACTTGTATTTAAAGACAAATTCGGCAAATGAAAGGCGGTATGACGCTAGGAAGCATTTCGACTAATGTTGCCACCTGTAAGTCGGTGGGTGAAGTTTCGGCACAGATCTCTCGGCGCAGACAGTTTAAAAGTGGCTTCTTAGTATAGTTTATTAAATTTCTTATTTTTTTTCTTCTCTTATTTTTCAGCAAGATAGCTATGCGGTCCACTTTTATACACTGAATATTTAAATTTTGTTTTTGATAACTAACCTTGTTCAGTCACAATTTAATTAAATGAAGGCAAATGTTTCAGAAATGAAAAGTTGTAACAAATAATATAAACGTAAACCTCTCTTTCAGTTTACCAGCATCAACTACTTCGCATGAAATAACTAGTCCGTTACCATGTTCGTCTGTGTATTTTACAACTTCAGAACCAAAGGCGAAATTCCTGACAATGTATAGTCAACACATGAACCAAACCAACGTGGTTCAAGATACCAAAGATTTACATCGAAAAAAGGTAAGCAGGTTGTTTTTCCTTTTTAACATTTTGTAGTGACGTTAATGATCAAGCTCAGAAAATGTGAGAATAGTGACCTATATTAGGCATCTAAACTGCTCAACTTAATGTTCGGCACAAGCAATTTTCGTGTCATTTTCAATCAACTGTAACTTTTTAAGCAATGAATTGTTATAAAGATATTTTGCACGGTCTGAAACCTCATTTCCTCTAGATTAAAGGGGTGGACAATTTTGAAAAAAAAATACATTATTTTTATTATATAGGGTAGTGGTGCAAATTACATTTTGATGTTCTGCCATTTCGCAATAAGCTTTTTTTTTCTTTATCGTTTTTAGGTAAGGAGCAAGCCACCATCCATATCTCGGGCCCTTTTCGCCAGTTTTTTTATTAAGCACTCTGAATTTGTATACAGAGCGAAACGTAAAATGTGTGAAATTCTTGTTGCTGATATTTTTGAAATTCTAATTTCAACACGCCGACACGCCATTAAAATCGAACAAAGAATATGAGATTTGATTTTCGACCACCCATTATGATTCACCCCTTATACTTACTTTGTCAAGTCCCTACCTGTAATTCAGTAATCACTTTTGGAAAACTCTCTTAGTGAGATGCAATTTGCAGATAATGCTGTAGATCCAAACAATAAAAATAATAATAAGTCAGCTTGTCCGCGAATTACGACGATTAAAAAAAATTCTAACGAAATTTTTCAGAATATTTTGATTCCCTCTGTATAAGTTGTAATGCCTTAAATACCAAAAATTACCAAAACGTCTAGAGATATTAATGTTGGCTATCTGCGACGTCAACACTCAATTTCCCTATACCTCTAGAAAGATTATTTTATTTAATATTGCTATTATAAGTCACGAGTATCAACAATAATGGTTTCATATTTGTTGAATGCTAGTATACTAGGAAAAACGGCACTTATTTTTGAATGAGGAACAATTCGCAGAGAATATGCCAACAAATGAGGGAAATGAACAATACAATTTGTACAGTCTGAAACCCCATTTCCTTTAGATTAAGGAAGCTGATAATTTTGAAAAAACACCGACATTATCTTTATTATATAGAGTATGAAACAGAGTGATGCAAAAATTACAAAAGTTTGATGTTCTGCCATTTCGCAATAAGCAATTTTTTCCTTATTGTTTTGAGGTAAGGAGTAAGCCAATATCCATATCTCGGGACCTTTTCGCCAGATTTTTTGTTAAAGCACTCTGAATTATTATACAGAGCGAAACGTAAAATGTGTGAAACTTTTGTTGCTGATATTTGTAAATCGGCGTAGTTTGAAAACCTGGTAAAGAGTCTTGTGGTGTTTCCCCTCATTTGTTGACATATTGTCTGCGGATCGTTCCACATTCAAAAAATGTTAAAATAAGTTCAGTTTTTTTTAGTGAACTAGCACTTAAAAAATATGATACTATTATGGTTGATACTCGTGACTTATAATAGCAATACTAAATAAAATAACCTTTCTAGAGGGAAAGGGAAATTGAGTGATGCCATCGCAAATAGCCAACATCTCTAGACGTTCTTGTCATTTTTTGTTTTTAAGGCATTAGAACTTATACAGAGAGAATCAAAATATTCTTAAAAAATTCGTTAGTATATTTTTTAAATCGTCGTAATTCGCGGACAACTTGACGGATTATTATTTTTCTTCGCGGGAGTTTTCCAACAGTGATTACTGAATTACAGGTACGGACTTGACAAAATAAGTATACGGGATGAATCCTAATGGGTGGTGGAAAATAAAATCTCATATTCTTTGGTCGAGTTTAAGGGCGGTTTGTCATACAATTGTGTTACCTATCGAGCTTCGTTAAAAATTTACAGGATGTTGACATTAGAATTTCAAAATTCATAAATAATGATTATTTCGAAAGCGTAAGAGATATTTTATTGAAATTTTGTACGTTTTGACTGCTACGGAAGGCGCACATTTTGCAAAAAAAAATATTTTTATTTCCGCCAGTGGCGCGCTATCATAACGTCGTTTACATATAAAAATAAAACTTAGTTTTTGAATACCCATTTTACGGAAAGAGCCCTCTTCAGATTCATAAGTACGACGCACCGTTTTCGAGGAAATAAATAAAAACTATTGTAACACATGTAGTAGAGCCGAGAATAATTACATTTTGATGAAACATCTAAAATATTCGATTAACTATGTTTTTAAAGAGTTTATTTTGTCTTAACGGATGATGTTTTATAGTTTCAAATTGAGGTACTAAGTTCACATTTCGATTAAAAACCACGTCTCTCAACTTTTATATATTTTGAGAATCATCCAGGATTCTGTTGTTTTTTCATAAATCTATTTGTACCTGGGATGGTACAGGATGATTTCAGAAATCATCTTCTCTGTACCGGTGATGTTTCAAAGAAATTACATTTTCGGTTAAAATCATAAAAACATTTTTTGCTGCAATTCAAATGGTATATTGGCAACCAATTAATGACTAAATGACATACTCTAGCCTGTTCCAATAGTATTGCTATCTTTAAATCCTTATCAAGAGTACACATGATGGAAATGCTCTCAGAGCACTCTATAGAACTGCTAACCCAAATTCCTAAAGGTTTACTGCTTTGATTACTGCCTTCATGGTGGTATTGTTGTATTTCAAAACACATGACAAATTAAAAAAAATTTGATAACTTGTAAATTCGCGATATGAATGTGTTAATATATATTATATTAATTGAACTAAATGATCGCAAAAGCAAATTTTACTAATGACTTGAAAGATAGGTTTTGACGGAAACAGGACCAGCAAAATGAAGAAGCCAATTTTGTTAATTTGCCAACGTTTTGCAAATTTATTATTGCATCCTTAGGACACGATAAAAGAACGCAAGCAAATTAACAATCCGATCCCATACATTTAATTTACGAAATTACACAAAATGCTGTTTTACTGCAGCTTGCATACAATTCAATCCTTGCTGTTAAGTTAGAACTTTATTTAGCACATCAGACAATTTTAACATGAAAAATGTTTGCGTAATATTAGACAGACCATGCGGCCACTTGTTCAAACATGGGAGACCCGATTGTATGGTTTAGAGTAACCAACAAAACTTGAAGTAAATATTTAAAAAAAAAACAACGGTTCTAATACCAAACTGCTCAGATTATGAGACAGGGTTTTTTTATACAGGGTGGCCCATCGAAAACTTTCCACAGGGGTTTTCTGGCCTATGAAGCAGAAGACACGAAAATGCTCGAAGCCGTCAATTTTCATTTTAAGGGGGACATATTTTTTTGATGTAATTATTGTCATAGAGGAAACTTTCTCCCTAAAAATTTTAAATGGCAAGGGGTGTCAATTTATAAATCATTTTGAAGGACGTTCAATTAACTTTCAGTGCTGCATCATTTTAAAAATTTTAATGATTTGTTCTAGAGAAAACAGGAGCAGAAGACAGAAAAATCGATTTGAAATTACATTAATTTCAATTTATTAGTTATTGAAAATGACCACCACCTACCTCCATACAGTAGTAAAGACATTGTTCAAAGTGCATTCGAACATTTTGCAACATTTGTGGAGTTATAAGATTACACTCATTTACAATACATTGCCGCAAGTCTTCAAGTGAATCCGGTTGTGTAGCATACATTTTGGACCCATAAAATAAAGTCCAGCGGGGACAAATCCAGGGAACGTGCAGGCCATTCTGTAAGTCCTCTTATCCTAATCCGCCTTTGAGGGAATATTTCATTTAAAAATTGCCTAACAGCGGCGTAGTGCGGAGGAGCCCCGTCTTGTTAAAAAATGATGTTTTCTTCACAGTGACGGTCATCGTGTTCGAATATTTCTGTTAAAGCTGGATCAATGGCGTCTTCCAACAAATTCAAAAGACCTGTCCGTTCAAGTTTCCAGGTAAAATAAATGGACCGACAATATGATCTCCAAAAATTCCTTTCCAAACGTTTAGCTTTTGTAGATGTTGCGTGTGAACTTCATGAAAAAGCATTGGATTGGTTGACGACCAATAACGGCAATTATGGCGCTTGACCTCAACCTTCAAGAAGAAGGAACACTCATCAGAGAAGCAAATGTTATAAAGGTATTCCGTATATATTGTTAACAATTCGTTGACTAATGATCTTACAAAATTCTAAACATTTATCGAAATCATTTTCGTTTAATTCCTGCACTAGATTAATTTTATAAGGATGGAATTTAGGTGCTTTTAATATTTTCTTGATGCTTGTCCGCCGAATACCTGATGCATTTGTTAATTTTCTAGTGCTGGTAGCAGGTTCCATCGCGACGTGTCCCAAAACAGCTATTTCAACTACTTCTGTTCTTATTGCTGTATGATGAACAGTCCTCTTTTTCTTTCCTACACTTCCAGTCTCTTAAAATTTGGCAACCAAAGAATGGGATACGTTCATATCAGGATATTGTTCATTAAACACATTTGCGGCCCGTCTAGCACAATCGTTTTTTCGGAAACAGAGCGAAATAATGTCAACTCTTTCTTGAAAATGATAGTGTGTACAAAAGTAAAAGACAACTACTAAACTACAAAACATCAAAGTGCAGGTAGGAATAATGCAATAACATTTGCTAAAATTACATTCCGTATCAGTGTTGTTAAATTCCTAAGATAACATAAAAACCCTGTTTTCTCGAGAACAGACCATTCAATTCTAAAAAGTTAGAAGACATTGAAAAAGGCAATAGAATGCGCTTTAAAATGATGTATAACTTGACAGCCCTTTCCATTTAAGATTTTTAAAGTAAAAGTCTCCCCGGCTTTGGGGTTCATCTGGAAAAGCTACAAATATCAGAGAAACATGTCCCCTTTGAAATTAAAATTGACGGATCCGGGCGTTTTCGTGTTTTCAACTTCATACGGCAGAAAACATCGGTGGAAAGTTTTCGTTGGGCCACCCTGCATAACATAACACTTAAACACATTAAAGTAATTTTTGAATAAAACTTAAACTGACATTTGCTTCAGCATCTTTATTTAGTACCAAAACATTATCTATAATTTCCTTTGATTCACTCATTGTAATTGTAGTTGTCTAGCACTTAATCCCAATACAAATGCACACACAAGTATACCCACAGGGCTTATTAAAATTAAAACTTTTTTATTTTGAATAAGTATTTTCTATCAAACTGGGTAGGGACATTTCTGTATCCCTAATATTTATTAACCACCCCTATTATCCATTTTATCTGCATGTAGTTATAGGTACTTACAGAAGCACATTACTACTTAATTTTATAGCAAAAGACAAAATATATAAAGCAAGTGACACAATCTGTTGTTATATTAATATTACACTCAATCCTTCATTATTGCAAAATTTAGTAAAACATGAATCCTAATTTTAATTACCTAGGCCTAGACCTTCTACTTTTGAGAACGTTCTCAATAGAAGTCCGCATCTAATGGAGGGTAGTTTTTTTTCCCTACACTTAAGCATTAGGTAATTTAAACTGGATAAGGACATGAAATTAACTGCTTAATTTAAAACTAATGTATTCAAAACTTTAAAAGTGCTGCCACTTAGTCATTACATATTATTTGGTTTACAGGTTATACAAGGTATAAGCGCCTCATACAATATTGTAATAGGGTAAATAATAATGTCCTTCAGGAATAACAAATGTCACATTCCTTTTATGTAGGTAATAAATGAGTAAAAAGATAATTGTTTTACTGTATTTCCAAAATATGAAAATCCATCAAAAGTAGAAGCAGCAAAATAAATGTTGCCTCTCTATATCTCTGTCTGTAATATACAATATTTCTAGCTTACCATTAAGTGAAAGTGAAATAAACGATTATACAAGTTGTCCAAATTCGAGATATGAAGTCATCGAGTGTTTTTTTAAATGACAACTTTTTTTGTTAGCTATTTTCATAGTGTACATCAAGTTATACATAGTTTTAAAATTTTTATAAACTGCCAGTCCCAAGATAATTGACAATTTATTTTACTTCAAACTTCAATTCATATTAATAATTATTCTACAATAAATGCTCAAAATGATGCCCATTCACTAGTTGACAATACCCCAAACGTAGCCATCGGTCTGGAAATAAACTGCTCAACTTAAAGTTCGGCACAAGCAATTTTTCGTGTCATTTTCAATCAACTGTAACTTTTTAAGCAATGAATCGTTATAAATACGTTTTGAACGGTTTGAAACCTCATTTCCTAGTTGATTAAAGAAGCGAATAATTTTGAAAAAAAAAATCGACATTATCTTTATTATCAAGGGTGAGAAACAAAGTGGTGCAAAAATTGCAAAAATATGTTCTGCCATTTCGCAATAAGCATTCGTTTTTTTCTTTATCGTTTTCAGGTAAGGAGCAAGCCAACATCCATATCTAGGGACCTTTTCGCAATATTGTTTATTAAAGGACTCCGGATCTTTATACAGAGCGAAACGTAAAACGTGTGAAATTCTTGTTGCTGATAGTTTAAATCGTCGTAGTTCGGAAAAGCGGTAAAGAATTCTACTGTGTTTTTTTTAATTTGTTGACATATTGTCTCCGGATTGTTAACCATTCAAAAAATTTAAAAATTAGTGCCGTTTTTTTTTTAGTATACTGGCATTCAAAAAATATGATATCACTATTGTTGATACTCGTGACTTGTAATAGCAATATTAAATAAAATAACTTTCTAGGAGTAAAGGGAAATTGAGTGATGCAGTCGCAGATAGCCAACATGAATATCTCTAGACGTTTTTGCAATTTTTTATTTTTAATGCATTAGAACCTATACAGAGGGAATTAAAATACTCTTGAAAATTTTGTTAGTAGTTTTTTCAAATCGTTGTAATTCGCAGACAAGTTGACGGATTATTATTATTATTATTTGGATCGACAGCATTATCGGCAAATTGTTTATCACCAAGGGAGTTTTCCAAAAGTGGATACTGAATTACAGGTACTGACTTGACACAATAAGTATACAAGGCGAGTTATAATTGGTGGTTGAAAATGAAATCTTATATTCTTTGCTCGACTTTAAGGGTTGTCGGTCATATAATTGTGTTACATAGGGCTTCGTTAAAAACTTACAGTGTGTTGAAATTAGAATTTCAAAATGCATATATATTGATTATTCCGAAAGCGTAAAAGATATTTTATTGAAATTGTTTACGTTTTGACTGCTACGGAAGGCGCACATTTTGCAAAAAAAATATTTTTATTTCCGCCAGTGGCGCGCTATCATAACGTCGTTTACATATAAAAATAAAACTTAGTTTTTGAATACCCATTTTACGGAAAGAGCCCTCTTCAGATTCATAAGTACGACGCACTGTTTTCGAGGAAATAAATAAAAACTATTGTAACACATGTAGTAGAGCCGAGAATAATTACATTTTGATGAAACATCTAAAATACTCGATTAACTAT
>OX638303.1:4359815-4567352 GCA_951812265.1 Taphrorychus bicolor | reverse complement strand
CTGTAATTCAGTATCCACTTTTGGAAAACTCCCTTGGTGATAAACAATTTGCCGATAATGCTGTCGATCCAAAGAATAATAATAATAATCCGTCAACTTGTCTGCGAATTACAACGATTTGAAAAAACTACTAACAAAATTTTCAAGAGTATTTTAATTCCCTCTGTATAGGTTCTAATGCATTAAAAATAAAAAATTGCAAAAACGTCTAGAGATATTCATGTTGGCTATCTGCGACTGCATCACTCAATTTCCCTTTACTCCTAGAAAGTTATTTTATTTAATATTGCTATTACAAGTCACGAGTATCAACAATAGTGATATCATATTTTTTGAATGCCAGTATACTAAAAAAAAACGGCACTAATTTTTAAATTTTTTGAATGATTAACAATCCGGAGACAATATGTCAACAAATTAAAAAAAACACAGTAGGATTCTTTACCGCTTTTCCGAACTACGACGATTTAAACTATCAGCAACAAGAATTTCACACGTTTTACGTTTCGCTCTGTATAAAGATCCGGAGTCCTTTAATAAACAATATTGCGAAAAGGTCCCTAGATATGGATGTTGGCTTGCTCCTTACCTGAAAACGATAAAGAAAAAAACGAATGCTTATTGCGAAATGGCAGAACATATTTTTGCAATTTTTGCACCACTTTGTTTCTCACCCTTGATAATAAAGATAATGTCGATTTTTTTTTCAAAATTATTTGCTTCTTTAATCAACTAAGAAATGAGGTTTCAAACCGTTCAAAACGTATTTATAACGATTCATTGCTTAAAAAGTTACAGCTAATTGAAAATGACACGAAAAATTGCTTGTGCCGAACTTTAAGTTGAGCAGTTTATTTCCAGACCGATGGCTACGTTTGGGGTATTGTCAACTAGTGAATGGGCATCATTTTGAGCATTTATTGTAGAATAATTATTAATATGAATTGAAGTTTGAAGTAAAATAAATTGTCAATTATCTTGGGACTGGCAGTTTATAAAAATTTTAAAACTATGTATAACTTGATGTACACTATGAAAATAGCTAACAAAAAAAGTTGTCATTTAAAAAAACAATCGATGACTTCATATCTCGAATTTGGACAACTTGTATAATCGTTTATTTCACTTTCACTTAATGGTAAGCTAGAAATATTGTATATTACAGACAGAGATATAGAGAGGCAACATTTATTTTGCTGCTTCTACTTTTGATGGATTTTCATATTTTGGAAATACAGTAAAACAATTATCTTTTTACTCATTTATTACCTACATAAAAGGAATGTGACATTTGTTATTCCTGAAGGACATTATTATTTACCCTATTACAATATTGTATGAGGCGCTTATACCTTGTATAACCTGTAAACCAAATAATATGTAATGACTAAGTGGCAGCACTTTTAAAGTTTTGAATACATTAGTTTTAAATTAAGCAGTTAATTTCATGTCCTTATCCAGTTTAAATTACCTAATGCTTAAGTGTAGGGAAAAAAAACTACCCTCCATTAGATGCGGACTTCTATTGAGAACTTTCTCAAAAGTAGAAGGTCTAGGCCTAGGTAATTAAAATTAGGATTCATGTTTTACTAAATTTTGCAATAATGAAGGATTGAGTGTAATATTAATATAACAACAGATTGTGTCACTTGCTTTATATATTTTGTCTTTTGCTATAAAATTAAGTAGTAATGTGCTTCTGTAAGTACCTATAACTACATGCAGATAAAATGGATAATAGGGGTGGTTAATAAATATTAGGGATACAGAAATGTCCCTACCCAGTTTGATAGAAAATACTTATTCAAAATAAAAAAGTTTTAATTTTAATAAGCCCTGTGGGTATACTTGTGTGTGCATTTGTATTGGGATTAAGTGCTAGACAACTACAATTACAATGAGTGAATCAAAGGAAATTATAGATAATGTTTTGGTACTAAATAAAGATGCTGAAGCAAATGTCAGTTTAAGTTTTATTCAAAAATTACTTTAATGTGTTTAAGTGTTATGTTATGCAGGGTGGCCCAACGAAAACTTTCCACCGATGTTTTCTGCCGTATGAAGTTGAAAACACGAAAACGCCCGGATCCGTCAATTTTAATTTCAAAGGGGACATGTTTCTCTGATATTTGTAGCTTTTCCAGATGAACCCCAAAGCCGGGGAGACTTTTACTTTAAAAATCTTAATTGGAAAGGGCTGTCAAGTTATACATCATTTTAAAGCGCATTCTATTGCCTTTTTCAATGTCTTCTAACTTTTTAGAATTGAATGGTCTGTTCTCGAGAAAACAGGGTTTTTATGTTATCTTAGGAATTTAACAACACTGATACGGAATGTAATTTTAGCAAATGTTATTGCATTATTCCTACCTGCACTTTGATGTTTTGTAGTTTAGTAGTTGTCTTTTACTTTTGTACACACTATCATTTTCAAGAAAGAGTTGACATTATTTCGCTCTGTTTCCGAAAAAACGATTGTGCTAGACGGGCCGCAAATGTGTTTAATGAACAATATCCTGATATGAACGTATCCCATTCTTTGGTTGCCAAATTTTAAGAGACTGGAAGTGTAGGAAAGAAAAAGAGGACTGTTCATCATACAGCAATAAGAACAGAAGTAGTTGAAATAGCTGTTTTGGGACACGTCGCGATGGAACCTGCTACCAGCACTAGAAAATTAACAAATGCATCAGGTATTCGGCGGACAAGCATCAAGAAAATATTAAAAGCACCTAAATTCCATCCTTATAAAATTAATCTAGTGCAGGAATTAAACGAAAATGATTTCGATAAATGTTTAGAATTTTGTGAGATCATTAGTCAACGAATTGTTAACAATATATACGGAATACCTTTATAACATTTGCTTGTCTGATGAGTGTTCCTTCTTCTTGAAGGTTGAGGTCAAGCGCCATAATTGCCGTTATTGGTCGTCAACCAATCCAATGCTTTTTCATGAAGTTCACACGCAACATCTACAAAAGCTAAACGTTTGGAAAGGAATTTTTGGAGATCATATTGTCGGTCCATTTATTTTACCTGGAAACTTGAACGGACAGGTCTTTTGAATTTGTTGGAAGACGCCATTGATCCAGCTTTAACAGAAATATTCGAACACGATGACCGTCACTGTGAAGAAAACATCATTTTTTAACAAGACGGGGCTCCTCCGCACTACGCCGCTGTTAGGCAATTTTTAAATGAAATATTCCCTCAAAGGCGGATTAGGATAAGAGGACTTACAGAATGGCCTGCACGTTCCCTGGATTTGTCCCCGCTGGACTTTATTTTATGGGTCCAAAATGTATGCTAGACGGATTCACTACTGGATTCACATCCGGACACAACCGGATTCACTTGAAGACTTGCGGCAATGTATTGTAAATGAGTGTAATCTTATAACTCCACAAATGTTGCAAAATGTTCGAATGCACTTTGAACAATGTCTTTACTACTGTATGGAGGTAGGTGGTGGTCATTTTCAATAACTAATAAATTGAAATTAATATAATTTCAAATCGATTTTTCTGTCTTCTGCTCCTGTTTTCTCTAGAACAAATCATTAAAATTTTTAAAATGATGCAGCACTGAAAAGTTAATTGAACGTCCTTCAAAATGATTTATAAATTGACACCCCTTGCCATTTAAATTTTTTAGGGAGAAAGTTTCCTCTATGACAATAATTACATCAAAAAAATATGTCCCCCTTAAAATGAAAATTGACGGCTTCGAGCATTTTCGTGTCTTCTGCTTCATAGGCCAGAAAACCCCTGTGAAAAGTTTTCGATGGGCCACCCTGTATAAAAAAACCCTGTCTCATAATCTGAGCAGTTTGGTATTAGAACCGTTGTTTTTTTTTTAAATATTTACTTCAAGTTTTGTTGGTTACTCTAAACCATACAATCGGGTCTCCCATGTTTGAACAAGTGGCCGCATGGTCTGTCTAATATTACGCAAACATTTTTCATGTTAAAATTGTCTGATGTGCTAAATAAAGTTCTAACTTAACAGCAAGGATTGAATTGTATGCAAGCTGCAGTAAAACAGCATTTTGTGTAATTTCGTAAATTAAATGTATGGGATCGGATTGTTAATTTGCTTGCGTTCTTTTATCGTGTCCTAAGGATGCAATAATAAATTTGCAAAACGTTGGCAAATTAACAAAATTGGCTTCTTCATTTTGCTGGTCCTGTTTCCGTCAAAACCTATCTTTCAAGTCATTAGTAAAATTTGCTTTTGCGATCATTTAGTTCAATTAATATAATATATATTAACACATTCATATCGCGAATTTACAAGTTATCAAATTTTTTTTAATTTGTCATGTGTTTTGAAATACAACAATACCACCATGAAGGCAGTAATCAAAGCAGTAAACCTTTAGGAATTTGGGTTAGCAGTTCTATAGAGTGCTCTGAGAGCATTTCCATCATGTGTACTCTTGATAAGGATTTAAAGATAGCAATACTATTGGAACAGGCTAGAGTATGTCATTTAGTCATTAATTGGTTGCCAATATACCATTTGAATTGCAGCAAAAAATGTTTTTATGATTTTAACCGAAAATGTAATTTCTTTGAAACATCACCGGTACAGAGAAGATGATTTCTGAAATCATCCTGTACCATCCCAGGTACAAATAGATTTATGAAAAAACAACAGAATCCTGGATGATTCTCAAAATATATAAAAGTTGAGAGACGTGGTTTTTAATCGAAATGTGAACTTAGTACCTCAATTTGAAACTATAAAACATCATCCGTTAAGACAAAATAAACTCTTTAAAAGTATTTTTTAAAAGTGGCTTTTAAGATGCGCATATGCTCAATCGCTTAAATGCTCTTTCATCATCAATAGCTATAGTGTCATAAGCTACGAGATATCGGATTCAGAAAATAGAAAAAATATGGGTATCTTCTCCCATATCTTTAGAAAATTTCCAAAATTACAAAATTTCACAAATAAAAAAAAAGTAAAAACAAAATTGTTATGTTTCAGTGACCTCTGTTTTGACCTAACTGTCTCATATTTAGAATTTCTTTGTTACTAATAAAATAAGTAAATATAAAACTACAAAACTAACAACATAAAACATATGAATAGGAGCTATTAATAAAAACCTTTGTACCCGGAATCTCAGAAACAAAAAGTTTTGATGGTTCTGTTCTTTTAATTTTTTTTGCTCAAAATAACACCTTCTTTTATAGATTCATTTTTGACATTTGCAACAGGGACACTCTTTTAAGAGCAAGACCAAAGCCATCAAGAAAAAATATAGATTTGTAGAGATAATGTGAGAAATGAAAGAATTATACCTTTGGTACTTTTAAAGGGTAGAGGATTTGTTTGTGTCCTGTTTCATAAATGTGACTTACCTCTATCCTATTAACCCAGAGTCATCTGTGTTTCTCCCTACATTCTGCTCAGGGCAGAGTAACTCAACTTTATAAAATTGCCTAAGTGCATTATGTTCTTCAAAATTAGGAAAAAAGTAGATGTGTGATTCATTGCTATGGATCTATAAAACAGGCCTTTGTGGACCTTGGTTTGGTCCCACATGCACGAGCATTTTAATTTTAAATTTATATTTTAATAAATACGGTAGTTACCTATGTACCCCTTCTAATTTCTTGTTTTGAAAAGAGGCACTGAAGGATTTTTTGCGGAAAAATAATTGTACCTACAGAGTCCCGACACCAAAGAAAAACCAATTTATATTCCAAGTTTAAGTTACGTGTTAATTTTAAATCTCAGATGCTTCAATGTTCTTAGCAAATGCAAATGAAAAGGTTTTGTTTTATTCAGGTCCACGAAATTGTTGGAAATAATAATAATAGTTTGAACTTGATTTGTTTATTTTTGTTAATTCCAAACTTAATATATTTTTATTTGAAATATCATTTATTCTTACTTGCTCTCTCCCCGATCCAAAGAGCGGATGGGATTGCTCTCGAGTGATCAAGTGCCACATGAAAATCTGTTTCAGAGCGCCCGAGTTCGGGCTTTCCGAACATACATTTCTGCTCTCAGAGTGCTCTGGAGGACAGATCAATAACCCGAATTCACTATTACATTTTTAATGCTAATTGGAATATTCCTAGGGTAGTCGTAACGGACGTAACGTATATCTTAATTCGAATATACGCTGTATATTCATAGAATATGAATATATGTTTGATGCTATGTGGGAAGTGTTAAAAGTGCAATTATATGGCATGCATGTGAAACCTCGCTTTGCTTGTCCTGCAGTTCGCGTGAGTTCCCTAAAAGCACTTTTAACACTAATACCATACAATATTATTTCTACAAACACATTAAAAATGATTCTTTATATTAAAATTTACATAATATTACTACTACTATACTGGTGTTAAAAGTAGTTTACATTTAACAACCACTGTTAATCCTAGTGTTAAATAGTTGATTAGCTTATTAAAAGTAGAATTTTGTGTGCGATATCTAGAAAAAAATGCTTTTTCTTGATTAAAAGTATGATTTGTAATGCGTTTGTAGAAAAGAGCTATTTATGATGTAAGTGTTAAAAGTGCAATTTTAAGGCACGAATGCGAAAGTTTCGCATGAGTTGCTTAAAAACACTTTTAACACGAATACCGTACAATATTTTTTATACAAACGTATCAAAACTTTTAATGGTCTTTGTATTTCAGAGATATTTTTTCCGTAAAGAGTCAAACCTGTTTCACTCCTCAATAATGACCATGCTTCGTTACGAAAAAAAAAGTTGTTTGAAAGCTGTCATCAAATATAAAATAACAACTTTGTGCATTTAATATTTAGTTATCAGTATCAATTTCGTCGCAAAAATGGAAGAAATTGCTATGGAACAAGTCGATGCTGCTGCAAGAAGAGCCACTTTGAACCTACTACCACTGAAGTCCCGACAACAGTATAAGATTGCATATAAAAAAAATGTTGGAGTGGTGCGAAGGAAAAAGCGTCTCTAGTAAATACACAGAAAATGTTTTGCGGGCCTATTTTGAGGAGCATTCCCAGGTCTGAAAATCTCCATCGCTCTGGTCGCACTACTCAATGATCAAGACAATGCTAAATCTCAACAGCAACGAGGATATTAGCAAGTATTAGCAAGTACTTTAAACTCATTGCTTTTTTTAAGCGACAAGGGGAGGGCTATCAGCCTAAAAAGTCTAAAATCTTAACTAGCAACCAAATCGATCGCTTTCTCAATGACGCACCCAACAACAAATATCTCATGATGAAAGTGACAACAATATTTGGTATATTTGGGCCCTGCAGGAGGGAGGAGCTCTGCCAATTAACGGTGGATAACATAGGAGACACTGTAAATTCCTTAATAGTAAACATTCCTGACACAAAATCGAAGGTACCAAGAACTTTTACCATAATTGAACACTGTTGAGTGCAATATTATAGAAAGTATACGGGTCTTCGTCCAGCAGACATCTAACATCGTTGACTCTTCGAAATACTCCAACAACAAGTGTTCTAAAAACCCAGTTGGAATTAATACTATCGGTAAAATTGCCAGTGTCATCGCAGCTTCCGAACTTTAAGCTTTATACTGGTCACGGTTTTCGCCGTTCTTCGGCTACCCTCCTAGCAGATTCCAAATCTTACCACAATCAAAAGAGAGGGGGGTGGAAATCTTCTACGGTTGCGGAAGGATACATCGAAGACTTAATTAAAAAAAAAAACATCATTGCCCAGAAGCTTCTTCCATCGTCTACAGTTCACTTTATTTGCTACAAGTGGTAATGTCGCTGTTACAAATATTTCTAATATTTCAATGTTACAATTAAACATTTCTATTGTTACAAATATTTCTAATATTTGTAACGGAGGCAAAGCAGTGAGGGGACTGGAAGGAATTAATGATTCTAATTGTTCCAATTTTTCTATAAATAGTAATGTTAGCAAAGAGTAATAGGTATTAAAATGCTTTTTTTTAATTAGTAGTATATATTTGCTTTTAACACTAGGGCTAAAAGTTGCTTACTTTTAACACTACTGCCTTAAAGTGCAACTTTTAATTGGTTCATTAGCGTGTTAAAAGTTGAATTTTTAATGCGTTTGTAGAAAATATTAATTATATAATTATTATTAATATAAAAAATTTTTACAACCTGTGGATTAAAACTGAAGCATTTTAGGAACGTCTTTGTATGAAATTTGCCTCAGGAATAACCCATTTCATTTTTTCTCTATTTTATCATCTATTCTGAAACACGCTGTATACCAAACACAAATATTTCATTTATTTTATTTAATTTTAGGATGAGCTGGTAAATCGTTTAAGCAGAAAGCTCGAAGTGCTCCGAAGCGAGGCGCTCATCGTGTCAGAAGAATGCAGAGTTAACGACGAACTGGGCGTGACTGTTGAAAACAATATCAACCGAGCAGCCAGTCCCCAAGAAGTGTATAAATTTAGGCTGCATGTTGAAGAAGTCGGAAAAATAACCAGTTTACTGTTAGGACTAAGCGGTAGACTAGCTAGAGCAGAAAACGCCCTTATGAATATTTCAGATGATCATCCAGAGAAGGTAAATGTTCTGTAGATTGTTTTTAATAACCTTCAAAGGAAAAATAAATTAAGAACCTCTATTATAGCGCCAGCTTCTTATAACTTAACCCAGTAGAGGACCTCTTTGACAGCCTTACATTGCCACGTTTTCATTTTGTTTTCGATGGCTTAATATTGGCGGTTTTTGCAAAGAATACCCAGAAATATTTTTCAATACTTTGATCCTTGTAATTATTTCTATTTCAGAATATGCTAGAGTCGAAGAGGAACAAACTGCAAGACCAACTCGAAGAAGCGAAAAAGTTAAAAGAGTCTATAGATAAGCGTAGTGTTAACGTGTCAAATATTCTCTACAAGTATTTATCGACAGAAGAGTATGCAGACTATAACCATTTTATCAATATGAAAGCAAAACTGATTATGGATTCAAAGGAAATTAATGACAAAATTAAGTTAGGTGAAGAGCAACTCGGCGCTTTAAGTGAAACTTTAATAATCAGTCATTGATGAGTTTTTCGATGTCATTGATGTTGTTTGCTTTAACTTTATTTAATAATATTTGCTCTGACCGAAGTTAACAGTTTTGCATATATTACTATACTACGTATAGCTCGTTCAAGTCCAAGACGGATTAATTCTATTACAAAACAAACCTCGAGATAGTCATCAGAGCATGATGGGCTTGATGGACGATTTTCTCAATGGTCAACTCGGAGACGACTACGTTAACCATTTGTATAACCATCACATTCTGATGGGACACTCCAAAGCTTTGTTTTATTTTAGTATTAGTCCGTCTTAGAATTGAAGAAACGATAATTATACTTATAGTGTAATTGATAGTGTCAAGTGTGTTCAAGCAGTGACATCTATTTCTGGTACTTAGTCAAAAAAGTATCTTTTATTAATATTGTAAAAGCAATATGCAAAAATAGCCTTATACGTACAAAAAATCTTTACTGCGACAATCTTCCAACAATAATTATCTTAAAAATATATAAATATTGTATTTTTATATTTTTGTCAACTGAGATCTGCAGCAAAAGCATAGTGCACTAGCTGCACAATCTCTGGAGAATCAACGGATGGATTATGTCTATCACTGTAAATATTATTGGTTAAAACTTCTGAAATAAACCTAACGATTATTTTTAATAGATAAATTATAATTAGCACACAAATAGAGTGTGTGCTAATTATAATTTATCTATTCTATCCTCTCGATATCCCTCTATTCTCCAAGAATCGCCAAGCAGCGCATTATAGCTTTGCTAGAGCCGATCACATCTACAAAATCCGATCAAGTGTATAATACAGTGCGTTCTATTTAAAACGAGCCTATATAATTCGAAAACTATCAAGTTAAAAAAAATCCTGATACACGTTAACTTATTTATGAAAGAGCACATCTTTTGAGCTGTGTTGAATTGAGTATGTCAGTCATTCTGACAACATAGCAATGTCAATAATTTCAAATGGGATGAGATGCGGTCGGGCAGTACCTCGCTTGGAAGATATTTTTTATTACTTACACAGTGATGTATGTACTTCTTCCCGGATTGACTTATTGCTTTCTGAAAAAATGTACAAAAACAGAATAAAGAGCAAACACATCTTTATTAAGATTGATATCGATTTTATTTGATTGCAGGTACAAATCTATTCCATTGATGCTCTGCCAATGTTTTTTGGCAAACCAAATCTTCGACAAAGCCCAAAACTCTTTAGTAATAGTGATCAATGGAGTACCTACCAACAAGGTATTGTTGGACCGCTAAAAGAATGCCAATCAATCAGTACCTTATTGTTCAAAGCTAAAAATCTTATTAACAGAGCTTTAACCAGCCTTAAAATAAAGAACCAGATCAATTAACAACAATTACAAAACAAAGAAAATAAAACGTAGTAAAAGTAGTAGCTGCATAATGAAATAACTATAAATTTAAAAACTTAGTATCACAGAAAGTGGCGTCTGTGAGGGGACACTATAAAAAGCCTTGTCAATCAAAGAGACTCAAGTCTCCTCCCAAATAGGCCAGCGCTCCCAGTCTGTCGTACATGAGGTGGCAAATGTTTAAAAACCTTTCTGCCATCAAGCGTCAAGAACCGCTTAGTGGGCGTCGATGTGAGGATGGGCAAATAAACTGCTCAACTTAATGTTCGGCATAAGCAATTTTTGTTGTCATTTTCAATCAGCTGTAACTTTTTAAGCAATGGATTGTTATAAATACGTTTTGCACGGTCTGAAACCTCATTTCCTCTAGTCTAGAGAAGCGGATAGTTTTCAAAAAAACATTATTTTTATTATTATTACATTATTATTTTTATTACATAAAGTGAGAAACAAAGTGGTGCAAAAATTGCAAAATTTTGATCCTACTGTGTTTTTCTTTATTTTGTTGACATATTGTCTCCGGATTGTTACCCATTCAAAAAATTAAAAAATAAGTGCCGTTTTTGGCATTCAAAAAATATAATACCACTCTTGTTGATCTCGTGACTTGTAATAGCAACATTAAATAAAATAACCTTTCTAGAGGTAAAGGGAAATTGAGTGATGCCGTCGCAGATAGCCAACATCAATATCTCAAGATGCTTTTGTCATTTTTTATTTTTAATGCATTAGAGCCTATACAGAGGGAATCAAAATACTCTTGAAAATTTCGTTAGTAGTTTTTTCAAATCGTCGTAATTCACGGACAAGTTGACGGATTATTATTATTATTCCTTGGATCAACAGCATTATCTGTAAATTCTCACCAAGGGAGTTTTCCAAAAATGGTTACTGAATTACAGGTACGGACTTTGCCTCTATTTTAAGGGGTGTCTGTCATATAATTGTATTACCTATCGAGCTTCGTTAAAAAATTACAGGGTGTTGAAATTAGAATTTCAAAATGCATATGTATCGATTATTCCGAAAGCGGAAAAGATATTTTATTGAAATTTTGTACGTTTTGACTGCTATAGGAGGCGCACATTTTGCAATAAATAATTATTTTTAGTTTTGCCAGAGGCGTGCTTAACAGCAAGTCGACATACATTACTTGAAAAAAAAGTGGGACGTCACTGGTTTTTCGAAAAATTAAATTTAGTTTTTGAATGCCCCTTAAAATACAATTGGTTTACAACATAATTCAAACCACAATAATTAATCGAATATTTTAGATAATTTATCAAAATGTAATTATTCGCGCCTATACTACATGCATTACAATGGTTTTTATTTATTTACTCGAAAACGGTGCGTCGTACTAAACAATCCGAAGAGGGCTCTTTCCTTTGCAGTAAAATGAGTATTAAAAAACTAAGTTTAGTTTTTCAAAAAATCAATGACGTGCTACTTTTTTTCAAATAATGTAAACGACGTTGTGGTAAGCGCGCCACTGGCGGAAATAAATAATTTTTTTTCAAAATGTGCGCCTTTCTTAGCAGTCAAAACGTACAAAATTTCAAAAAAATATCTCTTACGCTTTCGGAATAATTAATACATATGCATTTTGAAATTCTAATTTCAACACCCTGTAACTTTTTAACGAAGCTCGGTAAGTAACACAATTGTACGACAAACCGCCCTTAAAATCGACCAAAGAATATGAGATTCCCTTTTCGACCACCCATTAGGATTCACCCAATATAGTTATTTTGTCAAGTCCGTACCTGTAATTCAGTAATCATTTTTGGAAAATTCCTGCGATGAGAAATAATCTGTAGATAATGCTGTCGAACCAAAGAATAAAAATAATAATCCGTCAACTCGTTCGCGAATTACGACGATTTAAAAAATATACTAACGAAATTTGTAAGAATATTTGGATTCTCTCTGTATAAGTTCTAAAGCCTTAAAAACAAAAAATTACAAAAACGTCTAGACATATTGATGTTGGCTATCTGCGATGGCATCAGTCAATTTCCCTTTGCCTCTAGAAAGGTTATTTTATTTAGTATTGCTATTATAAGTCACGAGTATTAACAATAATGGTATCATATTTTTTTAGTGCTAGTTTACGAAAAAAAAACTGCTTTTATTTTAAAATTCTTTGAATGGGGAACAATCAGCAGACAATATGTCAACAAATGAGAGAAAACAGCACAAGATTTTTTACCAGGATTTCAAACTACGACGATTTACAAATATCAGCAACAAAAATTTCACACATTTTACGTTTCACTCTGTTTAAAAATTCAGAGTGCTTCAATAAAAAATCTAGCGAAAAGGACCCGAGAGGTGGATGTGATGTTGGCTTACTCCTTACCTGAAAACGATAAGGAAAAAATTGCTTATTGCGAAATGGCAGAAAATCAAAAATTTTGCAATTTTCGCATCACTTTGTTTCACACCCTATATAATAAAGATAATGTCGGTTTTTTTTTTCAAAATTATCGGCTGCCTTAATCTAGAGAAAATGGGGTTCTAGACCGTGCAAATTGTATTTAAAACGATTCATTGCTTACCGAACTTTGAGTTGAGTAGTTTAAATAGTGTGCGTAATCCTGTCGACGAGTCATAGTAAATTGCAGCCCCATGCTTCTTGTGCATCAGATAAGCCGTCTCAAGAATAAAAATGCATGATAATGTCAGAATTCTCTGACTCATAAATAAAGGCCTGCAGGAACTCTTCATTCCTGCACCAAATAGGTATCTTACCGCTCTCTATCGCTATCGCAAGACGAACACACCATAGAAGAGTGCGTCGGAGCAACCCCCCCCAGAAGCAATTTCCGTATCTGAGATGTGACTCCACCAAAGCAGGGTACGCGCTCCTATCATTGCAGTGGGTCCTATTAGTTGATTCTCTCGCGGCACCACTATTTGACTTACCTTGAGTCTTGTTATATTTGCCCCAATAGTGCGCCATAAGTCTCTAAATTTTTTAACTAGGAAAACCTTCAGTATTGTCTAATCAACTCTAAATCAAAGGGAGCTTAAAGTTTTAGACATTTATTTCCATATTACTTCCTTGTATAAACAATATCCATGACCGTTTCTTTAATCTAAGTTGCTTCAATGATTTCTAAAATTAATAATAATAATAATATATTTATTATCCCACAACTCAGAATACACAATGTATTATGGATTTCGTTACGTAAACCGGGTATTGCTCTTGACACAAGAACACCCTCCATTTCTAATTCTGATTATACATATAACAAAAGAAACTTATACGCAGTGTAAGTACAGCAACATGGGAACATATATCCACAAAATATTACATAACATTAAATACAAAAGAATGAAACAAAAAATTACATTTTTACAAAGTCGATATCCGAGAAACCCAACCAAGGGCATTCAACTCAAAAGATACTCGTTCAGGTCATAGAAGCACCCGTCGAGAACAAACGTCTCCAGTCTGTTTTTAAAAATCCCAGTGCTAGCGCATTCATTCCTTGTGTCATGAGGAAGTTTATTAAAAATTCTGACCCCCGTATGAGTAAAATATTTCCTTGAAAGTTCTAATTTCCTTTTCTCTAAAATGAGACAGTTCCTGTTTCGTGTTTCATAACTATAAAAATCGTCATTGTTTTTGTAAATTATTTCTGTTCTTATATACCTAGAGGCTCACCTCTAGAAGATAGGCACATGGCAAAGGCAACACTCTCATTTTCCAGTGGCCTTAAGGAAACACCCGGCGATACCCCAGCGATGCACCTTACAATCCTTTTATGTGATCTAAGTGCCGATATTATATGAGGTGAGTTTCCCCACAACAGAATACCGTAGAGCAGTCTAAAGTGAACTTGCGCGTAATAAAAGTTAATAATAAATCCGTTGAGCATTAAAATATTTCTCAAATTTCTATCAAGAAAGCAGACCCCATTCAACTGTGAGGAGAGCGACCGGCACTGAGACTCCCAGCTGAGAGTCTCGTCCAGCTCGAGGCCCAAAAATTTAATATGCTTCCGAGTTTCAACAATTTTCCTGCCCGATCTAACCTTAATATTAAGATCGCGTCTGCTCCTCGAGCAGGGGAACACCATGACATTGGCTTTCTGAACATTCAAATATAGCTCGTTTGCTCCAAACCAGTCATTCAAGATCGCAAAATATTCCAGCAGGATACTCCCCAGCCTCTATACGGTCAATCACCCGCTCCAAAAAGGCGTGAGTTGCGGAACCCGTCAACCTCCCGGCCCTGAACCCGTGCTGGTTCTCAGACAATATGCAGTTTTTTTTTCAAATAGTCGGACAAACGATCAAGCATAGCGTACTCAAAAACTCTAGAGAAGCAAGATGTGATGGCTATAGGACGATAGTTCTAGATTAGGCGACAGTCACCCTTCTTTAAAACGAGAGTGACGCGCGACAGTCTCAGCGCAGCCGGGAATTTGCCCTCCTCAAAGGACAAGTTTATCAAAAATGTCAGCGGCTCCACGAGCAAGTGGGCGGATTTCTTAAAAACCCCGAAAGGAACATTATCTGGACCACAGGACGACTTGTTGTTTAGTTTATTAATTACTAGGCCCGACACCTCCTCAGTTGTAAATGGCCTTAAACACATGCTCTTAGAGTAGCATTTAAGCACACCCAAATATTTATCCCGACTCACCTGGGACACAGCCCCAATATTGTTTATCACTCGATCAGGTGCGTCAACAAAAAAATCATTCACAAAATTTGCCGTTTCCTGTGGATCCTTGATAATATCATTGTTATAATTCCTAATTTGAAAACTCTTTACGGTTCGTTTTTTGCCACTTACCTTTGATACCACCGACAAGGCAGCCTTATTCGGATTGTCTAATCTCGATATTTTTTGCTCATAGTAGCTAGTCTTAGTAACATTAAGTAGTTTCTGATGTTCGAGTTTTTCACTTTTATATTGTTCATCCGCAATAAAACGAGTTTCGCAACGATTCAGAAACCCATAACCTTTTATCATTATTTCCCCCTGAATGCCTTTTCATAGGAAAGGTCCTATCGAACTGCCACATATATGACGAATAAAAACTCTCAAACTTTGCATCAACATCACCGGGCGCTTCATACACACTCGTCCAAGACTAGTCTGATAAATTCGAGATAAATAGGTTAATATTGTTTAGGCTAAAATTTCTTCCAACATACGAGGGGACGTTCAGAAGTATCCGCGAACTCAAACCTGTGTTGAAGAGCACAGTGTTGTGATCTGATAAGGTGTTAACCAACACCCTTGTCTCTGTGTCAATAGCGTAGTTTGTAAAGATTAAATCAAGAATAGATGCGCATCCACCTTGCTCTCTTCTTGCGTTCCTTATATGATTACTCAAGTTAAAGGTTTCCATTAAGTCAAACAATTTTGATTTTTCGGACATAGACATAGTGTGGGTATTAAAATCCCCAGTCAAAATATTGTAGTTTACAGGATTAAAATTTTGATGTAAAATAATTTCAAGATTATCAACAAACACATCAGCGTTACCATTTGGCGATCTGTAACAATTTAACAAACAAACAGTCCTACCAGCAAGTTCCCAGAGAAGACCACACACCTCAAAATCTATCTCAATACACCTTCCCCCCAAATCCATTGGCCCATAAGCCTCCTCGAACATGGTTGCTCGCACTGAGGGTTTATGTTTATCGGAGGTCTGACCTTTGTCCTGAGTATCCGGCGTTTTTTCAGTGGCCAATGTAGATGTGTCACGATGTGATTTTAGGCAACTTTTCGACACTGCATCAACGCCTTGTGCTGCCGAATACTTTGAAGACACCTTAGTGGGTGGAATGATGCATGATTGAATTCTTAGCTGCTGTTCCCTAGGTGGCGCCACTTGCTTGTTATTTGTGTTCTGACTCATTATAGTTTATGTAGTAAACTAATTTGGTTTTGTAATGAAGTGATTGTTATTTCCTGATTTTTTTTGGTCATATCTTTTTCAGACAGTAATTGCTTGAGATAATTATTTTCAATCTCGAAGCTAGAGTTGCTTTCTTTTCCTACCTCAATCACTGTATCCTGTGAGAGGTTATGTACATCCTGTAAGCAGATTTCACAAACAAAATCCTTGATATTCTCGGATTCCTCAAGCTTTGCACACTTTCTAGGATGAATCCGAAGGCCGCACTTTGAACACGTTACACCTTGCACAATTTTACAATTACAAATAGGGCATTTTTCATTAGAAATGTCTTCACCGTTTACAACGTCAACTTATTGCCCGCCATCTTGATACCCAAAAAATCAATATTCAAAATATCAATAATCAAAATACAATGCATCTATTTGATCTCTATATGTAAGCCATTATCTTTATCCAAATAACACTCCTAATAAACAAGCAACTAGTAAGTGGAGGAAAGGGTTACGAATTCGCAGCTAATACATGTCCAATATAAAAATAGTCTTTAACTTACTCAGTGACCAGATACTTGATACGGCTTCACTTATAAGATGCATTAATTACCGGTTATTACGCATAGCCTTGCATAATAACATCAACAATAATCAAAATATTAACACTCACGACACCGTAATAAACTAACTTCTTTTCGGACTACCCTAATCTGTTTATACTGATTCTAACTCGGATAACGGAAATCAAAATCTGCGACGTCCCGAGGTTAATGTCAAAGCGCAAATCTCTGATTGATCATGAATTACGATTGACGAAATACGATTGACCCTTTATCGATTACATTCCCTTTTGTATACACGTTCATTTCCAGTCATCCGCACACGTGGATGACCTACTTTGTAATTTTTTAGATGATCCTTGACAAATCGCCTTTGTTCTTATGGCTCTAATTACATAATATTGCCAAATAATCTCCATTTATTAACAGCTTATGGACGGAAGCGGCGTAATGACCAAGATAGGTTGTTTACACTTCCTTCTTGAGTAAGATCGGGCCGTTAGTCATCTTAAATAACTCCTTTATTAGTTTTAGCGTGATTTTTGGGTGCCTTTGACCTGAGTTGACTATTAAGTTAGTGTATTAATTTTCTTTTTATCATTTTTGAAAATAGATGTTTAAAAAGGCATGGGTCACTATAATCCATGATGATCTGATCGTATAATAAAAATGAAATTGTGAAAATAAAATTTAGATATTGAGACTATGTCGAAAAAATAAACTAAGAAATCAAACAGAATTTTTCTATTTTAAACTTAAAATTAGTCAACATTTTTCTTTTTTGTTTTGTCGGTGTATAACTTTTACCCCCCTTGTAAATGTTGCATCATCCTCTCAGTGAATTTTGGAAAGAGAGTTAAAAAAAACGTTAAAGAGATAATTAAAAATAAATAACACTTTTTGCTCTCTTCAATGTGGTATTTTCATATTTTAAATCAGACGTTTCGTTTTTCATCCATGATCAAATTATTATTTTTTAAATGTAGTCTAGGATTTTTTATATTGTATTCAGAATTTCATTTCAATTCAGCACGCATTTCCCATCAGAATTCAGAATTGAAAATAACACGTTGTTTTCCTATGTAAGTAACACGTAATAGACCAATAAGTGTCATTTATTTTTAATTTTCTCTTAAATTAAGTCCAGAATAAAGAAAAAACTTTTTTTTCAAAATATTGTATATTGCGAATATTTCCGCATCTAAACTGCTAACGGAAAAGATCAATACAGCAAAATTTTTTTGTCATTTTTGGGGGTCTGTATCTCGGAAATGCCTTAGCCGAAATTTAAAATTTAAAGAGATTTTGAAAGGTCGTTTCTTCTAGAATCACGACAGGAGATTGATCTTAAATAGGTTATTCTCTAAAGGATATACAGGATAAAGAAAAAAGCACTGCAAAATGGTTGCATTTCCACCCACTGCATTTGGTAGGTAGCGTAATTTCAGAACATTCATTGTTATGATATTTAATGGCGTTAGTTGGTAACTCTGGATATGTTCGGCAGTTTTCGATTTTTTAGCCTACAAAATAAATTACTGGGGTTTCTCAAAAAGTTGACGCTCTTTTGTAAGTCACCCTTCGCGAGAATACCGCAGCCGATTTTAATAAGATAAATGATCTCTAAAAGTTAACTGGGTGTAAAATCAGCGACGTGGACTCATAGTTAATAAATCAATTTTATTCCGTTTTGTACAAGGATGGCAAAAAATCTAATAAAAAACTGATTAAAATTTTGTTTACTACGATGTCATGACGGGAGGCTCTTTAAGACTCTTTTTGTAATGACAATTAGGAGCTACGGTCAATATCTCGGGACGGTTTTGGCGGTTTTTTGTTTTTTTTTGCCTACTAAATCAGTTACAGGGCTTTTACAGAAAGTTTGAACTTTGTTGTAAGTTACGATACACAGTATCCTGCAATTAACTGGGAAATCGCTAGGCAAAAATAGGGCACAATATTCATACAAACATAACCCGCAACCGCTTCGTCTCCAAGATACAGGTTGTTGAATTTTTGTTTTTTTAATTTTTCTTTATAGCTCTTAGAGTTGTTGAGATATTTAACTCAAATTTTGAATATAGGTAACCATTTATTATCTACATCGTTGGATATACCAACCGCTAGCCAAAATCGACAGGGTCTTATTTTTTCTCGTGTTGTATCCATTTTACCCTCACAAATTTTTTTGTAGCACGCCACTGATCTTTTTTTAAAAAGTCTGAATTCTCTATTCAATTTAGAAACTTTCTTGCCTTTTGCATCCTTGTCTTATCTCCCACTGTTTTCGAGAAATTTGCAAAAGTGTTTAGAAATGCACATAATTTTTCCATAAGTGACTCTTTTTCATCACTATCTGGGAATTTAAATAGGAACGCCGAAAACAGACATTTCTTATGAAAAAATTATGTGCATTCCTAAACACTTTTGCAAATTTCTCGAAAACGGTGAGACATAAGACAAGGATGCAAGAGGCAAGAAAGTTTCTAAATTGAATAGAGAATTCATACTTTTAAGGAAAAACGATCAGTGGCGTGCTACAAAAAAGTTTGTGAGGCTAAAAGGGATACACCCCGAGAAAAAATATGACCGTGTCGATTTTGGCTAGCAGTTGGTATATCCAACGATGTTGATAATAAATGGTTACCTATATTCAAAATTTGAGTTAAATATCTCAAAAATTCTAAGAGCAAGAGCTATAAGGAAAAAATTAAAAAAAAAAACAAAAATTCAACACCCTGTAGCTCGGAGACGAAGCGTTATGTTTGTAAGGACATTGGGCCATATTTTTGCCTAGGGATTTCCGAGTTAATTTCAGAATACCTTGTGTTGTAACTTACAAGAAATTTCAAACTTTCTGTAAACGCCCTGTAACTGATTTAGTAGGCAATAACCAAAAAACGCCAAAACAGTCCCGAGAAATCGACCATAGCTCTTAAATGTCATTACAAAAAGAGCCTTAAAGTTAAGGCTCCCGTCATGATATCGTAGCAAACAAAATTTTAATCAGTTTTTTATTAGATTTTTTGACATTCTTGTACAAAATGAAATAAAATTGTTTTATTAACTATGAGTCTACGTCGCTGATTATACAACCAGTTATCTTTTAGAGATCAATTATCTTATTAAAATCGGTTGCGGCATTCTCGCGATACAAGGTAACACAACAAAAGTAAAACCCCAGTAATTTATTTTGCAGGCCAAAAAACCGAAAACTGCCGAACACGTCCCGAGACACCAACTAACGCAATTAAATGTCATATGCAGTGGGTTGAAATGCAACCATTTTGCAGAGCTTTTTCCTTTACCCTGTATATCCTTTAGAGTATAACTTATTTAAGATCGTCTCCCGCCATGATTCTAGAAGAAACCACCTTTCAAAATCTCTTTAGGTTTTAAATTTCGGCTAAGGCATTTCTGAGATACAGAACCCCAAAAATGACAAAAAATTTTGCTGTGTCGATCTTTTCCGTTAGCAGTTTAGTTGGAATTTTCTAAATTTGAAAACGTCATTTTTCTCAACTTTTAGTTGCGCAAAGTTACGAGAAAGACGATTTAAGAAAAAATAACTCTGACATTACAAATTATGACGGGAAGATAAATTAAAGCAACAAACATAAAAAGTTGCAAAATGAATCCAAATTAAATGAGCGGAACACAAAAGACCGAAGGAAAAAAATGAGTAATTAAGTAAACAAAAAATGACAGCCAAAATTTTTTATAAATAAAAAATATAAACACATTTCATTTAAAGGAAAATATAGAGTTATCGCAACAAACAAGGAATAAAAAATACGAAACAAAATAATTTAAAAAGCAAATACATATAAGCTCATTAGAAAAAAGAAAAAATATTAATGAGAACAATAACCTAGCCACGACATATTACAAAAAAATGCATTAATTCAAAAAGTGGAAAGCCTATATTAAATTTGTGAAAATTACAAAAACAAGTAAGAGTTTTAAAGTGTTTTGCGTGGAGATTAGAAAAACAGGAGATAATACAATTTGAGAAGCAAAATTTAGGAATATTGAAAATGAAAGAAAATAGATTTAATGATCCCAATAAGTCTAAAAAATATGTTAAAAAAATAAACAAATAAAAAAGAGAAAAAAACACTATATTAAGTATATATAAAAAAATTAAATATAAAAATACTGCATTAAGTAACTCTATGGAGTTCAAAACGCGATTTCCCCATGACTCAAACGAAGTGTATAAAGTGTACGTTGCGCCAATCAGATTGGCGTAGCCAAGATCCTGTTTGGTCTCGCGACAAAATCCGAACTTTTCCTCCACTGTCAGGTAGTAACTCTATAGAATTCAAAGTGACGATATCAGAAGTGACACCTTACGTCAAATAATTATAAACCGTGATCCGTGTCTTCTAGGTTATTGGTTTACATTTTACATTACCTTACACTAAAGAACATTGTTGGCCCTTCCTTCGCATTACTCTAAATACAGAAAATCCTCGAACAATCCTCGCATTATTTCAAATCTCCCGCTTCGCTCACATCAAGGATGAAATGCTCCGAAATGGAGCGTTTTTGCTCGAATTGGTAATATTGATGAAGAGTGAATAGCTTTAAGCTCGGGGAACCACCGATGACATTAACGACGTTATAAGGCTTCAATTAGAATTTGCGGCTTTTTGCCGCATGCGCGCCCACCGTAGGGTTAAACAACACTATAATATCTGTGATCTAGACTCAGTTTAGAGAAACGGCTAATCGTATTATGTGTTACTCCTGAATAAAACAAATAATAAAATATGAAATATAACTAACTTTAGTCTCACGGTTGTTACAAGGCGTAGGAAAATTTTCCAGTAAAATTCAAAAGGGCTTTTAGCCTTAACTTTTATTTTTATTTTCTAGAAAAAGATAAACAAAACATGCGAACGATTCTTGGCGCGGGATGCTTATGAGTAGAGCTGCTAAAATAGCGGTACAGGACACCTTCTACTTTATTCAGCATAGACACTGGTGATTTGAAATCAAGTCCTAAGTAAAATGGCGGTCCTCAGAAGGCCGGATTTTTTTATTTGTTGAGGCTGTTGTTTCTCTCACAATATATCGTCGTAAGAGAGTTCTTCGCCCGCTTTTAATCCATTTTAATCGGGATTTTCCTTTAAAACTTGATAGCTCTCGAATGATACAGAGTGGCTATAATCAAAGAGAACGCATTGGATATACACCTGCCACATCAAAATTAGGGTTTGCTAGTTGTCGAATCTCCGGCCACTGAATTGATTCTGACTTGGCTTGTTATTTGATTGTGAAATGTTATTATGGTCCCAAACTGAGTTCCATTATGTTAGGGCTAACTTGATACGACTTCCCATTTAGCGAAAAAATATCCTCAAATTTCGAATTTTAAAACAGAACAATCCGTAGATTTTTCGATATCTTGAATATGGATGTGAAATTAATAAATGAAGCACCGATAACGGTCTTTTGTGACTATTTTATTACTTTTTGGTACAGATTGCTTCAACTAGAACACGAATTCGTTTTTACCAGTAATTAAAACAATATAAAATGTGTTTTTTTTTATCAGATTAAATTTAGAGCAGTGAGATGTTGTACAGAGCAGGAGCAGGCGACATCCGCCAGCGTATTATATCTAATACTGTATAACATCTCACCGCTCTTCCGTAGATTTTTGGCTTTCAGCCGCGAACTCACGTTTTCAATTTGTCGACCAGCCAAGGGGTAGATCCCGAAACTAGTATGCAGTTGGATTGATCGACAAATTGGTGACCACCTACTCTTTACACTTCGTTCAGGTTCCGATAACCTGCGAGATACAGAGCAATATGGGCTGCTTCTCAATCCGAGAGCCATCTGCCATGCAGTATTACATCTAATACGCCGGTAGATGTTGCCTGCTCCTGCTCTGTACAACATCCACCGCTCTGTCGTAGATTTTTGGCTTTAAGCCGCGAACTCACGGTCTCCAATTTGTCGACCAGCCAAAGCTTTACTGATGAGGGGTAGATCCCGAAACTAGTATGCAGATGGATTGATCGACAAATTGGTGACCACCTAGTCTCTACACTTTGTTCCGGTTCCGCAAAACCTGCGAAGTCAGAACAATATGGGCTGCTTCTCGAACTGAGAGCCATCTGCCATGCAGTATTAGATCTATTACACAATAGTATGCAGGTGGGGTTGATCGACAAATTTGTGACCACCTACTCATTAGATTTAGATCAATTGCAAACCGGTTGCGGTTCTTCTGTTCTGACATAACTTTTATAAAATTAGAATCAGACTTATTGAACTCCACGACCTTAATTGTTGGTAGTGGGTGTCAAAAAAAGTCAAGTAATGCATGACAGGACCTGAAATGATGTGGGTATTTTCAGCAAAATCGCTAGTTGCCCCAATTTGGCCTTAAAACCAGACAACGCAATTTTGTTCGCCCTCAAAAAATAAACACCAAAAAAGTGAGAGCGGTTGCAACTTGATTGGGATATCAGTCAATCGTTGATCACTTATACGGGGTGTTCATTATAAAACTTCATCTAGTTGGCTGTGAAATGTCAAAAGAAAAAGATAGAGAAACAAAAGTCCATTTATTTTGATTATGTCCTTTTCTGTCAAAATTTCATAGCCTGCTAGATGAAGTTTTATAATGAACACCCCGTATTACTTCACTCATATTTAAATGATTCCCAGTGAAACGGATACTGCAACAGCAAGTTTTCAACAAACTCTATACACGTACTCTAGTAAACATGCACTTACAAAGCATAAAACTTACAAAATAGAAGTTTTGCAAAAATAATTGGGCTATATAACGATATAATAAGAATAGTCCTGAAGCATATGAAAACAGTAAAAAGTATACGTAAGAACTATAGTCTGTTGAAGCAAACCCAGTGTGAAGACCATAATTCATGAAAATGTTGTTTTGCTTTTCCAGCAAATAAGGACTTTTACTAAAAAAAGTACTAGTAAGTTGGAACCGTTCGATCAATTTTTTAAAGCAGGAGCTCATATTTTGTATCTGAAAAAAAAATGAAGCACGTTACCCTAACTTTTCTATTTTCAGTTAAACTTACATGCTCGTGAAGAATGTATGGGTACAAAATATATTGCAGGAGTTATCTACCGATTCTTGATTAACAGCCCGAAGTAGGAGCATAGATTTATATTTCCTGACAAGAACAATTTTTTGTGGAACCTCATACTGCTTTTGTCAAACAGATATGATGGTGTAAAACCACCAGGAGTAACTATTGCCCCCTACGATGAACAGGTATATAAGTACTTTCTGTAGTTTTCCTTTTGGTTGAACGAAGGAATATGTCAGGGTACTTTAGAACAACGAGATCAAATAAGTGGTACTCCATCAGAATGGAAGTAATCTGGGTAGGCGCCTCAGAAAATGTAATTCGCTTTATAGTACATAGATACGTATTGAGTATACTTACCTGCAAGGATACAAAAACTGAATCAATGATATTGTAGTTTTACGAACTATTATTGACTCTATTATAAAAAAAAATATGTGATGCAAAAGTATAATACTCCTTAGTGCATCGATGGCATAGAGATTAAATGTATTTTCTTTATTGAATTTTTGTCTATAAGAAGCAATAATAATTAAGGTGCTACTTGTTCACGAAATCTACTTCTAAGCTTCCTTATTGTGATTTTTTATTATAAGTATGTAGCTATGGCATTTCTGATGTGCGTGCATTCATATAGCTTTTACCTATTTTTAATTTATAGTAAATTATGATAATTATTTTGATTATTATATATATTTTTTAACTGTGTCATTCTTTTTTAATATTTTGCAAATATAATACAATGCTTTTGTAACTAAAATATTTATTTTCCTTAATAATTTGTGGTAATATTGTGAGTATCACAAACGAGAAATTACAACCAAGTTTCTGGAGTTTTCGGTCTGTAATAAAACTTCTCAGCTAGCCTTCCGTAGTTTTTCAGGGCTTAAACATGTTATACTAGTGAGAACCTGCTTAAACCTGGCTTATCAAAAATAAGTTCTGTAAAGGTTTTTTTGACAGGTTTTTTCTTTAAAAAAATACAAGACTTTTTATCAAACTGTGAAGGCTTTTACGGCCTGTCAAAATACAGTCTAAAGTGTTTTCCGTAGTTTAGTAGAATTTATTCTTGACTTTTGCCCACAACTTTTGAGGCATTATCAAAGGCGATGAGGCAATGGGACAAGTGATATAAACTGCTCAACTTAAAGTTCGGCACAAACAATTTTTCGTGTCATTTTCAATCAGCCGTAACTTTTTAAGCAATGAATTGTTTTAAATACAATTTGCACGGTCGGAAACCTCATTTCCTCTAGATTAAGGAAGCGGGTAACTTGTGACAATCGATGACGCTATATTTCCAAATTGGGACAACCTGTATAATGGTTTATTTTTCAAAAAAGAAGGCATTCTAATATATAAATCGACTGGTAGGAGCGTTTTTCCAAAAACCAAACGGTTTGTATGTTACGTAATTTGTTTCATTTTAGAAACTCGCACTGTATAATAAACTGGTCAACTTAAAGTTCGGCACAAACAATTTTTCGTGTTATTTTCAATCAGCTGTAACTTTTTAAGCAATAAATTGTTTTAAATACAATTTGCACGGTCGGAAACCTCATTTCCTCTAGATTAAGGAAGCGGATAATTTTGAAAAAAAAAACCGACACTATCTTTATTATATAGGGTGTGAAACAAAGTGATGCAAAAATTTCAACTATTTGATGTTCTACCTTTCGCAATAAGCTCTTTTTTCCTTATCGTTTTCAGGTAAGGAGTAAGGCAACATCCATATCTCAGGACCTTTTCGCCAGATTTTTTATTAAAGCACTCTGTATATTTTGTATTTGTACACAATAGTATATTACAGATCGGGGTGGGAAGTCGTTCATTACTGTCGAGAGATTTGATAGTTTATCGAGACGTGCAGCGTCGAGATGAACTATAAAATCTCGAGACAGTAAGGAAACTTCCTACCGAGGTGTATACACACCTACATAATTGTATTATGTAAGTAATTGTTACCTACATAATAAGAATTTATATTTTTCATATAAGATGTTTATAATATTTTTAACTATCTTTTTTAAAAATTACCAGTTAACTATCTTATCTAGTTCGATGCTACTAGGGACACCTTTTTAGTTCTATAAAGACATTAAATTTTAAGGGCCAAGAAATAAGCATGGAAAATGAGGGTTGAAAGAGAGGTAGGTAATAAGCCATTACCGCCCTTGGGTTGTAATGAATACCCATTACCTACGTCTAATTTAGAGGTAGGTAATAGGAAATCAACATCAATATATAGTATCAGTCAGTATACTCGTGACTTATAATAGCAATATTAAATAATAGTAGATTATGTCACTAGGAGTAAAAGTGGGTCTTTTCGTGCTGAGCCCAGAGATTGACGGCCGAAGCGAAGCTGAGGCCTACAACTGGGCGAAGCACAAAAAGACCTTTTACTCCGAGTAACATATACTATTTTTTTTTCGAGCATGCAGGATATAATAAATCTATTTCAGAGTGATTCAGTTTTGCAATTTTCTCTCATCTTCTTTAAGCGGGTCTAGGTACTTACCCAATTAGTGGTGTATATTATTTGTAAAATACATAGAATGTGTTAGAATGGTGGTTTTCAATGTTCAATGGTTTTAATGATGGTCCATGGTTTTAATGATATTAAATCATAACCAATGGTTATGGTAAACTAAGAATTTGTAGCAATATTTTCAATGGTAAATTAATATAAGTCACATTGACAGATAAATATGATGACGCGCATGACATTTAACAGACGATTTCAAAATTCGGGAACCTATGCGATTTCGACTAATAACGGTTTTTCGTGATGCTCTGAGAGTATTCCTATCCTTTCTTTTGTCAATAAGAATGTAAAGATGGCAATACACTCAGATCGGTTTATCTGGTGTCATCTAGTGTTCAAATAATTTTGGTGAATGAAAATCGTTTATATATGCGCCACCATGACAGTAGCGGTGACTTTTGACTTTACTTTTACTGCCTAGGACTTTTTTGCTACTTTTTTGGTCTCTGGATTTGAAAGCCCACTTTAGGTGTACGTATGGAGAAAACAAATGACGTACTTTTAGTCCGCTTGAAAAAAAAATAAATTTCCAAAGGCAAAGGGAAATTGAGTGATGCCGTCACAGATAGCCAACATCAATATCTCTAGACGTTTTTGTCATATTTTGTTTTTAAGGTATTAGAAATTATACAGAGGGAATGAAAATATTCTTAAAAATTTAGTTAATATTTTTTTTTAAATCGTCGTAATTCGCGGACGTGTTAACGGATTATTATTTTTATTTTTTTGGATCGACAGCATTATCTACAAGTTGTTTCTCAACAAGCGAGTTTTCCAAAAAGTGATTACTGAATAACAGATACGGACTTGACAAAATTAGTATACGGGGTGAATAATAAATTGGTGGTCGATAATGAAATCTCATATTCTTTGGTCCATTTTAAGGGTGTTCTGTCGTACAATTGGGTTACCTATGGACCTTCGTTAAAAAGTTACAGGGTGTTGAAGTTAGAATTTCAAAATGCATATGTATTGATTATTCAGAAAGAGTAAGAGATATTTGATTGAACTTTTGTACGTTTTAACTGCAATGAAAGGCACACATTTGGCAATAAAAATTTATTTTAATTTCCGCCAGTGGCGCGCTTACTAGCACGTCGATTTACATTATTTGAAAAAAGTAGCAAGTCCCTGATTTTTTTCAAAATGAAACTTAGTTTTTTACTACCCATTCTACTGTAAAGAAAAGAGGCCTCTTCGGTCTTTTTAGTACGACGCACCGTTTTCGAGTAAATAAATAAAAACCATTGTAATGTATGTAAGTAATCCGCGCATAATTTCAATTTGATGAAAAATCTAAAATATTCGATTATTTATGGCTTCAGTTATGTTGCAAACCAATAGTATTTTAATGGGCATTCAAAAACTAAATTTAATTTTTCGAAAAACCAGTGACGTCCCATTTTTTTCAAATAATATACAGAGTGAGTTTTTTCGATGTTTAGTGAAGGGATCTCGGGCACTAGCAGAGTTACAACTTTGGTTAAATGGGGAAAGAATTGCAGTTTTAGGAGATCCATTCAAAACAACTTTTTTTTTTTTTGAAAAAAGCTCATGGCTTACTAGATATTCAGCAAATAACAATTATTGACGGTTTCTTTAAAGCGATCTAGATGAGTTATTATTGGATCTATAGCAAAGATATGTATACAACAGTAGTAGAGAATTTTACCCCGAACAAGACAGACTACTCAGATTTTTTCTGACAGCTGTCATTTGTGAGATATAACATAAACTTATATTTTTTTAAATGGGAAGCATAGCTGGATATGGCCTATTTAAAAAGGTTCTTTCTTTAAAATGATACCAACAAGTAGACAGCTGTTCAAAGTGGCAAACCTATGGCCATTTTTCTTTCCAAAATTGAAATATACTACTATATTATTATTTTGATAGTATAGGTGGCCCTGGAAAAGTTGAATATGCATCAAAACATGGTTTACATGGCAACAGATAATAATGGCATTTATTTTGACATTCCTTACGATTAAGTTTTTTCAAAGTGAATTTTTCTAATCAGGAAAAACGCGATATGGTTGAATGTTACATTAACATTTAAAAAGTATTACGATAATGTGGGTATCTACGGAAGTTTCGCAAAAAACAAAGATGAAAATAGAACAATAAATGTAGCTATATAGGTTAATATATTGGCTAGCATCTACCAAAATCCACGAACTTCAACCAGAGAGATTGCAGAGGAAGCTGGAACCTCTCAACGCACCGTTGTGAGAGTCTTAAAAAAACACAAATTCCACCCCTATAAACTATCGGTATCTAAACTTTACATGCCGGGGATGATCAGCTACGGGTGAAATTTTGTACTTGGTTCCGAGACAAATGTCAACAAGATATCGGATTTCCTTATCAGATATTATGGAGTGACGAGACGCGCTTTACAAATTGCGGGGTGTTCAATAGGCATAATGTGCATATTTGGAATCAAGAAAACCCCCATCACGTTGAAGCCAGAAGACTGCAAATTAAATTTGGATTTAATGTTTGGTGTGGGACAGTTGGTTCAAGAATTATCGGTCCATTTATTTTTGAAGGGACATTAACTGGAAATTTGTATCTACAATTTATTCACAATAATCTGGAAGATATGTTGGACACTCTAGATTTAGAAACAAGAAGAAATCTGAAATGGTTCCAGCATGACGGTGCTCCGACGCATAATTTTCGGGAGGTTCGAAATTATCTGGACGAAGTATTTCCTGGTTCCTGGGTTGAAAGAACCGGTCCTGTTTTATGGCCCCCACGATCACCGGACCTCTCAGTTTTAGACTTTTTTTGTGGGGAGCCGTAAAAGACATAGTTTATAAAAACAATTATGCTTCTGTTAATGGTCTGAGGAACGCTGTTACTGAAGCATTTGCAGCTATTGATAGGAGGTGTATAAGAAAAGCAACTAACTCAGTTTTAAAGCGATACATTGTTTGCATCGGAAGAAATGGTGGTATTTTTGAACATATTCTTTAAATAAAGCTGTAATTTTCAGAGTTATAATAAAGTTTATCATTGTTATGAGTTACTCGATTAGTTACCTTTTTTTAATGAATTATCTGCAACATAAAATGGTGATAATATCGTAGAGAATTCCGAATTTTAGAAAGAAAAATGGCCATAGGTGCGCCATTTTGAAAAACACTCTTGTCTACTCGTGTCTACTTGTTGGTATCATTTTAAAGCTAAGAAAGATATCTTTTTAAATAGGCCATATCCAACTATGCTTCCCATTTAAAAAAATGTAAGTTTCTGTTATATCTCACAAATGACAGCTGTCAGAAAAAATCTGACTAGTCTGTCTTGTTCGAGGTAAAATTCTCTACTACTGTTGTATACATATCTTTGCTCTAGATCCAATAATAACTCATCTAGATCGCTTTAAAGAAACCGTCAATAATTGTTGTTTGCTGAATATCTAGTAAGACATGAACTTTTTTAAAAAAAAAAGTTGTTTTGAATGGATCTTCTAAAACTGCAATTCTGTCCCCATTTAACCGAAGTTGTAACTCTGATAGTTCCCTAGATCCCATCACTAAACATCGAAAAAAACTCACCCTGTATGTCGACGTGCTGTTAAGCGCGCCACTGGAGGAAATAAAACGTCAAAACGTACAAAATTTCAACAAAATATCTCTTACGCTTTCGGAATAATCAATACATATGAATTTTGAAAATCTAATTTCAACACCCTGTAACTTTTTAACGAAGTTCGATAGGTAACACAATTGTATGACAGAAAACCCTTAAAATCGACCAAAGAATATTGCTGTCGATCCAAACAATAAAAATAATAATCTGTCAACTTGTCCGCGAATTACGACGTTTAAAAAAAATACTAACGAAATTTTTAAGAATATTTTGATTCCCTCTGTTTAAGTTCCAATACCTTAAAAACAAAAAATTAAAAAAACGTCTAGAGATATTGATGTTGGCTATCTGCGACTGCATCACTCAATTTTCCTTTACCTCTAGAAAGGTTATTTTATTTAATATTGCTATTATAAGTCACGAGTATCAACAATAATGTTATCATATTTTTGAAAACCTCGTATACTAGAAAAAGCGGCACTTATTTTTAAATTTTTCGAATGATTAACAATCCGCAGACAATATGTCAACAAATATATCAACAAACAACAAATGTTAACAAAGAGGGAAAACACAGTAAGATTCTTTACCGCTTTTCCGAACTACGACGATTTAAAAATATCAGCAACAAGAATTTCACACATTTTACGTTTCGCTCTGTATAAAAATTCAGAGTGCTTTAATAAAAAAATCTGGCGAAAAGGTCCCGAGATATGGGTGTTGGCTTACTCCTGACCTAAAAACAATAAGGAAAAAATAGCTTATTGCGAAATGGCAGAACATCAAATATTTGAAATATTTGCATCATTTTGTTCCACACCCTATATAATAAAGATCTTGTTGGTTTTTTTTTCAAAATTATCGGCCTCCTTAATCTAGAGGAAATTAGGTTTCAGACCGTGTAAATTGTATTTAAAACAATTCATTGCTTAAAAAGTTACAGCTAATTGAAAATGACACGAAAAATTGCTTGTGCCGAACTTTAAGTTCAGCAGTTTAGATAACACCTTTATTTCCGAATTGTATAGTTACATATTGGTTGCAATATAGTATTAGAGGAAACAATGCAATCCTCCAACACTGAATGCACGCATTATTATTTATTGTGCCACGTACTTTCTTGTACGTGGTACAATAAAGTGGTACTGTTAGGAAAAGAGAAATTGATAGGTAAGTAAACTGAATAATAAAAAAAAATAAAACCTGAGGTCATTAAGACTCGAAGTGTGAACTAAGTGAGGATTGTCAAGTTGGTAAATCAAGTAAATACCTCTGCTCAAAATGCGAGTGTGGGTTTAACCGCCACTGATTTTGACAGGAAAATCAGAAACCTCCAAAGCTGAATTTTGGAACTCACACTTAATCCACACATGCAACGTATGAACGTGTGTCGTTCTTGGACCTTGGTTGTGTTATACAGGGGGTAGTTCTTGAGATAAGGTCCTTATGTGATGACAAAAAAAGACAGTTTTTTTTTCTCAAACTTCTATTATCTTTAACTACTTTTCTTTCAAATTTAAGCGTATCTGCATGTCTGGATCCTGGCCGCGGCTTTACTGGTGGTCATCCGCGGTTTGTTGCAGCGAGGGCTAGGCATGTAACTCAAACTTCACCATCACAATTCTATAACAACAAGAACCCAACACGCTTACCAATGGTAGGGTGCTCCTAACGTAAAACTGAAGCACTACAAACGTTGGTTTCCATAACTTGATGCCAGGACTAACCAACACGAGTATTCCATTTTCACAAAACTAATGAAGAAAAAAAACATCGCACGAAAAGAAAGAGGATGCATCAGTCACATCTCCCATGTGAACACTGAAGACCCTTCAAAATAAAAAAAAAAAGATTGCAGCAAATATACGGGGTGTTTTGTTCAAAATTTAGCCCCACCTCTTTGTTTACGTTTTACTTCGTCTTTCATTTGAATAGGGTATAAGCTTAACACATTTTTGCTAAGTTGTCATCAGATATCCAAGGAGTTGTTTATCCAAATAATCTAAAAGCTATCCAAATAAACTGAGACCTCTCTTTTTTTGTGAAGTCTGTCAAGTCCGTGCCTGTAATTCAGTAATCACGTTTAGAAAACTCCTTTGTTGTAAAACAATTTGTTGATAACAATTGTAGATAATAGAAATAATAATCCGTCAACTTGTCCGCGAATTACGACGATTTAAAAGAAATACTGACAAAATGTTTAACAATATTTTGATTCCCTGTGTATAAGTTCCAATGCCTAAAAATAAAAAATGACAAGAATGTCTCGATATATATCGATGTTGGCTATTTGCGACGGCAACACTGAATTTCCCTTTGCGTCTAGAAAGGTTATTTTATTTAATATTGCTATTATTAAGTCACGAGTATCAACAATAATGGTATCATATTTTTTGAATGGGTAACAATCCGCAGAAAATATCTCAACAAATGAGGGAAAACACACTAAGATTTTTAACCACTTTTCCGAACTACGACGATTTAAAAGTTGAGCAGTTTAGTTACAAAAGCATGCATTTACCCCATTAAAGCCAGTCATCGCCAGCCATCCTGGAAGAACACCTCCTCCTAAAACTAGACCTGATACCTGAACCTGATCTATTCCGATCCTGAGAGTAAGTTACAGGTTAGTTCACGCAAAAGGCGAATCAACTTAGTTTATAGTTGAGGTTAACTAAATCGGGTGGAGAATTTCGCCTGGTAGACATAACTCGGTCGTCTCTTTCTTTCCCATTAAAGTAGTTATATTTCCGTTTCCAAACTGATCCAAATATCCTTACCCGTTATTTCCGATTCCGAGGTATCATCATATCATCCGAGTCATTTATGGCCGTATTTATAGTCAACTAGAAAAGAGCCACTTAAGTGACACTTTTAGAAGTGACACTTGAGCGTTTGTTACCATGGCTGTTCTATAGTGCATGACAAGTGAGACTTTAGGGACACTTCAGAAAGTGTCTGTCAAGTGTCTGTTTCTGGGGGTTTTTCAGCCTCGTATATTGGCTACATTGAAATTTATTGATTTAGCCGCAATTTCCAGTAATTTTATGACCGGCGAAAGGAGTATCGCTGGCGCCAATAGGTAGTTTGTAAATTTTTGAAATTTTAAGCTGTTTTGTTTGAATTGCCTCCGTGCTTTGCGGGTGTGCGTGAATTGGTCTCCTGCAGTTAGCTGATTTGATATTTATTTTTTTAAAAGCTTAAAGTAAGATTCCAAACCTACTCCTAAACAATTGGGATCAAGCAACAAGAACTTCATAAGGCCAAAATGGAGCTTGTAGAGCTGGAAAAATTATATTTGAAAAAGTAAATTGAGCTATTAAAATAAATAAAATAAGTGTTCTTTCAAAACCTCTTTATCTTATTTGTTAATAAATAATTAAATAAGTTCTCTATACTTAGCTATACTAAATTAAATCTATCTATTAAAGTGTATTGCAACAAAGGCCTCCCTCCGAAATGAAAAAAAAACATAATTTTCGGCTTGGAATTTGATAATCTCTTCTACAGGTTTTCACTTCACTTCTTCACCAGTTGGTTCAAGTTCTTCTTGTAGATTTGCCCAATATTACACAAATTTGGCAATGATACAAATAATTCCCACAGATGTTTCTAATTTTGTAGCTAGACAATGTCGTAGACATCGAATTTTCTAAACTCCAAAAACCCTTTCAATTATATTCCTAGTTCTTATATGACTACAATTATAATTTTGCTCTGGCCCAGGAGCTGGATTGATTATAGGTGTTAATACATATCGTCTCCAAGCATAGCCATTGTCACCCAGCAACATTCCTGAAAGCCCAAAAAAATTTTTGTTGAAACAATGATTAATAGCAAAGTAAACTGTTGTCATAGCCCTTATCTTCAATCTGGTTTGTTTCAAAACGTACACGAAAAAAACTGCGATCAAATATTACAATATAACAAGTAGATCCTGGATAGCAAACATACCACAAAAAATGCAAATTAAGGACATTGTATTTTTTAAATAATTACCTGGCCTTTAGGTAAACTTTCCTTTCTGATTCCTAAAGATTTCTCCGTTATCACCTCCAGGAGTTGCAATTGTTATATGTGTACAATCAACATATGCCGCAACATTGGGGAAAGCAGCAATCTCAGAAAATTTTATAATATTTTCTTGCTGGCCTTGCAGTGTATTTGGAAATTGCACAAAATCCCTTGATGCCTAACCATTATTCGTGAGAATCTAGTAATGCTTAGTGACACTGTACTTTGTGAAAAACCTTGTAAATCTCCATTCACTGTCTGTAAAAAGAAAATAAGAATGCTTAATTTTCAGTATTAGTTAAAAGTGTAGAATTAACTTACTTGAAAATTTCCTGTTGCATAAAAACTCAGGGCAGTTAATGGGTTATATGCTTCTTAAAACGAAACCTACTACTAAATTCCAAATTTTCATAAAATTCAAATGGATCCTCTTATATAGCGTTTTTCTAATCTCAGTGCGTTTTCATTTTCACCCTCAAGTAAGTCCACAAATTCAATAAAGTCTTGGAGTTCATCCATCACTGATGGTTTAAAATTGGTAACAACCCCCGAAAAAACTTCATAATAATAAAATGTAAAATGACAACACAAACACACAATTTTATATGTTCTCTAACCTTACTTTCTTGACGTAAGGAACACTTGAGTGCCCGAGATACCACACTTGAGTATTCCTTGCCCTTAAGTGATGGTTGGCACTCAAGTCATCGCAAAATGTCACTATAGAACTCGATTTGGTTCTAAGTGACCCTCAAGACCAAAGTGTCACTCAAGTGTCGACTATAAATACGGGCATTATAGTTCATTGGGTATAGGGTTTTGTTTGTAATTATCGTTGTTAGTTTTTGTGAATACAATCACCGTTAAACAACTTGTTGGTTTTGTGGTTTCTGAGTGAAAGATTGAATGTCAACTGTCTAAACTATCAAAAGCCTATTAGGCATTTTCTAAAGAAATGTTTCGTTTACATTATCAGTGGAACTAGAACTCTGTCTCCGTCTGTTTAAAAACTACACTGGAGCAAGTGGGTTCTTCACCCCACTAATCCGAAGGGGGCGTCCGAGTTAGTCGAGGAAGATCACCGACGCAGCACGAAAGCTGACGATCTCATCGACACTAGCTTAATAACACCTGCAGGCGAACTCTGTAACGGCATAGAAATAGAAAATGGATAGAGACAGACAAGAAAGAAAATTTCTTTCTATTCAGGATTGGTACTCTATAGGTGCTTTTCTATCGCGTTCGGCTGACATCGACTACAAGAAAATCGAAACACTTGGAATTGAAAACATTGACTCATTTTGGTGACATTTCTAGGAAATTTTAACTTTGTAAGTTGCCAATATAAACAATAATATTGAAGATAACCTAATTCTGATTGAAAATTTCTTTTGACTGCGATTATTTTGTGTTTGCAATAGTTCAGTTGTTAAGATCTTTGAGTTTTAATATGCATCCTATCCTAATGCATTTTGTGGAGGAAGTAGAAGCTGAAGAGGCGATGGAGGTTTTACGGAGAGAACGAAGGGCTTTACGGGACCATTCCAATCCATTTGAATTGCCTGAGACCCATTTTCGAAAGCACTACCGCTTGAGCAGAGACTTAACAAGGCATCTCATTGAGGAGTTAACTCCTCATTTGAATGTTGGGGTGCGTAGCACCAAAGTGCCCATTCCTACCAGGGTATTTGCCGCTTTGAGGTTTTTTGCCCAAGGATCCTATCAAAGGAGCGTTGGGAATGAAGCAAATGTAGCTTTGGCACAGCAAACTATGAGTAGAGTCCTGGCTGAAGTGTGTGCAGCTCTCGAAACATTGCTCCCAGATGGGTAAAATTTCCCACAACTCCTGAGGAAAAGGAACAAAAAAAAATAGTTTTATGAGAGAGTTTGAGTTTCCTGGTGTTATAAGGTGTATTGATGGCACCCATATAGCCATAACACAACCAGTGGAAGACGAGCTTCTTCTTCTTCAAGTGCCCTCTTCATTACTGAAGGTTGGCGACAATACCAGCAAACTCCTCTCTATTTCTTGCTGCTCTCAATAGGGTGCATGTGTCTAATCCTGTCCACTCTCTTATATTTTTAAGCCATGAGCATTTTCGTCTTCCGAGTCCTCTTCGGCCTTCTATCTTTCCTTCCATGAGCAGTCTCAAAAGTTGATATTTTTCTCCTCTGTATACATGTCCCAGATAATCAGTTTTGCGCTGTTTCACATGTTGTAAAAGTTCCCTGTCTGTTCCCATCATTCTTATAACATTTTCATTTGTTATTCTTCGGGTCCATGGTATCTTCAAAAGTCTGCGGAAGATCCACATTTCAAATGCCTCCAATCGCTGCATCATCCTCTTTCTCATTGTCCAGGATTCCGTGCCATACAAGAGGACAGAATAAATATATGACTTCACGAAACGGTATCGAGCATCGAGCGACAGGGTGGTATTCGTTAGAAATGTTTTCATTCTCACGAACATGGCTCTTGCGTTTTCAATTCGAGCTCGAATTTCGGTCTCTGGATCCAGGTTTTGGGTAACCCAGCAACCGAGATACCTGAATTTTCTCACTTCTTCTATTGGAGTACCATATATTCGTATATTGGCTTGTAGATTTTGATTTCTGCTGACGACCATCGTTTTGGTTTTTGCTGTATTTATTTTCAGGCCGTGTTGGTCACCTGATTTCACAATCTTGTCTACCAGCTCCTGTAAGCCTTCTGAAGTGTCTGCGAAGATGACAGTGTCATCTGCGTAGCGTATGTTGTTAAGTATTTTACCGTTCACCTTTATGCCAATTTCACAGTCCTCCAACGCTTGCTGAAATATGCACTCGGAGTAAATGTTAAATAAAAGAGGCGAGAGAACACAGCACTGTCGTACTCCCCTTCTTATCGGTATCTCTGACGACACGGTGTCACCAAACCGAACAAACCCCCTCTGTTCCCAATATAATTTTTTTATAAGCCTTATGTCTTCGTAGTCTAGACCCTGTTTTTGGAGCAGTTGTAACAGTGTTGGATGCTTGATGCGATAGAACGCCTTTTCGTAGTCAATGAAACACAAATACACGTCTTTTCTTTGGTCTCTACACTTTTCGAGTAAAACTGTTAATCCGAAAAGTGCTTCCCGTGTTCCCAGTCCTAATCTAAACCCAAATTGTTCGGGGCTTATATTTTGTTCGCATTTCAAGTAGATACGTCGATGTAATATTTTTAACATAATTTTCAAAGTATTGCTCATTAAGCTAATTAATCTGAAATCGGAGCACTTTCTTGATGTGTTTTTCTTGGGAATCGGTATGAACACTGACTTGAGCCAATCACGGGGGTACGTTCCTGAACTGTAGATTTTATTAAAGAGGTCGGTGAGTCGTTAGAGATTTTCTTGGTCCAGCAATTTTAGCATTTCTGTGTATACATTGTCTGGTCCTGCAGCTTTTCCACTTTTAGCTGTTTTTATTGCTGCGTTTACTTCGGATGGTAAGATATTTGTATAATGTCAAATCATTGTCGCGTTCTAGTTCCGGTTCTATCCTTTCATCATCAAACATTTCTCGAATATATCCTGACCACTCTTCTTTTATTTCTTCCTGGTCTGTAATTATTTCACTGTTTTCTGTTTTAAGGAAGTTGGTTTGTTGGGCTTTCCTTCTTATTCCTGTGATTTCTTTAACTTTTTTGTATATATTAAACTGGTCGTGTTTCTTTTGTAGTTCTTCTAATTCTTGACATCGATCGTTCATCCACTTCTCCTTTGCGTGTCTGATCAATTTTTGAATGTTGGTTTGGGTTTCTTTATATTTGTCGATGTTTATGTTCTTATATTTCCTGCGAGTTTCCATTAGGTCTAGAATTTCATTGCTCATCCAGGGTTTCTTTGCTGCTGTTGGTTCTTTACTAAGTTTTTCTGTTTGTATTTGGTTAATTGCGTGTTCTAGAGAACTCCATGATTCTTCTATCGGTTGTTCTTGTTGCGTTATTGTTCTTTTAATTGCTACGTTTAGTTGTTCAGTGATTTCTGTACGGATTTCTGGATGTTTAAGTTTTTCGAAATCGGGTCTTCGTTGTATATGATGCTTGATCTTCTTTAGTCTTATGAATATTGTTCCCACGACAGGGCTATGATCGGATCCGACATCGGCTCCAGGGTACGTTCTCACATCACTTATCCCATTTCTGTAGCGTTTATCAATTAATATGTAATCAATTTGATTTCTAATTATGTTAGTCTTAGTGTCTCCGGGGGACTTCCATGTGTATAGCCTTCGCTTTGGCAATTTGAAACACGTATTTGTCACAACAAAATTTTCTTCTTGGCAGAATTCCACCAATAGATCGCCTCGTTCGTTTCTTTCACCCAAACCCCAATTTCCAATTATGCCATCCACTCTCCCCTCTCCTACTTTGGCATTAAGATCTCCCATAATGATATTGACTTCATTCTTTTTTGTCAACTTCAACAACTGTTTGATTTCTGAATAGAACCTGAGTATGTCATTTTCATGGCTTTCTGTTGTGGGGGCGTATACCTGGACAATATTGATATCTCTAGGATGGGCTTTTAGTTGTAATAGTGCGACTCTATCTGATAGTGGTACAAATGATTTGACAGACTTATTATTTTTGTTATCTATTATAATTGCAACTCCGTTGTAATGTTGCGGGTCATCATTCCCACTGTAATACATTGTATGACCTTCTATATTTATTTTTCCTGTTCCGGGCCACCTGACTTCGCTGACTCCGAGGACGTTTACACTCATTCTTTTCATCTCTGCAATTATGTTGTGTGTTTTTCCTGCTGCATAAAGTGATCTGGCATTCCATGTACCAATTTTTAGAGGTGTATTGCCCTTCTTCAAAGTATTTATATTCATTTTTCTGTACGTTTCCACTTTCGGGTGGTTCCTAGCTTGAGACGCGGGGATTCTTAGCACCCCTTGACCATCTAAGGTCTGCCGCGGACTAGGGGCCTTACATGTATATGAGCTTGCCATAATGTCTTTTCTAGGAATGTTCCATGAACCTTTAATGTAGTGGTTTTCCATTGCCTTCTACATTCTCGTGCCGTTGATTACTGTTAGTAATTCATCCGCCTTTGAGGCCGATTTCTCAGCCTCAGGACAAGAGAGTGCCCTTTCCTCTACTTGTTCCTCCGCCCGTAGCCGTTGACAAGTTAGAGGTGGATTGCTTATTCCGGCAATCATTCGGTCGTCAGAGCCTCGTCAGTTATCCAACAGGGTGCACCGGATAACATTATTGTTATTATTGTTATCACTCGAGTAGGTGAGGTTGACGTTTGGGTTGGCATATTGAACCTTCACCCCTTACACCCCGGAAGATGAGCACCTATATTTTAACAGAAAAGGATTCCATTCTAAAAATGTTCAAATAATCTGTGACTCAGACCTACTAATTTTAAATGTCAATGCCAGTTTCGGAGGAGAAACTCATGATGCATTTATTTGGAGAAATTCAGTAATACGAAATCATTTGGAACAGAACTTTGCTGCAGGTGACAGACACAGTTGGTTGTTGGGGGATAGTGGTTATCCCCAAGAACCTTGGCTGATGTCACCAATAAGAGGTGCTCCAGAAGATAGCCCTGAGGGCCGCTACACACGAGCTTTAACAAGGACCCGAAATTGTGTTTAGAAATGTATAGGTAAGAATTTGAAGTGTTAGATATATACTATGTTAAAATCTTTTTTTAGATAGCCCTGAGGGCCGCTACACACGAGCTTTAACAAGGACCCGAAATTGTGTTTAGAAATGTATAGGTAAGAATTTGAAGTGTTAGGTATATACTATGTTAAAATCTTTTTTCTTTTTATAGGTGTCTTAAAAATGAGATTCCGATGCATTTTAAAAGATCGAGTATTAAAATATCATCCACAGAAGGCAGGACAAATAATAAATGCTGCATGTGTTTTGCATAATATGTGCATTAGAGGAAACTTGCCAATTGAGGAAGATGAAATACTTCCTCCTGAAGATGTGGATCCACAACCACATGTTGATTTAGTCGGAAGAGATGTACTTGAACAGGGTCAACTGAGACGGAGGCAATTAATTGACCAGTATTTCACTTAACCTATTTTGTACAATATTTAAAATAAACTAATCATACCCATTATATATCTTAATTCATTATAAATCTATAATCTTTAACTCTCAAAATGACAAACAAAACATTTAAATACATTTTATTTGTAATAAGTGTGTAATAACAAAACAAATATTCATAACTAATAATAAACACAAATGTTATTCAGAATCACAGAACATGCAGCTTTAAATTATCACTTACAATACAAAAACAAGTCTTACAATCTAAATAACTTAATTGTAAAGGCAACAAAACAATTTTTTTTAATATTTAACAAAAACAACATTTAATATATATAAACAAAAAAAGTATAAAAAAAATAAATAAATTTAACCATTTTCTTTTTTATAATTGAAGTATTCTTTCATCGTATTGCTAATTTCCACAAGGGCATTGGCCATAGTGCCTGTATTTCTTTCTATATTGGAAAGCTTTTCCATCATTTCGCTATGCATTTTGTTCATATTTACAAATCTTCTAGTTCTCTCACAAGAAGTTCTAATTTTCTTAGGAATATCATTAACACCCTCCTTAACGCCCCTTTTAGGTGCTTTTTGTTTGCACGTAAAAATTGCTAATGGGGGCAGTCCTTACTTATTACCATCTATTACTATTATTTTCTGGTGACTAGGCCCAGCAACTGACTCCGCTGAGTTTAAGTCACTATCCACATCTACTGATGACACTGATTGTGTCATCAATGGGGATTTTGTTGGCTAAAATATCAAGTTTAAACAAAATTAGTTTATTTTGCAATACCAATAATAATACAACTCATACTTATGGTGGGTTTATACACCAAATAAAATAAAATAACAACTAAAATTAAATTAGAAATAAGAATTGGTTTCATGTATACCCCTATTAGCGTTCATGCACCAAATAAGATTTATATTATTTGGTGCATGAATGCTAATAGGGATATACATGAAACCAACTCTTATTTCTAATTTTATTTTATTTTATTTGGTGTATAAACCCACCTTTACAATGCCCAACTCTTGGTTCATGTCACCCGTAACTGACTTGTAGCCCATCAGCTGCATTAGCCTTTCTTCAGTGGGGTTCAAAGGTGGGGCATTTGGAGGACCTCCGCCAGTCCTTTGAGCTTCCAGCCTTAACACACTTGCTTTAGCCTTAGTTTTGGACTTCCACCTACCAATTGCCTAAAAGGATAAACTATATCTAGTATGTCCAGTTATTTCAGTTTTTGTAACATTACAGCTTGCCATTTTTGTATATTTCTAGCACCAAGCCCCATCGAATTTAATTGGGTTGTTAATTGTTGCCACAACTTTTGTTGGGCCTCATAATCCCCATCTGACAAATTGAATTTGTTTTTCTGTAAAACTGGATATTCCTCAAAATATCCAATTATTACCCTCCACTCTTCGGGAGACGTCTTGAACTCTCGCTCTCTAGTCTCCCTTTCTGTAACAAAGGTATAAATGGTAGCAGTAGTAGTAGTAACAATATTGTGTGTCCGAAGCTTTGCGTCTCATAGATAAATTATTAATAGTATTAAACATAAAAGTGAAAAAAAATAAAAAATATTCGGAAATAACGGCTACTACATACTTACCCATTTTCTTCAATGGAAAATTCTCTCGGAATAGAGTTAAAAATAAATCTTTTGAAAAAAAAATACTAAACCTAATCTAAATAATGAAGAGGAATAAATAATCTTCAATCTCTCTGCCTTATTAATAAGAAATAATAATGAAAATTGATGTATTTGAATTTGGATAATAGACGTCAAGGGCTAAAACAAAATCAAAAAGTAAAGCATTTTTAATGGCCGACTATTAGAATAAACCGACACATCACCTGATAAAGAAAGACATATCCAGAATTGAATAATCCCAAGAGAGATGAAATAATAGCAAGACCCATTTTGATCTTTCAATTTCTATCAACTCGAATATCTCTTCGGGTTCCGGTCTTGGCCGAGCGATACGTACAGAGTAAGGTAATATTCGATAGAAAAAAGTTCTCTATTATAGCAAAGAAATTTCCTTGCTATTCCTTACGGAGTTCGCCTTCTGTTGTTAAACCAACGAAACGGCGCTACAATACTACGAGTGAAAGCATCACTAACAGTTTTAACTTTTACAAGTACTTTATCGTCAGATCCAGGATAAATTTCGATTACTCGAGCAAGGGGCAATTTCAGGGATGGATTGTCTTCATCATTGAGAAGTCTTGAGGGAGAATTGTTCATAAAGGCAAGCCAGTTAGATTATCTGCTGATTTGATATGTCTCTATGTGAATCCGATTGAGTTTTGTTGAATTTGAGCTCTATTAGACACTAAATTAGTCCAACGACTTGGACGAGACTCTGGCCAACAAAAAGCCACAGGACAAGTTTTCATATATTTCACAATGATCTTTGACATGTTTGAATAATAACCATACAGTGTTATTACTTTTACCGTGTGATATTACTGGAATAAACTAACATGAATTATCTAGTCGCATTCTATGGATAATCTATTCACATTCTGAAAATAATTAATTTGGGTATTTGAAATCAATCACTACTGATATAGTACGGATTGTACTGATATAGGCTGATATAGATAAATTTTTGAACGAAAACTGATTTTATAGTTTTTGTTTAAAAATTTGTCGACGTTTCGATTGTAAATTGCAAACGTGTTTTTTTTTTTAGGTTGAGAACATGGTTGTGTTAATTATGTTTACTGCACCAGCACACATTATGGATGATGGAAACGGAACAAAACAGGCACTGCCTCTCGAATTAAATCGCTTTTATTTATTTGCTTTGGTTTCTTGTTGAGGAAACGGCGCCTTAAGATCTCCATGGAGTCCCACTAGAAGCATAGTTTCATTGAAGTAAGACGTCGCTCCCACTTACAGCGGAAGGTTAAAGAGGGTATCAACGTTGGAAATTGAGAAAAAGCCCCCCCCTTTTTCCTGATTTTGATCAGGATGAAGCAAATTTAAATTTCCTATGTACGTAACAAACATAATAATTGTGAAATTAGTCCCATAAGTGAACTTTTTTCTAAATGCACTTTCAAAGCACTAATGCTATGCAATTTCAAAGCACATTCTAAAACTTGCCTACCGAAGGGGTCTGTTCAAACTGTAGAACTTACAGAACTTCTTGTTGGTGGAAGATGAAAGAAGACATCCAGAAGAGCAAAAAACAGTTGAACGCACTTCACTCTGTTCTAAAGTTATAGGCGATCAAAGTTGAAATTTGAAAAAAAAAGAAAGAATACCACCTCCCCATTTTGGTCAATTTCCAAAAAAGATTTGCTATTTTTTTTCTGTTTTTGATTGGAATGAGGCGATATTAATCCCCTATGAATTAATAAACATAATAAGAGTGAAATTAGTCTCATAAGTGGATGATTTTTTTTAAATGACTAGAAAGCACATTCTAAAAGTACCTAAAACTCGACCACCTACCTACCAGTCCATCTCCCAAACGATTGGATCTACGGGTATTTTCTTTTAGAAGATTTTAAGAATATTAATAGAATATTCAGTGTTGTCCGTATGAGAAATGGTGATTGTGTGTTGTCTGTATGAAAATTATTTAGAAATTGGTGACCAACAATTTTGCCTGGTAGAAAAAAGGCAACAAAAGTGGAATGATTTACCAATTATAAAGATTATGTTCCGTATTACCCATTTTTTATTTTTTGGCGTCTAAGTAGCCATAAAATGTTCATTATTTTCTATCCATCTCCCTTTCGCTCAGGTCAAGAAGATTGGCAAACAACGTCAAAGTCAAATTTCCAAGGCTAACGAGATGTCAAACTTTTGTGAATAGGTAATACATAACTATCTTTTTGTCTATTTTTTGTTGTTAATTGAGGGCTGATATATCAAAGTTCTGCAAATTTACTAAGAGAATAATATCCACGGGACACATTAAAATAAAAACAGAGTATTAGTCACTTTCCTGATTGCTAAGGCGATCACATTCCAGGAAAAGTTGCCAGCATATTGATCTAGAGGCCTTAAGTCTTTAAGATTGATTTAGTTTTCCTATAAATTTATTGTAGAAGTGAGAAGTAATATTTATTAATGTTATCTATTGTCAACGAACACGGCTTTTGATGAAGTGTAAAAAAATGGCTGGTGAAGGCTAAAATCAGTGTTGAGGGGGCAAATTTGAAGAAAAAAAGGCACTGATTTTTTTTTTCATTAGAAGCTTAGTTAAATATATAAACAAGACACAAAAGCTTTAAAATTATATTGTGAACTTACGGGAGTGTTAAAAAATTAATGTAGAAGCAGCCACATGCTCACACTACTTTTCTTCAAGACAAAAATAATTTGTTTCTCTTTTAGGTCAAAACCAACTGAAGCAATTGAAAACGACAAATGGGAGGATGACAACTTAATTCATCTCTAAATAAGTTTTAAATATATTATAGTAATATTATTTAAAAACAATTTTTTTCTACATTTTTATCGCATTGCGGGTACTTCTTTTGATTGTCTGTCCTAAACCGACTACTCCCACTCATCAAGGAAGTGATAGTATATTAGAGACGTATACGGGGTGCTCGTTATAAAACTTCATCTAGTCACCTATGAAATGCATTTTTATGTTGAAGCGCATAGTGGATTATTTCGTTCTTTATTTGTCGGTCAAACTTCCAAATTTAGGCTTGTTCACATTTTGCGAACGTTTTACTGGTTGCATATGCGCGCACCGACAGTGTTTCCATCCTTTTTTTTTCTCAATAAGAATCTAAAAACGGGAATACTCAAATATATTTGTTAAAATAATAATGAATGACAGAATGTTGATAAATAAATAAGTCGGCCTTAATTTGATTGATTTTTTTAATTAAACTGCTCAACTTAAGGTTCGGTACAAGCAATTTTTCGTGTCATTTTCAATAAGCTGTAACTTTTTAAGAAACGAATAGTTTTAAGTATAATTTGCACGGTCTGAAACCTCATTTCTTCTAGATTAAGGAAGCGGATAATTTTGAAAAAAAACGACATTATTTTTATTATATAGGGTGCGAACCAAAGTGATGCAAGAATTGCAAAATTTTGATGTTCTGCAATTTCTCAATAAGCTTTTCTTTCCTTTTCGTTCTCAGGTAAGGAGTAGTCTGTCAGGTAAGGAACAGATTTTTTATTAAAGCACTAGATTTGTATACAGAGCGAAACGTAAAATGTGTGAAATTCTTGTTGCTGATATTTGTATATCGTCGTAGTTTGGAAACCTGGAAAAGAATCTTAATGTGTTTTTCCTCGGTTGCTGACATATTGTCTGCGAATTGTTTCTCATTCAAAGAATTTTTAAATAAGTGCAGTTTTTTCTAGTGAACTACCATTAAAAAAATATACCACTATTGTTGATACTCTTGACTTATAATAGTAATATTAAATAAAATAACCTTTCTAGAGGTAAAAGGAAATTGGGTGATGCGGTAGCAGATAACCAACATCAATATCCCTAGATGTTTTTTTCATTTTTGGTTTTTAAGGCACTAAAACTTATACAGGGGGAATCAAAATATTCTTGAAAATTTCGTTAGTATTTTTTTTTAAATCGTCGTAATTCGCGGATAAGTTTAGGGAATATTATTTTTATTTTTTAGATCGACAGCATTATCTAATAGTATATTATTAAACGAATATTAATGCGTTGGGTACCTACTACACACTGGTAAGCACGGAGCTAAGCTCTATAGCTAACACCATTGTATGACAGACCGCCCCTAAAATCGACAAAAGGATATGAGATTTAATTTTCAACCACCCATTATGACTCTCCCCGTATACTTATTGTGTCAAGTCCGTACCTGTAATTCAGTAACCACTTTTGAGAAACTCTTTTGGTAAGAAACAATTTGCAGATAATGCTACCGATCCAAAGAATAATAATAATGATCCGTCAACTTGTCCGTGAATTACGACGATCTGAAAGAAGAGGTAACGAAATTTTTAAGAATACTTTGATTCCCTCTATATAAGTTGTAATGCCCTTAAAACAAAAAATGACGAAACTTTCTAGAGGTATTGATGTTGGCTATCTGCGACGGCACCACTCAATTTCCCTTTACCTCTAGAAAAGTTATTTTATTTAATATTGCTATTATAAGTCACGAGTATCAACAATAATGGTATCATATTTTTTGAATCCTAGTATATTAGAAAAAACTGCAATGATTTTGAAATTTTTTGAATGAGAAATAATCCGCAGACAATGTGTCAACAAATGAAGGAAAACACATTAAGATTCTTTACGAGGTTTCCAAACTACGACGATTTACAAATATCAGCAAAAAAATCGCACATTTTACGTTTCGCTCCGTATAAAAATTCAGAGTGCTTCAATAAAAAATCTGGCGAAAAGATCCCGAGATATGGATGTTGGCTTACTCCTTACCTGAAAACGATAAAGAAAAAAAAGTTTATTGCGAAATGGCAGAACATCAAAATTTTGAAATTTTTGCACCACTTTGTTTCACACCCTATAAAATAAAGATAATGTCGGTTTTTTTTTGAAAATTATCTGCTCTTTAATACAAAGGAAATAAGGTTTCAGATAGGCGAATTGTATTTATAACAATTCATTGTTTAAAAAGTTACAGCTAATTGAAAATGACACGAAAAATTGCTTGTGCCGAACTTAAGTTGAGCAGCTTATTTAAACATTTTTAAGATTCTATAGGTTTAAAATTTACTTGAGGTATTCCCCAGGTAACATTTTCCTTAGACAACTTAGAAAGACACCCCACTCTTTATGACAAATTATGTGTACGTAGACGGAGATAGTGGACCTTGGGAGGTGAGATAAACTAAAATTTTGCGACCCTGAACGCTTGAACCGGCCTTTTGCCCTTACAAGAGGCGATTTTCATATTGATCCTTTATCTTCTGACGACGACAAAGCACCCCAATCACCAGTCCGGTGTAGCCTTTGGAGAGGTGAGTTTTTAAGGCCTGCTCCTACTAACTGCAACTGCACCCAATAGTACCTACAAACCATTTTGTGTTTCAATTATTGAACTAGAAAAACTAGTTTTAAAATCATTTAAACAAGTGCATGATTCTAATGTTTTATCTGTGTAAAATCAGCAGTGGCCTGGATTTTCAACGGTATGTAAAACTAAAACATTACAGCTGAAGACGAAAATAAGATTACAACACATTGTAAGCTTGATTACAACACGCTGTAAGTCCTGAAGCTAAACCTGGAAATTTTACACCAAAATCGGTATGGACTGCGATCATTGCGACCTAGAAGAAAAGACGTTTCCAAAAATGTATTTGTCAGTAGATACTCTCGAGGCTTAAATTTGTGTACGAGTGTAATAGTTCTCTTATTCCCTCCCCAGTCTGGGAAGGCCAATGCAACAGTACTATTAGCAGTTTTTTAGGCACATGTGTACAAGCATAAACCATTCTGGTTCTGAAAGCCAGTTTTAATCTGAATCAAATGTATAAATAATTCAGAGGTTCAGGTTAGTTCAAAGTAAATAATAATTCAAATATTAGAGGTATAGACAAAAGTAACTTTATAATAATACCTATTATAGGCTTGAATCTTGAGGCATATTCCAGAAATCTTGGAACATATCGGTATGGCCCTGAGTTTACGAGCAAGAATGCAGGGAAAACATCTCTATTGGTATATGGTATTTTTATGATCAATAATAAATGCTAACAGTTTTTTTTATAAAGACAAAGTAGTTTAATATGTGCTAAATTGCATCATTAACTACTAAATTTATAGTTATAAACTGAATTTGTTTAAAAATTCTATAGACAGAATTAAGTTTACAATGATAAATAATTAATAGTGTTACACTAGATGATCATGGTCAATGATTACTGCACTGAAAACGAAGACAACAACTGAACTACCTACCGGGCCTCCTGCCCCTTCATTCTTGAGACCGTTTTTGTGCTTCAAGCATTAGTGAATCAACCCAGTACCAAATGGGTGTTTGTCAGAGACAAGTATGATAAGGATCAAATGCAATTGAAATGGGTGACAAAAGTAGTTGGGGTCCTGTTCACATAGGCAACTAACCACATAATTTATCAAGAAACTTTAAAATAATAATTATTACAAACTATCGTACTAACTTAACAAAAACAATAATTATTGGTAAAAGTAGCTCGAAAAATACTCCACATTTATAAAAGGTGTTTAAAATGTTGGCCTCCTTGTTCAATACCCTTTAAACTCCTGTTTCTATGCTTGTGAAAACATTTTGTAACATGAGTGGGTTATTGTTAATTTGAATAAATTTCTGTTGTATTCGTTGACGAAGATCATCCAAATCCTTAACAGGAGTTTTAAATAATTGCTCGATAAATAGTTCCAAAATGTCCGTTCGGTATCTTTCTGCTGTTAATGTGCCTACAAAAATAAAAAAATAAAATGATGTTAGGTACTTGAAGTGTCCGATGATCTGCTACCTTCAAAGAAAATTGGACCAATCACTCGGCAAGCTGTGATTCCTGCCCAAACTCGCTTTTCAGGGTTTAGTTTTTATCAATTATTTGAGGGAGTTTTTCACTACTCCAAGTTCTCATGTTTTGCGTGTTCACATAACCATTTATTAAAAACCATGCCTCATCACTAAATATGGATTATTGGGAAATGTTCTGGTTATTATCCATATCAATAACTTCTTCTTCTTCTTGATCTCAGCTTCTCCTTCGGAGGTTGCTGATCATTATGGCAATTCTAACTTTCGAGGCAGCTGTCCGAAACAGTTCGACAGATGAAAGGCCAAACCAGTCTCGCAGGTTACGTAGCCAGGAAATTCTACGTAGACCGACGCTTCTGCGTCCCACGATCTTCCCCTGCATGATGAGCTGCAAAATTTCATATAATAACATGCCCAAGAAACTGTAGTTTTCTTCTCTTAATTGTGAAAAGAATTTCCATTTCCTTATCCATTCTTTCCACAACTTGTTCGTTCGGAATGTGGTCCATCCAAGAGATCTTTAACATTGGGCGGTACACCCACCACTCAAACGATTCCAGTCTCTTCGATATTTCCTTGTTCAGTGTCCATCCTTCAAGACCATATAGTAACACTGGAAAGACGTAACACCGCACCATTCGCACTCTCAAAGTCAAAGATAGATCTCGGGCTGTCAGCAGTTTTCTCAGTTTCATAAATGTTGTCCTCGCTTGCTCAATTCTTGACAAAATTTCTTGTTTGTGTGCAACATTTTCATTCATGATAGTTCCCCGGTATTTGAAGTAATGGACCTGCTCAACCGTCTTATTGCATATAGTCAGCTGACCTCTAATGCTCCTTTTGGATATTATTAGCATTTTTGTTTTATTGATATTAATATTTAGCCCATAATCTTCGCTAACTACTGTTACTTTGTCTACCAGTCTCTGCAGATCTTTGAGGCAGTTGGCTACTACTGCGGTATCGTCAGCGTACCTGATATTGACAGTTCTGCCATTGATCGCTATACCCGCCAGCTCCTCTTCCAATGCCTCCCGAAAAATCAATCTCCGAGTAAATATTAAATAGCATAGGAGAGAGAATACACCCCTGTCTGACTCCCTTCCGAATACTAATTTGTTTTGTCAAAGCATTGTCATAATTCACTCTAGAAGTTTGTCTCCAGTAGAGATTTGATATTATTCGGACATCGTGGTAATCAATGCCAAGTCTTTGGAGTATATCCAGAGTCTTTTCATGCTTGACATTGTCGAACGCCTTACTATAATCTATGAAGCATACGTAAAGGTCTCGGTTTACATCTAGGCATCTCTCAGACAAGACATTCCAAGCAAAGATGGCCTCTCTCGTACCCATTCCGTTGCGAAATCCAAATTGTGTATCTGATGTTTCAGCCTCACATTTTTTTAAAATTCTAGTATGTATAATTTTTATAAAGATCTTCAGAACGTGACTCATCAAACTTATTAGTCTGTGATCATCACACTTTAACGCTCGAGATTTTTTCAGGATAGGAACAAAGGTGGAAAGCAGCCATTCTCTGGGAATTACTCCTGATGTATAAATGCTATTGAATAGATCCACTATGACACTGATTGAACACTCATCCAGCAGTTTCAAGACCTCACAATGCACCTCATCTGGCCCTACTGCTTCACCGGATTTACGGCATACTCTACTTCTTCCTTCGTTATTTCTAGAGCGCTCTCTGATATAGTTATGTCATCGAAGTCAGCAACCAATGCGCCCTCCTCATCTTTCATTGTACTAGTTTTCTTCTCTCTCACCACACCGGTGACTTCTTTTATTTTGTTTATGTAGGCCGAAACTGTCGTACTTCTGTTCTAATTCTTCAATTTCCTTGCACCTTTCAGTCATCCAGACCTATTTTGCTATTCTTATCTTACTTCTAATTGTGTTCTGTATCTCCTTGTACTTGGTTTTTATTCCTGCCCTTGTACCTCCTTCTTTCTTCTATCAGTGCCAAAATCTCCTCTGTCATCCATGTCTGCCTAGTTCTGTTCTTGCCCTTATCAATGCTATCCTGTTGTGTTGTTATTATTGCTTCTTTAATTTTGGTGCACTTTGCCTCTTCATCCAGCTCACCAACACTTTCTTCCTGGAGTTTATGGAGTCTATTAGTTATAGTAGTCCGGTGGTTGTATACTTCGGATTTTTAAACTGGTGTTTTCTGCTTGGAACTGTCTCCTCCTTGACCTCACATACATATTCATTACTATGGGGTTGTAGTCACTTCCGACGTCCGTTCCAGGGTATGTTCTCACTGATTTTATGCTATTTCGGAATCTCTTGTTAACAAGGATGTAGTCAATCTGATTTCTAATTATTCGCTCTGTGTTGTCGCCCGGTCCTATCCACGTGTATAGCCTTCTTTTCGGGACTTTGAACAATGTGTTACTGACTACTAATTCCTCTTCGATCTATATCAATATACCAATTGCAAAATTGCAGTCTTTGGGGAAAGTGAGATTCATGCAATTCTTGCACTACTGTGAAGCGATATGGGTACACTTGCAGATCCTTATGCAAAATTGCATGGGTGGGACCTACATAAAGGCCTATTTGATGGTGTAACTGTCGTACCAGGTGCATTTTTTATTATTTCTTGTGCCTGTGCAACCGCTTCATCGGTACGTTTCTTGTGAGATCCAGTGCCTGGTCTTTTTCGTAAACTACCTGTTTCTTTAAAAAATTCTAGAACATGCTCCAAAGTTTTCTTGATCTGCATATACAGGGTGTCCCAGAAACAATGGGACATATTAATATAGCGAGTTACGGCATGAAAAAATAGAGCAATTGTGCTTACTATGGCTTATAAAAAGTAGCAACTTTTTATTCTACAGGGTGTAAAAGTTCTTTTTTGAATTCTGTAAATTGGCAATAAATCTCACAGTTTGGCAGCTATTGATATGAAATTTTTCACGAGGGTGTTTTTAATATCTGGAAAACGGTGAGAGATACGCACTTTTATCAAGTATACCTTTTTGTTGCAGAAGTAACCAGTCTTTGTAATTTCATAAACATATTTAAGCTACGGGGGTCAGTTAAAAAGTTATGCTAGTTTTTTACAAACGCATGCCACGTAAGTGGCGCCACCTACAAATTAGCTTAAAATTGACATTCCGGGTAGGGTTGTCGTACTCAACTCTAGTGAAAAATTTCATATCAATAGCTGCCAAACTGTGAGATTTATTGCCAATTTACAGAATTAAAAAAAGAACTTTTTCACACCCTGTAGAATAAAAAGTAGCTACTTTTTATAAGTCATAGTAAGCTCAATCGCTCTATTTTTTCATGCCGCAACTCGCTATACTAATTTTACCATTGTTTCTGGGACACCCTGTAGACAGCAGAAAAGTTTGAAAATTCTGGCTGGAGATCCTCCATGCAGTTTCGAATTGAATAAACCTACTCTACATCCACTTTGATTTCAGTTCGATAGTAGCTCTTCAGCATAAAAACTTTATGTTCTAAGGCGAAAGCCATGTTGTCCAAACACAAAACAGATTTTATAGCAATAAAAATTACTGTGCTTAGCAAAAATTTTCTTGTAAAAGCTTGAAAACTACAACAAAAATGTGGGAAACGGGAAAGTTTACCAACAAGGATAAAGACAAGACAAGATAGCCGCTAATAACGTCGAAGCACTGAAAGCTGATTGGACAGTGGCAATGACAAATGTGTTTTGATGGCAAGTTACGACGTACTTTCATAACTCTCTTTCTTTCTGTCAAAAAATCATAGCTGGCTAGATGAAGTTTTATAATGAACACCCCGTATATATCGCCACGTTTCTGGCATATAACAGATATATAAACACCCATGTGCATCGTCCTACAAGTGTATATCAGGTATACGCTTGGAATATTTTTTGGCTATGTGGGGATTTCATCAATAAATTTGGTATACCCTACTTTAACTTCAGGGTTTCTAATTAGTTTGTTCTCAATACACTGAAACCTTTTTTGAACAATATGAAAAGAGTCACCAAGTTTACTAATTTTATTATTAGACTTAAAAGGGAGATATACCTGGTAAGTATGATCAGGTTGTTTTTAGAGATAGAGAGATAGTTTTTAGTAGTATCCTTGTTGATTGCGGTGGCCGTTTTATTGTAACCAATCCTGAATTACTGTTTTTTTTTTGGGAGAGGGGTGACTATTTGTATCTTTTACGAGAATGTTGTCTTAAGTTAAAGAAAAGTGGCAGTTTTTTGACATGATCAAAGAAAAACAAAAGTTATAATTATCTATGTCCTCCCGGCTCATTATTGTACTTTTATTGCTTAGTTATCAAATACATAAAAACGTAAACTTTGTGCCCGCACGTGCCAGACAACACACTTTATGCCCGGGCGGGCAGAAATTAATACATTTCGAACTTTTTTTAATAATAATTTATTTTTATTAAGCTGGTGGGACATAAAAGTTTGTATGCACCACGGACATATGCACAAGCTTGCCGCCCTCAGCGCAGCACAACATCTACCTAATGCCCTTTAACCATAAATAACTTTTTATCATCCCCTTTAATATAACCCTTTAAAGCTAATTCACTTATAAAATCGTATTACTTTTTCTAAAAAATAATAACTTTCTCATTTTAACAGTTTTTGCTTAATTTTGCTTCTTATATTTTATTAGCAGGTATATCTGTTAAACCTGTATAATTATAAGTATGTATATACACGTGTTGCTCATAAACAATGCTCTATCGCCTTTCGCCCTTTCCCTTGAATATATAATTTCTCCGTGTTCACCTTTTCAGGACCGCTTCTGCGCTCGGCAATTATTGAGTAGCCCTGCCGACTGGCAATGCGGGAAAACAGTGAGCGAGAGTACAGTACATCAACAAGTTTCTCTTCGGCAACAGGAAGGAGGTGTGCAATCTGGGTGACGGAGTTCGCGAAATCATGTCGTTATCGGTTAAGCTGAAACAGTTTCATATCCCTAAGTGTAAGGGCCAAAAAATTGCCAAAGTTCTATTTAGAAGTAAGTTTCTTTATTCGAATAATCTTTACATCTCATAAACATGCACATTTTTTATATATTTTAGTATTCACCATATTTTTTTATGCTTTCAATTTGAGGTAAGTTTGTACACATACAGGGTGTCCCAAAACCCAATATTCATCGCTTGGAGAGGTGATAGGCCAGCTCATTACTGACCACAATATCATAATATGGATTTAGTAAAACATTTTTAATTTTCGACTTATCGTGACTTTAATAAAAAAAAAAATAAATGAAGCAAATTTTTTTTCCCAATGGTAAAGCATTAGTAATATTTCTTTGGCCCTTCATCAATAACAAGACTATATTCAGGGTTTCGCAACAACATTTGGAATCTTATAATATGGAATTTGTTGCTGTGGCACACAAAAACTGATATAAGGTGTGTATTTTTACAAAATTTATAAAAGTTACGATATCTCAAAAACTACCAACTTTTTACTAAAGTCATATTATGATATTTTGGTCAGTACTGATGTGGCCTATCACCGCTCCAAGGGATGATGTTGAGTTTTGGGGCAGTCTGTATATATACTCATTATATATCGGGTGGTGCACCGCCAGACAGGCCATAGAAAATCCCATATAAATTTTGATACCTTCAAATATTGGCGACCCTATTAATTTTCCAGCAAAACAATATAAGACTGTTAAAGAAATTTGTGTATGAACTTGCACTACCAATTTTATTATTCTCTTATAAAGCAATTAAAAGTCATGAAGAAAAACTAAACTGCTAACAGAAAAGATCGATGCAACAAAATGTTTTGTCATTTTTGGGGGGCCTGTATCTCGGAAATGCCTTAGCCGAAACTTAAGACAAAAAGAGATTTTGAAAAGTTGTTTCTTCTAGAATCACGGCGGGAGACTGAACTTAAATAAGTTATTCTTTACAGTATATACAGGGTAAAGAAAAAAGCACTGCAAAATGGTTGCATTTCAACCAACTGCATTTGGTAGGTGAGGTAGTTTCAGAACATTCATTGTTATGACATTTAATGGCGTTAGTTGGTATCTCGGGACATGTTCGGCAGTGTTCGGTTTTTTGGCCTACAAAATAAATTATGGGGGTTTTTCAAAAATTTTACGCTCTTTTGTAAGTCACCCTGTATCGCGAGAATGCCGCAGCCGATTTTAATAAGATAAATGATTTATAAAAGATAACTGGTTGTAAAATCAGCGACGTATACTCATAGTTAATAAAACAATTTTATTCCATTTTGTACAATTATGGCAAAAAATCTAATAAAAAACTGATTAAAATTTTGTTTACTTCGATGTCATGACGAGAGCCTTAACTTTAAGGCTCCTTTTGTAACGACATTTAAGAGCTATGGTCGATATCTCGGGACGGCTTTGGCGGTTTTTTGGTTTTTTGCCTACTAAATCAGTTACAGGGCGTTTACAGAAAGTTTGAACTTTCTTGTAAGTTACAATACAAAGTATCCTGAAATTAACTGGGTAATCCCTAGGCAAAAAAAGGGCACAATGTTCATACAAACATAAGCCGCAAACGCTTCGTCTCTGAGATACAGGGTGTTGATTTTTTTTTTATTTTTTCTTTATGGCATTTAGATTTTTTGAGATATTTAACTCAAATTTTGAATATAGGTAACCCTTTATTACCTATAACGTTGGATATACCGACCGCTAGCCAAAATCAACAGGTTGTTATTTTTTCTCGGGTGGTATCCTTTTTACCCACACAAACTTTTTTGTAGCACGCAACTGATCGTTTTTTCTTAAAAGTCTGATTTCTCTATTCATTTTACAAACTTTCTTGCCTCTTGCATCCTTGTCTTATGTCTCACCGTTTTCGAGAAATTTGTAAAAGTGTTTAGGAATGCAAATAATTTTTCCATAAGAAATGTCTGTTTTCTGCGTTCCTATTTGAATTCCCAGATACTGATGAGGAAGAGTCATTTATGGAAAAAGTATGTGCATTTCTGGACACTTTTGCAAATTTCTCCAACACGGTGGGAGATAAGACAAGGATGCAAGAGGCAAGCAAGTTTCTAAATTGAATAGAGAATTCAGACTTTTAAGAAAAAACGATCAGTGGCGTGCCACAAAAAAGTTTGTGAGGGTAAAAGGGATACAACCCGAGAAAAAATAACAACCTGTCGATTTTGGCTAGCGGTTGGTATATCCAACGTTATAGATAATAAAGGGTTACCTATATTCAAAATGTGAGTTAAATATGTCCTGTATCTCGGAGACAAAGCATTTGCGGTTTATGTTTGTATGAACATTGTGTCCTATTTTTGCCTAGGGATTTCTCAGTTAATTTCAGGATATCTTGTATTGTGACTTAGAAGAAAGTTCAAACTTTCTGTGAACGCCCTGTGACTGATTTTGTAGGCAAAAAAACCAAAAAACCGCCAAAACCGTCCCCAGATATCGACCATAGCTTTTAAATGTCATTACAAAAAGAGTCTTAAAGTAAAGGCTCTCGTCATGACATCGTAGTAAACAAAATTTTAATCAGTTTTCTATTAGATTTTTTCCATCCTTGACCAAAATTAAATAAAATTGTTTTCTTAAGTATGAGTCTACGTCGCTGATTTTACAACCAGTTATCTTTTAGAGATCATTTATCTGATTAAAATCGGCTGCGGCATTCTCGCGATACATGGTGACTTACAAAGGAGCGTCAACTTTTTGAAAAACCCCCGTAATTTATTTTGTGGGCCAAAAAAACCGAAAACCCCTAGATGTCCTGAGATACCAACTGACGCCATTAAATGTCATAACAATGAATGTTCTGAAATTACGCTACCTACCAAATGCAGTGGGTTGAAATGCAACTATTTTGCAGAGCTTTTTTCTTTACCCTGTATGTCCTTTGGAGAATAACTGATTTAAGATCAATCTCCCGCCGTAATTCTAGAAGAAACGACCTTTTAAAATCTCTTTTAGGTTTTAAATTTCGGCTGAGGTAGTTCCGAGATACAGACCCCCAAAATGACAAAAAAATTTGCTGTATCGATCTTTTCCGTTAGCAGTTTATTCGTAAAATCATTACAAATTAATTACAGTCCTGATACAATCCTGAATGAAATCATCGGTAATTATGATTTTGTTACATTTTGAAAGGCATTTGTTTTGAAATAATTTTATGAAGATTTTATAGAATTACCGGGCATTTCTCCCATTTTTTTTTCTACATGAAGAAAAATTTTTAGGTCTGTATTATTTTGCACTTGTTAATTACAGTACGTGTACGTTCAAAATTACTAATAATATTCTGGTCTGCTGTTTTGCTTGGAATGGGTTTGTCAGAAGATATCACACAGGACATTTCGAATAGTCCGAGAACTATTTTCCATGTTATTCAACTCAATCATTATTATCTTTTCTTGAATACAGTAAGACATGTTAGTGAATGAGAAATTAACGAAAAAGATTACGCCTCTCAAAAGATTTGCCAGGTCTATAGATTTTTCAGTAGATATATTGATTTCCATTCTGATCTACTGATCTACTGAAATGACTTGTTGACCTACTGAAAAATCTCTAATCGACTAAAATGACTATTCAGTTATATTACTCGCTATATTTTGTTCTATTTTCTGGAACCTCAATGATCGATGTAGATGAATCTGAGATCATACAGCCATTTACCCTTATAGAAAATAATTTCGTTCACTTATTATTGTCATCTAATTACTCTTGAAATTGTCATTTTTTGTTATACCTATCTCTTTTCATCACATCTTAGGAAGATTGTTGTTGACTTATTGACGTGTTTGTCTGCTCCACGTGGCCAATTGATTAATTCTCAGAACATACGATGAAACTGTTAAGTCAGATTTCCAACGCTAACTGGTTAATGTAACTCTGGTAAAAAATCATATAAATTGAATATTTAGGCGGGTCCAAACGTTTTTATTTCGCCAAACGAGGATTCAATATTTGTGTGTAAGTATTGAATTTTCGTTGATTTCGCCTAATTCGATTGTCCTCTTAAAAATATAGGGTAAAAACTTTTATCTGAACGAATAATTTTCTATAGTACAACACGATAGATTTTATTTTTTATTTCAAATCTTAATCGTATTTAATTGTTTTCTATTGGCCAGTGTCCTAAATGTACTTTCTATTATGTAAAACCATATAATGTTTTTATACGTTTTTAAGAGGTTTTCATTTCTATTAGTTGCTATTATACTTATAAAACCATGTAACTTTTTATACGTTTTTATAAGTTACCATTTTATCACGTTCAATTATGTAAAATCTTAAATCTTAAATTAAACTGATCAACTTAAAGTTCGACACAAACAATTTTTCGTGTCATTTCCAATCAGCTGTAACTTTTTAAGCAATGAATTGTTTTAAATACAATTTGCACGGTTTGAAACCTCATTTTCTCTAGATTAAGGAAGCTGATAATTTTGAAAAAAAAACCGACACTATCTTTATTATATAGGGTGTGAAACAAAGTGATGCAAAAATTTCAAAATTTTGATGTTCTACCATTTCGCAATAAGCTCTTTTTTCTTATTGCTTTCAGGTAAGGAGTAAATCAAAATCCATATCTCGGGACCTTTTCGCCAGAGATTTTTTATTAAAGCACTCTGACTTTTTATACAGAGCAAAACGTTAAATGTGTGAAATTCTTGTTGCTGATATTTTTAAATCGTCGTAGTTCGGAAAAGCGTAAAGAATCTTACAGTGTTTTCCCTCATTTGTTGACATATGGCTTGTGGATTGTTACTCATTCAAAAAATTTTAAATAAGTGCAGTTTTTTCTAGTATACGAGCTTTTAAAAAATATGATAACATTATTGTTGATACTCGGGACTTATAATAGCAATATTAAATAAATTAACCTTTCTAGAGGTAAAGGGAAATTGAGTGATGCCGTCGCAGATAGCCAACATCAATATCTCTAGCTGTTTTCGTCATTTTTTGTTTTTAATGCATTAGAACTTATCACAACAGAGGGAAATCAAAAAGAGAGAAACAGAGGGCAAACAGCGTAAGAGATATTTGATTAAAATGTTGTACGTTTTGACTGCTATGAAAGGCGCACATTTTGCAATAAAAATCTATTTTTATTTCCGCCAGTGGCGCGCTTAGCAGCACGACAATTTACAATATTAGAAAAAAAGTAGCACGTCACTGATTTTTTGCAAAACGAAACTTCATTTTTTCATACCCATTCTACTGTAAAGAAAAGAGACCTTTTCGGTTTTTTTAGTACGACGCACCGTTTTCGAGTAAATAAATAAAAACCATTGTAATGTATGTTAGTAAGCCGCGAAAATTTCACTTTGATGAAAAATCTAAAATATTCGATTATTTATGGCTTGAATTATGTTGCAAACAAATAGTATTTTAATGGGCATTCAAAACTAAATTTAATTTTTTGAAAAACCAGTGACGTCCCCCTTTTTTTCACATAATTTATGTCGACGTGCTGTTAAGCGCGCCACTGGCGGAAATAATAATAATTATTTATTGCAAAAAGTGCGCCTTATATAACAGTCAAAACGTACAACTATTTTGCAGAGCTTTTTTCTTTACCCTGTATGTCCTTTGGAGAATAACTGATTTAAGATCAATCTCCCGCCGTAATTCTAGAAGAAACGACCTTTTAAAATCTCTTTTAGGTTTTAAATTTCGGCTGAGGTAGTTCCGAGATACAGACCCCCCAAAATGACAAAAAAATTTGCTGTATCGATCTTTTCCGTTAGCAGTTTATTCGTAAAATCATTACAAATTAATTACAGTCCTGATACAATCCTGAATGAAATCATCGGTAATTATGATTTTGTTACATTTTGAAAGGCATTTGTTTTGAAATAATTTTATGAAGATTTTATAGAATTACCGGGCATTTCTCCCATTTTTTTTTCTACATGAAGAAAAATTTTTAGGTCTGTATTATTTTGCACTTGTTAATTACAGTACGTGTACGTTCAAAATTACTAATAATATTCTGGTCTGCTGTTTTGCTTGGAATGGGTTTGTCAGAAGATATCACACAGGACATTTCGAATAGTCCGAGAACTATTTTCCATGTTATTCAACTCAATCATTATTATCTTTTCTTGAATACAGTAAGACATGTTAGTGAATGAGAAATTAACGAAAAAGATTACGCCTCTCAAAAGATTTGCCAGGTCTATAGATTTTTCAGTAGATATATTGATTTCCATTCTGATCTACTGATCTACTGAAATGACTTGTTGACCTACTGAAAAATCTCTAATCGACTAAAATGACTATTCAGTTATATTACTCGCTATATTTTGTTCTATTTTCTGGAACCTCAATGATCGATGTAGATGAATCTGAGATCATACAGCCATTTACCCTTATAGAAAATAATTTCGTTCACTTATTATTGTCATCTAATTACTCTTGAAATTGTCATTTTTTGTTATACCTATCTCTTTTCATCACATCTTAGGAAGATTGTTGTTGACTTATTGACGTGTTTGTCTGCTCCACGTGGCCAATTGATTAATTCTCAGAACATACGATGAAACTGTTAAGTCAGATTTCCAACGCTAACTGGTTAATGTAACTCTGGTAAAAAATCATATAAATTGAATATTTAGGCGGGTCCAAACGTTTTTATTTCGCCAAACGAGGATTCAATATTTGTGTGTAAGTATTGAATTTTCGTTGATTTCGCCTAATTCGATTGTCCTCTTAAAAATATAGGGTAAAAACTTTTATCTGAACGAATAATTTTCTATAGTACAACACGATAGATTTTATTTTTTATTTCAAATCTTAATCGTATTTAATTGTTTTCTATTGGCCAGTGTCCTAAATGTACTTTCTATTATGTAAAACCATATAATGTTTTTATACGTTTTTAAGAGGTTTTCATTTCTATTAGTTGCAATTATACTTATAAAACCATGTAACTTTTTATACGTTTTTATAAGTTACCATTTTATCACGTTCAATTATGTAAAATCTTAAATCTTAAATTAAACTGATCAACTTAAAGTTCGACACAAACAATTTTTCGTGTCATTTCCAATCAGCTGTAACTTTTTAAGCAATGAATTGTTTTAAATACAATTTGCACGGTTTGAAACCTCATTTTCTCTAGATTAAGGAAGCTGATAATTTTGAAAAAAAAACCGACACTATCTTTATTATATAGGGTGTGAAACAAAGTGATGCAAAAATTTCAAAATTTTGATGTTCTACCATTTCGCAATAAGCTCTTTTTTCTTATTGCTTTCAGGTAAGGAGTAAATCAAAATCCATATCTCGGGACCTTTTCGCCAGAGATTTTTTATTAAAGCACTCTGACTTTTTATACAGAGCAAAACGTTAAATGTGTGAAATTCTTGTTGCTGATATTTTTAAATCGTCGTAGTTCGGAAAAGCGTAAAGAATCTTACAGTGTTTTCCCTCATTTGTTGACATATGGCTTGTGGATTGTTACTCATTCAAAAAATTTTAAATAAGTGCAGTTTTTTCTAGTATACGAGCTTTTAAAAAATATGATAACATTATTGTTGATACTCGGGACTTATAATAGCAATATTAAATAAATTAACCTTTCTAGAGGTAAAGGGAAATTGAGTGATGCCGTCGCAGATAGCCAACATCAATATCTCTAGCTGTTTTCGTCATTTTTTGTTTTTAATGCATTAGAACTTATCACAACAGAGGGAAATCAAAAAGAGAGAAACAGAGGGCAAACAGCGTAAGAGATATTTGATTAAAATGTTGTACGTTTTGACTGCTATGAAAGGCGCACATTTTGCAATAAAAATCTATTTTTATTTCCGCCAGTGGCGCGCTTAGCAGCACGACAATTTACAATATTAGAAAAAAAGTAGCACGTCACTGATTTTTTGCAAAACGAAACTTCATTTTTTCATACCCATTCTACTGTAAAGAAAAGAGACCTTTTCGGTTTTTTTAGTACGACGCACCGTTTTCGAGTAAATAAATAAAAACCATTGTAATGTATGTTAGTAAGCCGCGAAAATTTCACTTTGATGAAAAATCTAAAATATTCGATTATTTATGGCTTGAATTATGTTGCAAACAAATAGTATTTTAATGGGCATTCAAAACTAAATTTAATTTTTTGAAAAACCAGTGACGTCCCCCTTTTTTTCACATAATTTATGTCGACGTGCTGTTAAGCGCGCCACTGGCGGAAATAATAATAATTATTTATTGCAAAAAGTGCGCCTTATATAACAGTCAAAACGTACAACATTTCAATAAATCCAATAAAATAGCTCTTACGCTTTCGGAATAATCAATACATATGCATTTTGAAATTCTAATTTCATCACCCTGTAACGTTTTAACGAAGCTCGATAGGTAACACAATTGTATGACAGAACACCCTTAAAATCGACCAAAGAATATGAGATTTCATTTTCGACCACTCATTATGATTCACCCCGTATCCTAATTTTGTCAAGTCCGTACCTGTAATTCAGTTATCAATTTTGCAAAAGTCCCTTGTTGAGAAACACGTTGCAGATAATGCTGTCGATCCAAAGAATAAAAATAATAATTCGTCAACTTGTCTGCGAATTACGACGATTCTTGATTCCTCTCTGTGTAAGTTCTAATACCTTAAAAACAAAAAATTTCAAAAACGTCTAGAGATATTGATGTTGGCTATCTGCGACGGTGTCACTCAATTTCCCTTTACCTCTAGAAAGGTTATTTTATTTAATATTGCTATTATAAGTCAACGTAGTATCTACAATAATGGTATCATATTTTTTGAATGCTAGTATACTAGACAAACGGCACTTATTTTTAAATTTTTTGAATGATTAACAATCCGCAGACAATATGTCAACAAATGAGGGAAACACAGTAAGATTCTTTACCTCTTTTCCGAACTACGACGATTTAAAAATATCAGCAACAAGAAATTCACACATTTTACGTTTCGCTCTGCATAAAAATTCAGAGTGCTTTAATAAAAAATCTGGCGAAAAGGTCCCGAGATATGGATGTTGGCTTACTCCTGACCTTAAAACAATAAGGAAAAAAGAGCTTATTGCGAAATGGCAGAGCATCAAAATTTTGAAATTTTTGCATCACTTTGTTTCACATCCTATATAATAAAGATAGTGTGGGTTTTTATTTCAAAAATATCCCCTTCCCTAATCTAGAGGAAATGAAGTTTCACACCGTGCAAATTATATTTAAAACAATTCATTGCTTAAAAAGTTACAGGTGATTGAAAATGACACGAAAAAATTGTTTGTTGCGAACTTTAAGTTGCGCAGTTTATTTAACTTTGTTATATTAGAACTAAATAAAGAAATTTAATCAAAAACGTGATAAAAAGAAACTGAATCCTAAAACATATACGATATCCTATAAATAGAAAAAGAATGACAGATTCGAATAAAATAATTATTTTCTATAACAATAACGGTAATAGAGTAAAAACACACTTTATCTAAAAAAACGTAAAAAGTTTTTGAAAAAAATAAGAAAAACCAAAGCGAAAACTAAAATGTATCTACATGTAATAAGTGAAGAAATTAAAATGATACGGAAAAAGTGGTATAAATGTCTGCAAAGTCATAAAAATTATAAAAAAATACGGCAATTTGTGAACGGAAAATGTTAAATCAAAAAAAATTATGGCATATAATGTCAAAAAAATTATTGATAAAAATTAAATAATATCACATAAGAAAATGAAAAGACATTTGAGTTAGAATATTAAGAAAACTAATTACGTAGTTATAAAAAAAATAAGCCAGAGGTAACAAAATTTAACGTGAAAATAGAGTAGTAATAATAATGAAAACAAAAAAAAGAAAACCAAATTAAAAGTGCGTAACATAATATAAAGACAAGAGAAAAAAGAGGAAATGAAATAAACTGTTGGCTAATTGATTTGCAACACTCGATTTTTGCACTAAGATTGAGAGAGCATAACTCTGAAGTGGACCAACGGATTTCTTCTAATAAAGCAAATTTGAGTATACCTGTCCTTTTACTAACTTACATAGTAAGTTTAAATAAGGTAAGTTAATCAAGTGCAATTATACAGGGTGGAAAATAAGGTGATATAATTCTTTGTAACGTTTTCGTTTGCACAAGTTTCAAAAAAAAAATTAAAAATAATTTTTTTTGATATAGAACTATAAAGAAGGATGTAACACTTCGGGACGTATTCGAGTTCTTCTTGATATATTGCCTAGTTCGATAAATATATCATATTTTCGCAAAAGTTCCAAAGTTCAGTTGACATTTTTTCTCCAGTGCACCATATAGAATCGATGCAATAAGATCACAGGAAACTTATTTATGCGCTAAAAATGGCCTATAAATTCGGAGATGCAGCCTTCTTCTTTTCAGTGCGCCATCTCCCTTCGAAGGTTGGCGATCCAACTGGCAATAATTACAAGTAACATAGCTGCTCTAAAGATTTCGGATGATGTTTTACTGAGCCATCGGCGTAGGTCCTTGAACCAGGAATCCTTACTTCATATCTATCTCCCCTCATTATATGTCCAATATACCTTAGTTTGCGCTCTTTGATTGTTAGCATCAGTTCCTTGCTTTTCTGTATTCTATTAAGAACCTCGGTGTTTCTTACTCATTCGATCCAGGATATGCGTAATATTCTCCTATAAAGATACATTTCGAAAGCTTCAACGAGTCTTTCTAGCGAGTGGTTGAAGGTCCAGCTTTCACCACAGCCGTACAGTAGGATGGAGAACACGTAGCAGCGTAGCATTCGGATTCTAAGACCCAAGTCTAGGTTACGCCTAATAAGAACGTTTTTTATGTCGATAAACGTCCTCCTGCCCTGTTCGATTCTTGATAGTATCTCTTTCGTCGAATCGCAACTATCACATACTAGTGCTCCTAGACATCTGAAGGATGATACCTGCTCAACGATCTTGTCATGTATATGGAGGGCAGCTTGTGTTCGCACCCTCGAGAGAACCATAAATTTCGTTTTGGGGATATTTATATGCGGTCCATAGAACTTGCTGTACTCAACAATGACATCCACAAGTTGCTGGAGTTCAGGCAGGCTGCTGACAATAGCGATTGTATCGTCGGCATATCTTATATAGCTAATTCTTTTGTCATTGATTTTCATTCCAGCGCTAGTGTTTCCAAGAGATTTCGCGAAAATGTGTTCGGAGTACAGATTAAAGAGCAGCGGGGATAATATGCATGTAGAGTTCCAACAATGTAGAGAACCTATTAGCATTAGGAGATAAGTTTACCTTACCTTACCATGTAAACACCTTTTCACTGGATCAGACAATAATTGACGTCGAATATATATTACAAAAAGAATGCAATGAAAACAAAAAAATTGAAAAGAGAAATAAAGTTGTTCAAATCATTTCTAATTTCATCATGAATCAAAAAAATAAATATTTAACGACAAATAGCTGTTAAAGGACGAAAAAGATACACGTGTTTTTCTTAAACCACATCCAGAAATAATCATTTTAAAAGCGGATAAAGGCAATATTACGGTTGCGATGTACAAAGCGGAGTAGTTGGAAAAAAGTTATCAACTATTGTCTGATACAACTACGTATCACTGTATATGCGTGGATCCCACCAAGTCCATGCAAAACAGACTCAACAAACTGATAGATAAAAATATGAAATCTGCTGGCTTAACTAAGGAAGAGGGTAAAAGACTAAAGAACATAGAAGGGGCACCTTCTACAATGTAAAGTACTCAACTTAAAGTTCGGCACAAACAATTTTTCGTGTAATTTTCAATCAGCTGTAACTTTTTAGGCAATGAATTGTTTTAAATACAATTTGCACAGTCTGAAACCTCATTTCCTCTAGATTAAGGAAGCGAATAATTTTGAAAAAAAACTACACTAGCTTTATTATATAGGGTGTGAAACAAAGTGATGCAAAAAAAAACATTTCGCAATAAGCTCTTTTTTCCTTATCGTTTTCAGGTAAGTAGCAATCCAACATCGATATCTCGGGACCTTTTCGCCAGATTTTTTATTAAAGCACTCTGAATTTTTATACAGAGCGAAACGTAAAATGTGTGCTGTTGCTGATATTTTTAAATCGTCGTAGTTCGGAAAAGAGGTAAAGAATTGTAACACTTTAATTTCAGTAAAGGTATCTTAGAATATTCAAAAGTGCTCAGGGAAAAGTATCAGGTTAGGAACAAAAAGTGCTACAAAACCGGCCGGTAAAGTGAGTTCGGGGCGCCACCAATTTTAATCAATTAAATTGGAAAAATCCTACGCTGTTAGGTAGCTGATCAGTTCCCTTTAGCCTCTTCCAAAATACCCATAGTACTTGCAAACAAAATAAAACTAACAAGTTTAATTTATGTCCTATAATATCAAAGAACAAAATCAGTGTTGTACAATATGATGATTGTACTTCAAGTCAATGAGTGAAAGGTATTCCTTAATTCTACTTATCACAATTGTCTGGAAAATATCTCCCTAGTGGTGATCACCAAGCGTAACAATAAACAAAAACAGGTTAACTTAAATACTACTACTTAGCTTGACACAACGCTATTACAGATGGTCACAAAGGCTAGGCGCCTTAGGTCCAAAACAACGCAAAAGGTCTATTCGCCCTCCAAAACTTATGGTGGTAGCTGTCTGCCTCTTACACACAATAGTGGTGGTTTTCGAACAATAAGGTGGTGTTTTGCACCTCTCGGTAACAATAAGGTGGTGATTAACCTTCAGAAACAATAATGGTGGCTGGTAGCCCCTTGGAAACACTAAAGTGGCGGTAGGCCCCCTTGGAAACAGTAATTGGTGGCGGTAGGCCCCCTTGGAAACACCTTCGTCCACGAGGGTTTCCAAAAACAGAACAAAATAAACACGTGGTGTGGCTGCTTTCAGCCCTCAAATTAACCTTGCTGACACGTGGTACAGTGGCTTATGTGGCCCTAGATCGAAGTATAGGTTGACAAATGCTTTGCTTGTAGGCCCAAACTCTCTTGCTGCACAATCCCGAAATTCGGTTCAATTTCCCTCATCCAAAAATGTCTCAAAACTGGTCGAGTGACCACAAAACTAACACCAACTAAGGGAAGTTGAAATACTACTACAAATCGACTAAATCCCACGTAGTGGTTTACACTTTTACGTCGAAATGAGTAGCAGCGAAGAGATGAGTGGTGTCTTCAACGTGTCTTGATCCAGAAAGAAAGATCTTCACCAATATTCCGATTTTCAATAGATAAAAGGTGAAGGTGGGGAAAAGATATTGGTCGAGAGCGCCAGCGCGCAACGAACAATTGACGAATGACATCTCTCATTGTTATCGAAAGGCGTTTTAGGACGACACCCAAAATACTTGCTCTCGCTACCCTTTTTACTCCTCAGAAAATAAGCAAAATGTACCACTTTAAGTTTGTCCCATATGTTTTCCATTTAATCTAGTGATATTATCATAAAATAACGTTTGACTTACGAACAGCTAACAATGGGCTATTAGGTGCAAGCAAAGAATTTGCAAAGTCCTCTCAAACATGGCGGACTTCCGGCGAAGAAACCGAAGCACTTAGGCTGATAGGCAGTCATCTCCATATCTACACAATTCACCCATTGCCAAAACAAATCCGTCAATATATCAGTCAATCAATCCGACATTTGGAATAAGTCAGTTGTTTATTTATTTTCCAAGTTTTGGGGTTATAATTTCCCAAACTTAATAAAATCTGTGGCCTCCCTTATTGAAACAAAGGCAAGGAAAATGGGCGCAACTCACTGCCAGCACAGTCCTGAGACCCCTGACAAGACAAAACGCGAACCCTATCCACCTTCCACAGGTTAGCAAAAAAAAGGTAAATAAACAACCTCAAATCTTTACACTCGAGCAGAACAACAAACGTTTCAGCCCCAAATAAACGACAAATATCCGCATTTGCAAGACTTATTCTAGCGACAGTTTTTAACCGTTACAGAATCTTACTGTGTTTCCCTCATTTGTTGACATATTGTCTGCGGATTGTTACTCATTCAAGCAATTTAAAAATAAGTGCCGTTTTTTCTAGCATACTAGCATTCAAAATATATGATACCATTATTGTTCATACTCGTGAATTATAATAGCAATATTAAATAAAATAACCTTTCTAGAGGTAAAGGAAAATTGAGTGTTGCCGTCGCAGATAGCCAACATCAATATCTCACGTTTTTGCCTTTTTTTTCTTTTTAAGGTATTAGAACTTATACAGAGGGAATCAAAATATTTTTAAAAATTTCGTTAGTATTTTTTTTAAATTGTCGTAATTCGCGAACAAGTTGACGAATTATAATTTTTTTCTACGACCATGTAAAAATAAACAACTTTCGTCATACCTTGCCCTAGCCGAAAAACGTCACTTTCGTCTCTAGTGAGAGAAAATCCCATAACGTTAACTTTCGTCTCTAGTGACGAAAGTAAGTTGTTCTAATTTCGCCTGTATATCGCCAATTAAATGCGGTTCAACTGATCTAATCTTGTTAAACACCATGGAAAATGGTAATATCACACAAAACTACCACTTTAAGTTTGTCCCATATGTTTTCCATTTAATCTAGTGATATTATCATAAAATAACGTTTGACTTACGAACAGCTAACAATGGGCTATTAGGTGCAAGCAAAGAATTTGCAAAGTCCTCTCAAACATGGCGGACTTCCGGCGAAGAAACCGAAGCACTTAGGCTGATAGGCAGTCACCTCCATATCTACACAATTCACCCATTGCCAAAACAAATCCGTCAATATATCAGTCAATCAATCCGACATTTGGAATAAGTCAGTTGTTTATTTATTTTCCAAGTTTTGGGGTTATAATTTCCCAAACTTAATAAAATCTGTGGCCTCCCTTATTGAAACAAAGGCAAGGAAAATGGGCGCAACTCACTGCCAGCACAGTCCTGAGACCCCTGACAAGACAAAACGCGAACCCTATCCACCTTCCACAGGTTAGCAAAAAATAGGTAAATAAACAACCTCAAATCTTTACACTCGAGCAGAACAACAAACGTTTCAGCCCCAAATAAACGACAAATATCCGCATTTGCAAGACTTATTCTAGCGACAGTTTTTAACCGTTACAGAATCTTACTGTGTTTCCCTCATTTGTTGACATATTGTCTGCGGATTGTTACTCATTCAAGCAATTTAAAAATAAGTGCCGTTTTTTCTAGCATACTAGCATTCAAAATATATGATACCATTATTGTTCATACTCGTGAATTATAATAGCAATATTAAATAAAATAACCTTTCTAGAGGTAAAGGAAAATTGAGTGTTGCCGTCGCAGATAGCCAACATCAATATCTCACGTTTTTGCCTTTTTTTTCTTTTTAAGGTATTAGAACTTATACAGAGGGAATCAAAATATTTTTAAAAATTTCGTTAGTATTTTTTTTAAATTGTCGTAATTCGCGAACAAGTTGACGAATTATAATTTTTTTCTACGACCATGTAAAAATAAACAACTTTCGTCATACCTTGCCCTAGCCGAAAAACGTCACTTTCGTCTCTAGTGAGAGAAAATCCCATAACGTTAACTTTCGTCTCTAGTGACGAAAGTAAGTTGTTCTAATTTCGCCTGTATATCGCCAATTAAATGCGGTTCAACTGATCTAATCTTGTTAAACACCATGGAAAATGGTAATATCACACAAAACTACCACTTTAAGTTTGTCCCATATGTTTTCCATTTAATCTAGTGATATTATCATAAAATAACGTTTGACTTACGAACAGCTAACAATGGGCTATTAGGTGCAAGCAAAGAATTTGCAAAGTCCTCTCAAACATGGCGGACTTCCGGCGAAGAAACCGAAGCACTTAGGCTGATAGGCAGTCACCTCCATATCTACACAATTCACCCATTGCCAAAACAAATCCGTCAATATATCAGTCAATCAATCCGACATTTGGAATAAGTCAGTTGTTTATTTATTTTCCAAGTTTTGGGGTTATAATTTCCCAAACTTAATAAAATCTGTGGCCTCCCTTATTGAAACAAAGGCAAGGAAAATGGGCGCAACTCACTGCCAGCACAGTCCTGAGACCCCTGACAAGACAAAACGCGAACCCTATCCACCTTCCACAGGTTAGCAAAAAAAAGGTAAATAAACAACCTCAAATCTTTACACTCGAGCAGAACAACAAACGTTTCAGCCCCAAATAAACGACAAATATCCGCATTTGCAAGACTTATTCTAGCGACAGTTTTTAACCGTTACAGAATCTTACTGTGTTTCCCTCATTTGTTGACATATTGTCTGCGGATTGTTACTCATTCAAGCAATTTAAAAATAAGTGCCGTTTTTTCTAGCATACTAGCATTCAAAATATATGATACCATTATTGTTCATACTCGTGAATTATAATAGCAATATTAAATAAAATAACCTTTCTAGAGGTAAAGGAAAATTGAGTGTTGCCGTCGCAGATAGCCAACATCAATATCTCACGTTTTTGCCTTTTTTTTCTTTTTAAGGTATTAGAACTTATACAGAGGGAATCAAAATATTTTTAAAAATTTCGTTAGTATTTTTTTTAAATTGTCGTAATTCGCGAACAAGTTGACGAATTATAATTTTTTTCTACGACCATGTCAAAATAAACAACTTTCGTCATACCTTGCCCTAGCCGAAAAACGTCACTTTCGTCTCTAGTGAGAGAAAATCCCATAACGTTAACTTTCGTCTCTAGTGACGAAAGTAAGTTGTTCTAATTTCGCCTGTATATCGCCAATTAAATGCGGTTCAACTGATCTAATCTTGTTAAACACCATGGAAAATGGTAATATCACACAAAACTACCACTTTAAGTTTGTCCCATATGTTTTCCATTTAATCTAGTGATATTATCATAAAATGACGTTTGACTTACGAACAGCTAACAATGGGCTATTAGGTGCAAGCAAAGAATTTGCAAAGTCCTCTCAAACATGGCGGACTTCCGGCGAAGAAACCGAAGCACTTAGGCTGATAGGCAGTCACCTCCATATCTACACAATTCACCCATTGCCAAAACAAATCCGTCAATATATCAGTCAATCAATCCGACATTTGGAATAAGTCAGTTGTTTATTTATTTTCCAAGTTTTGGGGTTATAATTTCCCAAACTTAATAAAATCTGTGGCCTCCCTTATTGAAACAAAGGCAAGGAAAATGGGCGCAACTACTAATAAACCAATAATTTAATAATAATTGCCAGCACAGTCCTGAGACCCCTGACAAGACAAAACGCGAACCCTATCCACCTTCCACAGGTTAGCAAAAAAAAGGTAAATAAACAACCTCAAATCTTTACACTCGAGCAGAACAACAAACGTTTCAGCCCCAAATAAACGACAAATATCCGCATTTGCAAGACTTATTCTAGCGACAGTTTTTAACCGTTACAGAATCTTACTGTGTTTCCCTCATTTGTTGACATATTGTCTGCGGATTGTTACTCATTCTATTGTCTGCGGATTGTTACTCATTCAAGCAATTTAAAAATAAGTGCCGTTTTTTCTAGCATACTAGCATTCAAAATATATGATACCATTATTGTTCATACTCGTGAATTATAATAGCAATATTAAATAAAATAACCTTTCTAGAGGTAAAGGAAAATTGAGTGTTGCCGTCGCAGATAGCCAACATCAATATCTCACGTTTTTGCCTTTTTTTTCTTTTTAAGGTATTAGAACTTATACAGAGGGAATCAAAATATTTTTAAAAATTTCGTTAGTATTTTTTTTAAATTGTCGTAATTCGCGAACAAGTTGACGAATTATAATTTTTTTCTAACGTTAACTTTCGTCTCTAGTGACGAAAGTAAGTTGTTCTAATTTCGCCTGTATATCGCCAATTAAATGCGGTTCAACTGATCTAATCTTGTTAAACACCATGGAAAATGGTAATATCACACAAAACTATATTTATTATAGGGTCCCAAAAAAGCAAATTAAAGTTCAAAATGTGATCAAACGAAACTCAGTGACAATCGAGGTGGCGTTGATTATTTTTGTCTTGTAGTGTGATTTTTAATAAAAAAGCCCCTTCTTAAACAACGTGAATCTTTATTATTTCGAGCCCCCAAAATCCCGGATCCCATCCACGTCAAGTTACATCTCAACCTAACCTCAATCTAACTAGGGATGTTCTATTCATAACATCGATATGCGACAATTTCGTTCCGTTGTTCGGAGGAGCATGGCGCGGGGTTCGATGCAACATCAATTTTCAAATACTGAATTTCAAAGATTCAATTTAAAAGTGTAATTTGATATCAAATTTCGTATATTTACAATTATATTGCGCAATATAACTAATAAACCAATGATTTAATAATAATTGCGAGAATAGTTGGCGAATACATAGCATTGCGGCGGCGCATCGGACATCGAGTAGGCGCGCGTTCGATTAATCAGTATTTTGACAATGACGCTCGTTAGTTTTCAAAAGAAATACTCTATAAAGATTATTTTTAAAGTAAATGAGGAACTAATGTTAGTATGGTCGAAGAAAAAGTATCGTGTTCTACTCGTCAAAAAGCATTTTCTATCGCTATAAACTGTTCTCTTGCGTGAGAAAATGCTATTTTCGTCACTCGTTGAACAATGTACTATTATTCTTTGGATCGACAGCACTATCTACAAATTATTTGTCAACAAAGGAGTTTTACAAAAGTGTTTATTGAATTACAGGTACGGACTTGACAATATTAGTATACGGGGTGAATCATAATAGGAGGTCGAAAATGAACTATCATATTCTTTGGCCGCCTTTAAGGGTGTTCTGTCATACAATTGTGTTACCTATCCAGCTTCGTTAAAAAGTTACAGGGTGTTGAAATTAGAATTTTAAAATGCATATGTATTGATTATTCCGAAAGTGTAAGAGATATTTTATTGAAATTTTGACTGTTAGATAAGGCGCACTTTTTGCCATAAACAATTATTTTCATTTCCGCCAGTGGCGCGCTTAACAGCACGTCGACATATATTATTTGAAAAAAAAAATGAGACGTCATTGGATTTTCGAAACATTAAATTTAGTTTTTGAATGCCCATTAAAATACTATTGGTTTGCAATATAATTCAAGCCATAAATAATCGAATATTTTAGATTTTTCTTCAAAATGAAATTATTCGCGGCTTACTAACATACATTACAATGGTTTTTATTTATTTACTCGAAAACGATGCGTCGTACTAAAAAAAACTAAGAGTGGAGCTTTATAGTAGAATGAGTATTAAAAAACGAAGTTTTGTTTTGCAAAAAATCAGTGACGTGCTACTTTTTTTCAAATAATGTAAATTGTCGTGCTGGTAAGCGCCCCATTGACGGAAATCAATTTTTATTGCGAAATGTGCGCCTTTCATAGCAGTCAAAACGTACAAAATTTCAATCAAATATCTCTTACGCTTAGGGAATAATCAATACATATGCATTTTGAAATTCTAATTTTAGCACCCTTTAACATTTTAACGAAGCTCGATAGGTAACACAATTGTATGACAGAACACAATTAAAATCGACCAAAGGATATGAGATTTTATTTTCGACCACCCATTATGATTTACCCCGTATACTAATTTTGTCAAGTCCGTACATGTAATTAATTCAGTAATCACTTTTGAAAAACTCCCTTGTTGAGATACAATTTGTGGATAATGCTGTCGATCCAAAGAATAAAAATAATAATCCGTCAACTTGTCCGCGAATTACGACGATTTAAAAAAAATACGAATGAAATTTTTAAGAATATTTTGATTCCCTCTGTATAAGTTCCAATACATTAAAAACAAAAAATGACGAAAACGTCTAGAGATATTGATGTTGGCTATCTGCGACGGCATCACTCAATTTCCCTTTACCTCTAGAAAGGTTATTTTATTTAATATTTCTATTATAAGTCACGAGTAGCAACAATAATGTTATCATATTTTTTTAAAGCTTCTGTACTAGAAAAAGCGGCACTTATTTTTTAAAATTATAATGAGTAACAATCCACAGACACTATGTCAACAAATGAGGGAAAACACAGTAAGATTATTTACCGCTTTTCCGAACTACGACGATTTAAAAATATCAGCAACAAAAATTTCACATATTTTACGTTTTGCTCTGTATGAAAATTCAGAGTGCTTTAATAAAAGATCTGGCGAAAAGGTCCCGAGATATGGATGTTGGCTTACTCCTGACTTAAAAACGATAAGGAAAAAATAGTTTATTGCGAAATGACAGAACATCAAAATTTTGAAATTTTTGCATCACTTTGTTTCCCACCCTATATAATAAAGATAATGTCGGTTGTTTTTTCAAAATTATCCGCTTCCTTAATTTAGAGGAAATGAGGTTATATTTAAAACAGCTGATTGCTTAAAAAGTTACAACTAATTGAAAATGACACGAAAAATTGCTTGTGTCGAACTTTAAGTTAAGCAGTTTACTTCCAACCGCAGGTCCACAAAAATAATAAGAGCAACAATCCACAGAAACTATGTCAACTAATGAGGGAAAACACAGTAAGATTCTTTACCGCTTTTCCGAACTACGACGATTTAAAATTATCAGCAACAAGAATTTCACACATTTTACGTTTTGCTCTGTATAAAAATTCAGAGTGCTTTAATAAAAAATCTGGCGAAAAGGTCTCGAGCTATGGATGTTGGCTTACTCCTGACTTAAAAACGATAAGGAAAACATAGCTTATTGCGAAATGACAGAACATCAAAATTTTGAAATTTTTGCATCACTTTGTTTCCCACTCTTTATAATAAAGATAATGTCGGTTGTGTTTTCAAAATTATCCGCTTCCTTAATCTAGAGGAAATGAGGTTATATTTAAAACAGCTGATTGCTTAAAAAGTTACAACTAATTGAAAATGACACGAAAAATTGCTTGTGTCGAACTTTAAGTTAAGCAGTTTACTTCCAACCGAAGGTCCACAAAAATAATAATCAACTAAGACCCATTATCAGTTTTGTTGCTCGTTTGAACTAGTCTCGTTCATTCAGAACTTTTCTGTACCCCAGAGTCAATGTATTTGTGTCACTGTTTACCAACATACCAACGGACTTGACGTTACAACTAATTGAAAAGCGCTGGCCTCTCATTCAACAACACACAAATCTTATTTATGAACAATTTACCGAACTGTTAGGGTTGGTTTTTGAACACAATGATTTCATATTTGGTAACAAATTCTATAAACAAGTGTTTGGTTTGGGAATGGGAAACTGTCTCTCCCCTATCTGTTCCGACATAGTAATGTCAGAACTACAAGACATCTGTATCAACAGATTGCCTTTTCCATTACCATTCTTTAAAAGGTACGTGAATGATATAATCACTTGCGTGCCGGAAAACCACGGAGATACGATGCTTGAGGTATTCAATAATTTCCACCCAAAACTACCGTTTACTTTAGAAAAAGAATCATCACAATGCATTTCCTTTCTAGATATTTTTTTAGTCAGAACAGCAGATAATAAGATTAAAACTGACTGATACCACAAGCCAACATTTTCAGAACGATTTCTTAACTTCAACTCAAAACATACTTTTGAACAAAAAAATTAATATTGTTGCGAACTCGGGGTTCAATAATTCCAGTGTAACGATTTAACACGAAAACACTATTTATTTGACCCACAAATATACACAGGTACAATTCGTATACTAAATAACTCACTACTTAAGACTTTATAGCTTTCTATTATCGCTTGGAACTTTAGCTTACTTATAGCTCGCTTAAAATAAGACTATTCCCTGCGCGTTCTATGCGCCTTTTATATACAATCCTAAAATTACAGAAAAAACTAGAAAGTTCTTTATAAGAATTCTTGAATAATCTCACATAAAAAAAAGGTTGTAAACAACTGCCTTCTAGATTAAACCGAGCAATAAATCACTCGTGTGAGCCATGTCGCAGCGCGGATAGGTCGCGAAGCTCCACCAACCAACGCGTTCGTCCTAAGGCTGTTCGTCCCGAACAGATAGAGTTATATGGTATCGTGCTAATCGATCCAAATGAACAACCTTCATCTTTGACCTGGGGGTCCGCTGGATCCTTTCGCCGCGGATTGTATAGCCTCACCAAATCACCATCCTGGAAGCCGCGGGAGTTAGCTAGTAAGTCATATCTTGCTTTGGCTCGATCACTGGATATCCGCAGTGTATTCCTAACTTGTTCATGAACATTGTCCAGCCTCTCCTTGAGCTCCTCCACAAAGTTCTCAGAGTTGAGCGAGTCTTTTTCTGGTGTTCCATACATCAAATCTGCAGGAAGCCTCATTTCCCTTCCGAACATCACTTTCGCCGGAGTATAACCAGTTGCTTCATGCGTAGAGCCTCGGTATGCCATCAACATGAGAGGTAGATGTTGGTCCCAATCACGCTGATGATCTGCCACCATTTTAGACAGGTAATGTTCCATGGTCCGATTAAATCTCTCTACCATCCCATCCGACTGTGGATGCAAAGGAGTTGTCCTGGTCTTGCGAATTCCGAGAAGTTCCATGACCTTCTGGAAAACAGCCGATTCAAAATTTCGGCCCTGATCAGAATGAAGTTCGAGAGGGACTCGAACCTGCAACGAACCTCAACAAATCTGCTGAACATTTCATTTACTAACACCGTTGCCACAGTCGTTGCTTCCAGATTAGGCAGGGCGTATGCTTCAGGCCATTTAGTGAAGTAATCCATGGCGACCAAGATGTATTTATTGCCCGACTCAGTCTGAGGAAACGGTCTCGCGACATCAATTGCTACCCTCTCGAATGGAGCACCTACAGTGTACTGCACCATTCGGCCCCGTGATCTTGTTTGAGGTCCTTTTGTGGCACAATAAACTTCGCACTTGCGGCACCAAGATTCGACGTCTTCATGATAGTTCACCCAGTAATACCGTTCTTTAATTTTGGCCTTTTAATGACCCCAAAATGACCTCCACTGATTCCGTCGTGCATTTCCTGTAGTACATCCAATTTTCTGCTACTAGGAACAACCAACTGACTGACAAGGGACTTGCCATCCGGACTCTCCCACGCTCTCTTCAGTAATCCATTTTCTATTCTAAGAGAGTGCCACTGGGCCCATAGCGCCTTCAGGTTTGGACTTTTATCAGCAATTTCTTGCCATTCTGGTCTCTTGTCGTCAGTCTTTGCAGAAAGGATGGGTCCAATATCTGGATCATTCATTTGTTCTTCTCGAAACGTCTGTGTGGTCCAGCCATCGTTTATTTCCACCGACGTTCTCCTTACAGAAGGAAATCCCTCACGCTGCTCAGTTCTTTGACAATGCCGACTATCTTCTTTACATGGCCGTCTAGATCTTCCTGGTCGATGTTCAGTTTGGATCTTCTGTCCTTTAATGCGTACGGCCTCTGTAACCCTTTTGCCACCCAAATTATTGACTTGACTTGATTGGTTGACTTGACTGATCCTGGGGGCTTAACGGTCTCGGTCAATTGCCCCGTTACATTGACCGGAATTGCTTTTTCCTGGATTCTAAGGCGTTCTTGGTTGCCGCTCGGTCTTCTAAACAACGGCGACGGACTTCTTGCCCTATGACGGCAGTTACTCTTGACGTGACCGCAGTTAAAACATTTTATGCCCCGATTGCCTGTTGATCGAGGAGTTCTTCCCAACAGGTTTTGCATATTTACTGCAATATCCTTCAACGCTTTATGTAAACTGGCCATGGATTCAGCCATAGGCGTATTCTCCTCTTCATTGCAAGTTGCCATTCTTACACGCGGAGCTGAACTAGATGACACTCGTGACGCCTCGAATTCCAGGGCCCGAACTAGTGCCTCGCTGATATTCTTGGGCCTTACTAGACGTAAGTGGTATCTCATATCACTATCGCGAACTCCCTCAATGAACCTTTCGGCGGCAAATTGCGTTTGAAAACATTCAGGGGCTGATGGGTATGCCAGGTGAATTAGTCTGTCTATGTCCGCCTAAAGTTCTTGTAAGGATTCACCTGACTTTTGCTGTCTCATCCTCAGCTGGGCCTGGAACACGATTTCTTTGTGTTCATTTCCAAATCGTAGTTGCAGAGAGTGTACTAAAACTGCATAATTACTTTGATCCGCTGCCGACAGAGATTGGAGTAACTCAGCTGTTTTTCCACGAAGTGCTACTACTAATGATGTAGCTTTCTGGGGCTCGGACCAGCCATTAGCTTTTGCAGCTACCTCAAATTGGATTTTATAGATTTCCTAGGCCGTAGTACCGTCATAATCGGGAGGCTTAATTTTAGCGTTGGCTGTGCTAAAACTCTCTTTAGACACATTGTCGTCCTGAAGTTGTTCCCGGAATTTCTTTTCTAGCTCGAGAACCCTCTGGTTGACAGCTTCGAGTCCTTCGTTAACGCCGTTAACGGATTCGTTAACCGATTGCATTATTCTTTCTTCCAATTGTTGCTCCCTAGCTTCGAGACGGTTCACTAATTCTTCTTTAAACCTTTTCTGTTCATCCTTCTGTTGTAGATAACGTCGCTCCTGTACTTGATCACGTTTTTCCTGCTCTTCTTTTTGTTCCTTATAACGTTTTTCCTGCTCTTTTTTCTGTTCTAGATAACGGCGCTCCTGTATTTGATCACGTTTTTCCAGCTCTTCCTTCTGTTCGTTATAACGTTTCTCCTGTTCTAGGTAACGTAGCACCTGTACTTGATCACGTTTTTCCTGTTCTTCCGTCTGTTGTTGCATGAGGGACAGCAGGGCGGCAAGTTGATCTTCCATCGCTTGATGCTGGCTTCTGGTCACTGGCATAAACACGTAATGTCCGGCAATGAAGCACTCACTTACAGTTCAGCAATATTGGTCCTCAAATTCCCACTGGAATCCCACTTCTGACACCAATTGTTGCGAACTCGGGGTTCAATAATTCCAGTGTAACGATTTAACACGAAAACACTATTTATTTGTCCCACAAATATACACAGGTACAATTCGTATACTAAATAACTCACTACTTAACACTTTATAGCTTTCTATTATCGCTTGGAACTTTAGCTTACTTATAGCTCACTTAAAATAAGACTATTCCTTGCGCGTTCTATGCACCTTTTATATACAATCCTAAAATTACAGAAAAACCTAGAAAGTTCTTTATAAGAATTCTTGAATAATCTCACATAAAAAAAAGGTTGTAAACAACTGCCTTCTAGATTAAACCGAGCAATAAATCACTTGTGTCAGCCATGACTCAGCGCGGATAGGTCGCGAAGCTCCACCAACCAACGCGTTGCCCCGCCTCCGATGCGGCGTCGCTGCGAATCGTAACAATATTATTAACAATTTAAAACACCGAGCACTGACATTTTCACATAACGACTTTCATGAAAAAAAATTACGTAATATAAAACGCTATCTACAAACAAGCCAATACCCAATTAAACTAATAAACAAAATACTAAGCAACAAAAATAAAATTGGTTCTAAACGTGAAACAACAATAGATACGTTCTACTTAAAAATACCTTACGAAGAAAATCTTTCCAAAAACATCTCTAAAGTGCTTACTGATCAAAAATTAAGAGTTACATTCAATAATGAAAATACTAACAAAAAATTTTTCTCAAAACTAAAACAAAAACTGCATAAAGATTATGAGAGGGGGCTGGTTTACGAAGTTCCTTGTGATTCTTGTGAAGGAACATATATCGGACAAACTGGTGGGTATCTAAAAACCAGAATCCAAGAACATAAAAGGAGTATTCGCTCATCTAATCTAGCTAACTCTAAACAAAAGACAGCACTTGCAGAACATTGTAACTATCAAAAAAGATTCTTAAGAGAAATGATCGAAATTAAGAACCCTAAAGCTATTAACAAAAAACAGGGCATTGAAGGACTCATCATTTCATATTTCTACTTATTAAAAAAGTCCAAAACAATGAATAAAAGCTAAACTAAAACGATCAATTTAGGTGGAGCGCCAGTCTGATAACTATATCTCACGTGCCGATTTGGTGTGTTTAAGACTAAGGAGAATATTTTGAAGAATGAGAAAGAAGGAAAAAAAATGTATATATATAAATTAATTAATTAATAAAAACCTAAAGTGGAATAAGAGGAATTCTTCGTCTGTAAGCTTCCTCTTCATTTATTTTTTTTAAGATTCCACTTTGCCGATGTTTGTAAATTTTTAGTGTCCTGAAGATGCCACTAATTTAGTGCCGAAACGTCGACATTATACAACGTTTCTACACCTTGTAGTTTCATTGATCCACACCAAGCAATCATCAGTCAAATATATGCATCCTTGTCGCACTCCTTTTTTTATGGCTATCTCCTCAAACATTTTGTTCTCTACCCTTACTTGAGCTGTTTGATGCCAGGAGAGTTTTGTAATGATTCGTAAATCATCTTCATCTACACCTGTTTTTCTGAGTATTTCTGCTGGTTTTTGATGTTGCACGCAGTCAAAAGTTTTGTGGTAGTCAACGAAGCATGTCGCGTGCTTTCTGTGTAAGTACGTTAAGCGAGAGTAGAGCGTCGCGCGTTTCTAATCTGTTTCTGAAGCCGAATTGAGTGCCGTCAACTTGCTGTTCGCGTTTCTTGAATATGCTGGTGTGTATAACTCGCAGGAACGTATTTAGTACGTGTGACATCAAACTTATCATGCGGTAATCATCTCATTGGGGGGCGTTAGGTTTTTTGGGTAAAATGACAAAAGTTGATCTTAGCCATTCCGAGGGTAATTTTCCAGTTCTATAAATATCGTTGAACAGGTCTGTTAGGCGACTTAACCCTATACCGTCTTCGTGGATTAAGAGTTTCAAGGTTTCAGCGTATACCTCATTGGACCCCACAGCCTTTCCATCCTTTTGTATTAGGATGGCGTGTTTTATCTTTTCTTTAGTGTTGTTCTGGTCATTCGTCGCTAAACAGTTTTGTAACATACTCTCTCCAGCACATCAATTTTTTGTCAGGTCTCACGAGTATTATGTTGTTATTGTCTTTCAGTAATCCGCTGGAATTTTTGCGATTACTGCCTGTCAGTTCTTTGAATTTTTTATGTACGTTATGTATGTCGTGTTTTTGCTGTAGTTGTTCGATTTCACAGCATCTCTCCGCCAGCCAGTATTCTCTTGCCTCTCTGCATTTTCTACGAATAATCTTGTTCAACTCTCTGTATCTAGCCTCGCTTTTTGTTTTGTGCTCTGTCCGCTCGTCCATCATTTTTAAAATCTCGTCTGTCATCCAGGGTTGTTTTTTCGTTTGTCTCTGGAAACCAATATCTTTTGATTGTGTTTCTAGTAATGTGGTTTTCATCTGCGACCATTTCTTCTCGATTATTGTGCTAGGCTCTATCTTCAAGACTTTGCGTGGCTGTCATCTTCATCGACGGGTTTTTGAGTTTGAATCGACGCATCTTGATTTCCATTACGACTGGATTGTGGTCGCTGTTTACCTCTGCTCTAGGATATGTTTTAGCTATTCTGGCCGAATTCTGGAAGATTGAATTTATTAATATGTCGTCGATCTGATTTCTGACTCGATGTTTTTTACAGTCGTCAGGAGACTTCCACGTATACAGGCGGCGAGGATGTAGTTTGAAAAATATGTTCACCACAGATAGTTGCTGTTCCATGCAGAAATGCACCAGACGGACTCCTCTGTTGTTCCTCTCCCCGAGTCCAAAGTTTTCGAGAACATTTCCTTCTGCTCCAGCTCTAACTTTGGCGTTAAAAACACCTACAACGACTGTTATCTCGCCTTTCTTTGTCAACTTCATAATCCCTTCTAATTCGGTGTAAAACTCCTCGACCATGTTGTCTTCTTTATCCTTTGTCGGAGCATATGCCTGTATAATGTTCATTACTCTACGGGAGGTATTGATCTTCGAAACCATTAAGCGAACCGAGAGGATATGAGGTAAGGTATTGCCACAACTTTGTAATGGTTCGGTTCGTCATTACTTGAGTAGTAGAGGACTCCATGTTCTGTTTTTATTTTCCCGGCTCCGGGCCATTGCGTCTCACTCAGGCCAAGAATTTCTATTTGTAGCTGATCCAATTCCATGTCTACGTTGCCCAATTTTCCAGCTGTGACGTACGTTCCATGTAGCGATTTTGGTTACTCTATTGTATATTTGAAATTTTGTGTCAGTACATTTTGTGATTCTTCGCACCCTCTCCCCGTTGAAGGGGTGCCCCGGACTGAGGGTCTTTTTTTTTTAGTTTGTCACTGCCATTTTAGATATTTTGGGATACTCAAATGAGCCTTTAATGCAGTGGTTTCCCGTTGCCTTCTGCATCTTTATGCCGTTGACCGTTACTTGGTACCTCCGCCTTTGAGACCAATTTCTCAGTCTCAGGACAAAAGAGTGCCCTTACCATTTATCACCTCTTCCGCCCGAAGCCGTTGGCCAGTAAATGGGGAATTGCTTATTCCGACAATCATACGGTCGCCAAAGCCACGTCAGTCATCTAGCAAGGTGCACCGGATGACCACTGTCATCGCACGTGCATTTGTGGTTCACATTTGGGCTGTTTTGTGTATATTACACACTTCGCCCCTTACACCCAAGGAGAGATACACGAGTGGAAAGAAAACGTCAAGGTTTGACCATAATTTTTAATCTGTTAAAATCGACCCCCGATCGATATTATTCATGAAAGTTTTTATTGCTTTTGATATGGTTTTGTGACATTTCTGAGCAAATTCCTAATTATCTATTACCAAACAGAGAATATTTGGTAGTAGTCTGATCATGAAACATTTACTTCATCATGTTGTAGAAGTGCATTTTAAATGTTATTGTTGTCAAATTGACTTATTATATGGTATAACAAGATATCGGAAAAAAGGTCCCGAGAAAAGACTGGGTTTAACAATTCTCCATCCGCAAATGTAAAAAGCGAGAACAATTTTTATAAATAATGTGGCACGTGTGTACTTTTTATCAGATTAAAAAATGTGGGGAAAGTTTAACATTTTCCTTTCCCCTGGTATATTTACTGGACGTGAAAGCCATTTTTAGCATATCAATAAGTTCCTGTAAATTGGTACAAGAACGGGTCTTTTTTATTAGAGTCTTTTTTATTAGTTCCATTTTATTAGAGTTATGTTGTTTAATTGGTCAGCAGTTTAGTTTGATAAATAGCGACACTCGCCTTCGGCTCGTGTGGCAAACTGTGATTAACAGCTGTCATTAGATGCTCGTTGAATAATATGTTAGTTTATGTAGGCCGCATGTTCAACTAGAACTTTTTTTTTAAATTATGTAAAATGAGAAAAATATGGTACTTTGTCACACTATGACATTCGCTACCTATCGTCATTGCGATCATGTTCGTCAACTTCGAAATAAATTTAATTTTTATAGGTCACAAATTAGAAAAATCACTGTAGCGCCAAAACAAGCAAAGATAAATATAAGAACATCTTAACGAAAGTTGCAGAGGATTGACAGGACAATAAGTTGCGATGCAGATAAGTACAGGGTAAACCATTTAAAAAATCGATTTTAAAATTCCCAAATTGAGCGTCCTGCAGAAAACATCTTGTATAACGTAATGTCTATTGCGCCTATTTATACTTTTACTTACAGCTTTGATTCTCCTTAGGCCGAATTTTGGTTACTTTATTACAAGTAATTTAACAATCATTGCCGATAGAAACGATTTATGTTCCGCCCCTAATTTGAACATTTTGTTAAATAATTTGACAACGTTGTCCGCCATATCAAAACTAAAAATTGATCTACTAGTAGAATTTGACGTAGAATTCAAATGTGTATGAATATATACAGGAACCTCTACTTGAAGCAGACATTGAGACATAAGAAATTTAAATACTCTAAAAAATTGTTTATTTTCGTTAAATTGCGGGTAAAGGTACTGATACGTTTATTACACTTATGTTTTTACCTCAGTCAGGAAAATGTCAGTTCATTTTCATTTAAAAGTGCCAACATGGTTTATACTAATGTCGAAAGAATCTAGATTGTGCTTTTTTATTTAAAAAATAACGACTGCGCACCAGCTGCAGCTCGTACTTTCAATGAAATTCATCCCCATAAATTCATAGGTCATCAATTTGTTTTAAAGTATATGCAAAAGTTCATGAAATCTGGGTCAGTGGCAAACAAAAAACATCAACCAGAAAGACCAATCATGAACAAAGCTGAGTTGCTGTTTTGGGACACGTTGCGATAGATAACAACCAGGCTGTAAGTAAACTTTCCTAAGGATCCGATGTCTTAACAAGCACTGGAAGGAGAATTTTTAAACAGCACAAATTTCACCCATGCAAGGTAAAACTTGATCAAGATCTAAATGAACAGGACACTGATCGAAGACTAGAGTTCTGTAAAATTATATCTAATCTCACAGAATAATCTATCGAATAACGTGAACTTGTTGTGCAATATTTGTTCTAGTGCTGAGTATACATATTTTTTGAATGGAGAATGAAACAGGCATAACTTCAGGTATTGCTCTAGGAGATCACATCGTTGACCCGTCTTTTACTGAGTGTAGTTTGAATGGCGCTACTTACCTTCTGCTTCTTCAAACGAACGTTGTTTCACGCATAATAGAATTATGGAAAAATTACGAAAATTTGCTTCAAAATGAAGTAGTTTTCCAGCAAGATGGTGCAACTTCTCACTACGTAGTTCTCGTTCGAGAATTTTTGAACAATCGGTTTCCTGGACGATGGATTGGAAGACGTGGTCCTATCAAATGACCGCCTAGATCACCCGACCTGTCATCGCTGGATTAGTTTTTGTTGTTTTGGATATGTTTTAATTTTTCCATTGCTATTACTTCTTTGAATCGACTATAGTAGTCAATGATCACGAGAAGATAGATGCCATTCGGCATTGGTCCACAAAAGTCAATGGCTATGTCAGTCCATGTTGTGACCGGAAAAGTTCTCATTTTTAGTGGTTCTGGAGCGTTGATCCCAGTGATTAACGTACATTCGTGGCATTGCTTAATATGTTGTGGGACATCTGAGTCAATTTTTGGCCACCATATATTGGAGCGTAGTAAGCACTTCATATTGTCTATTCCTGGGTGTCCTTCATGGCCTAATGTCAACGTTTTACTTCGTAGCTTAGTAGGCATCACGATTTTTGTTTTCTCTTAAAAGGATATTTTCGTGGAAGCAATATTCTGTTTTGAAAGGTTTATACGATGACTTTTCATGCTCCCATAAGTCGATATTGTTTAGGCATTTCTTAATCATCTGAATTTCCGGATCATTCTTGGATTCTTCATTTACCTCGTTTATGGTTACAGCACTAACAGTGATATTGTGTGAGTAGATTTGGTTGAGAAAATGTTCAATATTGTCTTCGAAAAGGTCTGTAGGATGCTCTTCGTTTTTTGGTAACCGTGATAATGCGTCAGCGATGTTCGTCATTCCTGGTCTGTAGACAACATTAAAATCGTAGGCTTGAATTCGTAGGACCCATCGTTCAACTCTTGCACGAAGAGCTTTCTCAGGAGAGAACATGAATTCCAGTGGCTTATGATCAGTTATTAAATCAAATTTTCTTCCAAAAAGATATCTGCGGAAGTGTTCCACTGCCCAAACGAGGGCCATTGCTTCTACTTTTTCTGTTATGTGGTACTTTTGTTCTCGTTCGGAAAGGCTACGGTGGCCACAGGGAATTATTCTGTGTCCGTCTTTCGAGTATTGACATAACCCAGCTCCGAGGCCAACAGGGTTGGCATCAGCAAGGACAGAAATCGGGTCCTGGACGGAATAGAATCCTAAAATGGCATCTTCTGTTAGAACGGATTTCAATTTTCTGAAGGTAGAGTCCTGTGGTTGTTCCCATGTGAATTCATTGTTCTTTATGATTTTCCTGAGGGGGTGTGTTTTGGTTGCCACATCGGGAATGAATTTGTAGACGTAATTTATAAGTCCTAAAAAATTGCGTACTTCTTCGATAGACTGGTTGTCTAAATCGTTGAACTGACTCAACTTTAGTTGTCGCACACTGGCGCATTTTCACGATTTCTTGGTCATTATAGAAAACAAATAAATTAATTGCTTTTGTAAGTAATTATTTAATTTTATTTAATTAATTATCACCTTTCAACAATTGATCTATTTCGCTAAAGAAAAATACTGTAAATAGACACTATGTTATTTCAAAGTTGGCCCCTTGAATATCCTTTCAACTTACCCTAATCACACAATATTTGCCATAGGTCGTATTGCTGAATGTATTGCTTTATCCTAGTTCTGTCAAATACGTAAAACGTAATAACAAATTTTGATATCAGAGGTTTTTGTATCACCGTGTCGCAGTATAAAAAGAAATTATGTTTGCTCCTTTCTCTAGGACATATATTTTTTGTTTAAAACAGTTTAAACTGTAATAAAGTAAAAACTTATAAAACAGGAAGTCTTGTAAGATTTTCTATTAAAATTTTGTGCGACCACTTGCGACATTTTCTAGAATAGTAATGTAAATGTAAATGAGAAAAAGAACCCTACCTAATCCCTTAAATTTTTAAAAGATCAGTAGGTGCGGAAAAAGTTTGGAAATATTATACGGGTTGTTCATTATAAAACTTCATCTAGCAGGGTATGAAATTTTGACAAAAAAGGATGACATAATCAAAGTAAATGGATTTTGTTTCTCCATCCTTTCCTTTTGACATTTCACAGATGAAGTTTTATAATGAACACCTCGTATTTCTTAATTACTATTTTGGTATTATTTATGTTTTTTTATTCATCATATACAAGGTAAAATCCTCACCCAGAATTTTTATACAGGTTGTTTATTTAACACTTCTTCGAACTCACATATTAGACTAGAAAAAAATCCTTTTTTTAAGCAAAACTGTGAGAATGGGGTTGTAGCCTTCTTAAAGTACATGTAGGTACATGAGCAAATATTTGTTAGGGTAGCGACAAGTTAGGAAAATTTACGATACCCTTCTATCAAGACTCCATAATTATTGATTTAATAATAACCAAAAGTTATTCCCAAGAAACCACCTAATTATATTTTGAGAAGTCAATGAAGAAAGTAGGGGGTGTTCATTTAAAAATCGTCATCTAGTTGACTGTAAAATGTCAAAAGACGAGAATGAAAGAACAAAGGTACTTTTACTTTGGTTGTGGCATACTTTTCTCTCAAAAATTCATAGCTTTCTAGATGACCTTTCCTAATTAAAACCCAATGTATTTCAACATTCTCTAGTTCAAAAGAAAATGGTTTGAACAAACTTTCATTAAGAAAAAGTTTCCGGTTGTTTTCACAAATTTTTTTCAAGAAATAGCTTCGAAACCAGAAAATCTTCTTAACGAAAGTTTGACATACCGTTTCCTTTTGAACCAGAGAACGCCCAAGTACATACACCATGTTCATTAGAAAACATCATCTAGAAAGCTATAAATTTTTTGACAGAATTAGAAGACATAATCAAAATAAATGGACTTTTTTGTCTCCATTCTTTACTTTTGGATCACAGTCAACTAGAAGATGTTTTCAAATGAACATTCCCTATATACATGGTACATTTCCACAATGAAATGAGTCTCGTTAGCCATAAAATTTGTTTTTTCTTATGTACCTATTTACCTTTAATACGTTTTTGAAATTCGCCGCTCATCATTGAGACCTCGTAGACCGTACGAGATACAGATTCGATTGAATTGAGCAAAGTTGCGCATTTGGGTGAAGACCGTAATGGCATTTCAAAATTTCAAAAATTTTGACTGGTTTCGAAAATATTCCAAAAAAACTGAAATATACGAAATTAGTTTTATTTTTTTTCCTGAATTTAGTTGGAACATTATTTTAAAATAAATTGAACATCCTGGGTACTTTTTAACCTGTATAAAACGGTATTATTCAGTTTGTGGTCCGACGTTTCCACTTGTCTGGGGGAACCATCAACTTTAGGTTTTCAAGTCGGTTTACAAAATCAATGATATGTAACCTTTTTTTTACATACTTTTTTAATATATTTTTGTTAAAGTTTATGGTATTTTTAACGATTTATTTATAGCGGGGTATATGGGTTATTCAAATTCGTCACCTTAGTTAAATTGAGACAGCAATTGAGACAAATAAGCAAGTTTTAATACTCAACAAGCTGTTGTTTTTAAACTTACAAAAATCTAACGATTCCGAATTGTTCTACTGCTTTTTTGAACTTATTTAAAGGGAAACCTGGAGAAGGCCCGGAAAACACTTTAGATTGTATTTAAATATATTAAAAAAAAATCTATAAGATTGTGTATTGGGCAAGAAAAATAAAAAGTTCTAACAATATAAAATTACTACTATTAAAAAGTTGTTGGTGATAGTTTACTAAAATTCAAAACGTTATATTAGAAATTTGATCTATAGAAAAGTGCCAATAAGAAAATAAAAATCATTTTTCGAAACTTATAAGTTCAGGTAAAAATAAGACCAATTGTAACAAATTTCGATTTTACTCGATTATTTCCGGAAAAAAAATATTGTTTACTACAATTTTTTATTATGCATCTAAGTGTAATCTAGTTCGAATCTTTTACGATATCCGAGATTCCAATAATGAGCAACGAATTTCAGTAACCTGCACACTCTGTGTAAAGTAAGTAAATCGTTAAAAAGAACATAAACTATAACGAAAACATGAAGTGCTACACATCATTAAATTGGTAATCAAGAAGGCTTTCAATTTTCAAATGTAACAGCCATATTTCAAAAAATTTACCTTGATATTGCTCCAGAAAAGTCGAAACGTCTGACTAAAAAATAAACAACACTGTAATGTAGATCACAAAAAGTCACCACGAGAATGTTCAATTTATTTCAGAATATCGCTTCAATGAAGTTAATTAAAAAAAAAATAATATTTGTAAATATCGTTTTTTTTTCGAATAGCTTTCAGAAGTTTTCAAATTCTTCGGAGGTAGTCAAAACTCTGGAAACTTTGGAAACTTTAAAATATCATCGTGATAGGCACGCAAATGCGCAACTTTGCCCAAATTTAAGTGAATCTGTATCACTTTTTCGGTTTACGAGATTCCAATGATGAACGGTGAATTTGAATTACTCTGTAAGGGATTAAAACATTACGTGTCTGAATTTTTTTTTTGGCTATTGAACAGGACTACTCAAAAGTAATTAATAAACGATTCCATTTGCACTTTCCTTATATCTGTCTTAATAATGTCTATAATTTGATACATCATTAAAGTGAGACACCTGGTAAGTATTAATTCTACCATAAAATCCTGTAGAAATTGTTCTATAATTGTTTATAACTTACAGTTACATTCAACTTAGTATTAGTAAACATCGATCTTTTACACCTTGTTTCATTATCGAAATTAGTTTTCTCACTAACTAAGTAATATTGTCCACGAAATCTTGAAAATGCGTCAGTGTGTGTCGTTGGTTTTACACCGTTTCTTGAAATTCTGTGTCCTAGAAATTCGATTTCTGAAACTTTGATCTTGCATTTACGTTTAGGAGTACATTGTATTGTGATAATCTGTCTCTAATGGTTTTTAGCCTCTCGTCATGTTGTGCCTCGTCTTTAGCATAGACTAGAATATCATTAATGTAGACAAAGAATCCCATACAACCCTTGAGAAAACGTTCTATTGTTTTTTGGAAAATTTCGGGTGCACAGGATATACTAAACATGAGGCGTTTATACCTGTACAATCCCCTACTGGTGATAAATGTTGTTGTGGCGGGAACTTGCTTTTATTATTATTTGATGGAAAGCGTGTTTAATATCTAAGTTAGAGAAAACCGTGCAATGCTTTAGTCTCGAGAGTAGGTCTTCAATTGTTGGCATTGGATACTTTTCTCGTAGGACTGCTTTATTTGCACGTCGCATATCAACGCAGATGCGAATTTCTTTGTTGGGCTTACAAATAATAACCATGGGTGATACCCACCCTGTATGATCATTTACCGGTTCGATTAAGTTACTATCCAGTAATTCGTCAAGCTTACGGTTCACCGTTTCTTCAAGGGGAATGGGTGTCCTTCTGAGCGGTTGACTTACTGGTTTTTGTCTACGGGTATGTCAACTTCTATGTTTTTCATTGCTGGTAATCCTTTTTGTTGGGTGGTGTTAGTAATTTTGTTTAATATTGTACCGATCTTCAAAATACCCAACTTTAATGCGGTTTCCTTTCCGATAAGCGAGCGATACTTTTCCTCCTGTTATTATATAGAATTTTTCTATGGACCTTGTTTTACAGATGTTAAGAGTTGCTGAAGAATGTCCTATGACACGTAGAGGTTTATCCGTTCCATATGCTTTAAAGGTAATGCCGCAATCTTGATCATTAAAATCACTAATGTCTGAATGCAATGTTTTTAAAAAGTCCCACGTTTTATCCCCGATGATATTTTTGTTAGATTCAGAGTCGATGCACATTTGAATTGCAATCCCACCTACACTGCAAGGGATGGTGTCGGACCCTAGTCAGAAATCGTTGGTTTCTTCATCGATAGCCCGGATTGATTCATGCTTTTGGTCTTCGAGTTTCTGGCGTTTGTTGGAAAAATGTTCTTTTGAAGTGCCGGTGTATTGGCGCTTTGGGTTTCTGGTGCGGCATTTAGTGGCGTAATGACCAAGTAAATTACATTTGTTGCACCTCGGTTTTCGTGCCTGACAATTTATGTCTGTCCCTTTGTGTCTTCCTTCCACACGGGTGACACTCGCTTTGTGGATGAGTGACGTCAGCTTCTATCTTAGACACATTTATAATAGGTTTTTGGAAAGCTAGTTTCTGGGATGAAATGGCTTCAAGAGCCTTGGCATGGTTTGGTACGTCATTTAACGAGAGCTCATCGTGTTTGAGAATGAAAACTTGGAACTTTTCATTATTTGTTTTCGAGGTAATTTGGTCCCGAATGTATTCATCAATATTATGAGTGAAATTGCACTTACTTGCTTGTTTCCTTAGGCGGTATGCAAACTGTTCGACCAGTTCTCCACTGTTTTGGGCAAGTCCGAAAAATATGTGCCTCTCAGATGCCGTGCTTCTCTTTGGGAGAAAATATTCTTTCAGTTTTTCTACAGCAATGGTGTATACATTGTTTTCGGGTGTTTTCTCAACATTGGCGCCGGGTAGTACATAAAAAAGATCTTGGAGCTCTGTGCCTCCGTAATGAAGAAGTTTCGCTCTTTTAATTTCGCTCTTTTAACGTTGCCATTTCTCCCAGTCGTCTTGGAGCTGGAACGGCTTTATTTCTCTCTGTGACGATAGATCCATTTTGATTCACCAGGGAATTTCTGCAATTTAGTAAGAGCAACCAATCAACATATTGTTGTTCACCTATTTTCTAATGCTAGATATTTATATTAATTTATTTACATGTAGGTAGGTAATAGGTATCTATATTTACTCTTTGCTTTTTGCTTACATTTTGTTGTATACCAAGTTTGTAGTGGAAGTGAAGCTACTATTGGCTTCTAAATTACGAAAGTACCTACTCAAAATACAAGCTTAGGAAATCAACATCACCTTGTTTCCTACTGCATACTTTATGCCTCATTATAGCTATTTCATAGGCTATTTACAATGCACCTTACTAGCAAGCTTGAGTTCTTGCATACATTCTAAACTTTGTTGGGTATATGTAGGTACGCTTACCAATCAACTTATTGTTTATTGATTGAACAAAGTCCTTCGTTTGAACTTAGTCCTTTACTTTATATCGCATACATTTATGCCTTTTTTTGTGTATCCTCGTCGCCAAATGTAGTGTTCACAGTAAAACACTGATTATAGATACTTTACTACTTTTACTACTTTAATAACTTTTAACTGCAACCATAACTTAATAACAACGAATATGAACATATTTAAACACGTATTTACGAAACATCTAATATATGACTAACAACCGAACACTGACTGCTAGTCGCCATCTCTCCAGCTTTGCTGGTTCCCCTTGACCGTAACAGTCTTATTTACTGTTGTAATTAGCGTCCTTAAGTTATAAGTTGTTGGGGAAGTTAGCGGGATTAGGACAAATAATGCACCTCTTCTTTATTTGAAAATGGCCGACGTTTCGACTATTTATTTAGTCTTCATCAGGGCTAAAACCAATAAGTTCAATAGTAACACATCCCTGGGCCCAACATAAAATTGTAAATACTGCTTGTTCAAATGTGGAACGTAAATTCCTATACATCCATTACATAATATATCGAATTTTAAAAATTTACAAAATGTTTTAAACACAAAAAAAATATAAAAATATTAAATATACAGACAAACTGTAGACAACTACAAGAATTAACAATTGACAAATACCGACAATACCAAGTAACCAGTAAACATGGAGGCATACATTACGGATGAAAGAACTTACCTATTCTCACTTACAGAGGGTAGTTAGTTAAAGTACGATTAAAGGTAGTTACGGTAGCAAACTCCATTCGATTGTTCGGTGACCCTGGTATCTTGGGCTCGACAAAACACACATCCGCTGTCCAAGGTACAAAATTTGCGAATAACAATATTTGCTTGGCACTAACGCCCAATATAAAGATGTAGTACGCTCATGACGAGGGGGGCCGCTATCAAGTGTCGATCACTTTAAGTTTCCCAACTACCAATCCAGATGGAAGGTTGGAAACAATTATGGTTCTGTTATTTTTTTCCCTTATGTTTATTATGAAGTCTTAGCAGGTGTTCATAGTGGCTGCTAAGGCCCTGTGTGTCGGTTCTAAAATTGACAGTGTTATTTAATTTTATATGTATCATTTCCGAAATGTTGCGTTTTCTATAATTATGTTCCCGGTCAACAATGGAAACTTTCGAGAAATCGAAATTATGTGCGGTGACAAAATGGTGATGTGCCAGTGCCGTCGTCTCATCCCTCTCAAGACTTCTCCCGCGACAGTCATACTTATGTTGATATATTCGGCTCTTGAGGTATTGGCGAGCTTGGCTTACGTAGCAAGAATCACAATCAGCACATGGAATCATATATACAATGTTCGAAGCCAAGCTGTGTGGTGTTTGATCTTTCAACCGTGAGAAGATGTCGCCAACCGTATTAGTATTGTAGTACGCCAACCTACATTTCGGGTTTTTTTCCCGGATTTGTCTTTGTATTGCCTCAGACAAGCCAGGTATGTAAGGAAATCTACAATACAAGGATTCGCTTTTTTCTAAGGATGGATGGGAGCCATGTTCCAATTGTGATAGATGGACCTTATAATTATTCACAATCCTGTTTACGAAAGAAGAGGGGTAGCTGTTATTTCTTAGAATATCTTTTATTATGTTTTCGTTCTTTGTTCTATATTGTGGGCTAGACAACATAAAACTATGATAAAGCAAATTTTTTATGGTAGCAGTTTTTTGTGTAGTGGGATGACCCGACCGGTAATTAATGACTCTTCCGGAAGCTGTGGGTTTTTGGTACCAATCCGTAGATAACGTGTCGTCTGCATTATGTATAATCATGACATCAAGAAAAGGGATCCGACCGTCACTTTCAATCTCCACTGTGAACCGCAACCGTTCGTGGTAACTATTAAAGTGGGATAATACCTCAGTTAATTTATTCACTGGGCAAGCGAGAATCATATCATCTACATATAACTTAAGGAATGGAATCGAGAAAGGGATATCACGCACAACACATGATATCAATTCGCTCATGACGATATTAGCGAGAACCGGGCTAGCGGGGTTTCCCATGGCGGAGCCTTCAAGCTGTTGATACCCTCTCCCATCAAACTTGAAGTAACTGCTAGAAAACAAGAACTCCACAATACTCAAAAACGCACGCTTAGAAATGGGTGTGTACGCTGATAGAAATGTCCAACGTTGACTAATACATGACAATACTAGTTCCTTCGGTATGTTTGTAAACAATGACGTTACATCTAATGACACCAATATGTACCCAGCTGGGAGTCTGACGCCTTGCGCAACATCAACAAACTGGAAAGAGTTAAGGACATTAAACTCAAAGGTAGATGACACCGGGTGCAGTATTTTATGCACGAAAACTGCCAAATTGTAGGTGGGTGATCCGATGCAGCTCACCACAGGGGAAGTCTTGAGAGGGATGAGACGACGGCACTGGCACATCACCATTTTGTCACCGCACATAATTTCGATTTCTCGAAAGTTTCCATTGTTGACTGGGAACATAATTATAAAAAACGCAACATTTCGGAAATGATACATATAAAATTAAATAACACTGTCAATTTTAGAACCGACACACAGGGCCTTAGCAGCCACTATGAACACCTGCTAAGACTTCATAATAAACATAAGGGAAAAAAATAACAGAACCATAATTGTTTCCAACCTTCCATCTGGATTGGTAGTTGGGAAACTTAAAGTGATCGACACTTGATAGCGGCCCCCCTCGTCATGAGCGTACTACATCTTTATATTGGGCGTTAGTGCCAAGCAAATATTGTTATTCGCAAATTTTGTACCTTGGGCAGCGGATGTGTGTTTTGTCGAGCCCAAGATAACAGGGTCACCGAACAATCGAATGGAGTTTGCTACCGTAACTACCTTTAATCGTACTTTAACTGACTACCCTCTCTAAGTGAGAATAGGTAAGTTCTTTCATCCGTAATGTACGCCTCCATGTTTACTGGTTACTTGGTATTGTCGGTATTTGTCAATTGTTAATTCTTGTAGTTGTATACAGTGTGTCTGTATATTTAATATTTTTATATTTTTTTGTGTTTAAAACATTTTTTTAATTTTTAAAATTTGATATATGTAATGGTTGTATAGGAATTTACGTTCCACATTTGAACAAGCAGTATTTACAATTTTATGTTGGGCCCAGGGATTTGTTACTATTGAACTTATTGGTTTTAGCCCTGATGAAGACTAAATAAATAGTCGAAACGTCGGCCATTTTCAAGTAAAGAAGATGTGCATTATTTGTCCTAATCCCGCTAACTTCACCAACAAGTCTTATTTACGAAATCCTTTGAATACCCCCACCCGAGCCCCCACCACTTTATTTTTAGAGATACATCAAAAAGTGTCAAACTAAAAAGTTTAGATGATCCTCGACTTTAAATCTATCAGGAACTTTTTTATTATGTTAATATAGCGACACTCATAGAAACATCCCTTTTTTATATTCAAGGTTCAACTTGAAAATATTTTCCAGATTTTTCTCTTGGCCGTTTTGGTTTTACTAATAACTTTTTTTGCCGCCAGCCTCTACCATGGATAGTTTGGCAGATAAATTCTTAGTTGTCCACCCTGTACAATGGCAACGAGTAAATTATATTGACGGCTGGTAAAGAAAACATTAAAATGATTGGATCCTGTAACATTCCTCACAGCGATGTGGCGATATCTCTCTAGGTGCTCATAATACATTTGTGGAGCCATAATTGATCCACCATACACTTTGGCTTGTTTGTTTTAAAAATATCGAAGTTATCTTTGGCTAGAAAATGCTAACATTTCCGTTTGTTTTAGAGCCATACGGCTGTAAGAAAAATGACAGAATCCTTCTGATAATTGGAATATTACATTCATATTTTAAATATAGCAAAGGAACGACCGGCCTACATTGCTGATAATAATAATTGGATATTCACTTCCGCGAAAAAGATAAGCTCTTCAACTTTTCACGGTCATCCTGTGGCGCTTGTCTGCATATCAGTTATTAATATAATAAGAGAACTGGAAAGGCAATCGGTAATAGACAATATTTGTATAAATTTCACTACATAATGGTAGGATTCTGCACGTTTCTTATAGCGGTGTAAGCGATGTTTTGTTCTAAATATGCAATGACGTAATTGTAAACATTAAAAAGCAATAAAATGTTATCGTTTGTTCGCATATTTTTTCCCAAAAAAAATATTTTTTGTGGTTCCATATTTGAGCCACCATGCATTTCATTTTGCCTGTTTCAAAAATATTAAACTTATAATAGGTTGTAAAGTGTTATAAGTATTTGAAGCCACCTTTCTAATGATGATGAATGTTCTATCGGTTATCAGTAACTGCTTATTTAACTCACAAAATGTATTCACGCTGAATTATTGTTAAATGACTATATGAGATATGTAATCGAGCTTGTAATAATCATTTATACCAGTGTTTAGTTTGGCACTAAACTTAAAAAATACTCGAAGGACCTGGTGTTATCGATACGTTTATTTTGAAGTTTGGACATGGACTGGACTTAAATTTAAGCTTATGAACTAGGTAAAATCCCTTTAGGGTCGTAAATGGTGGTGGGTGACCATAAATCAAAACGGCTGGGTTTTTCCAGCAATAAAATGTTATGGCGCCTTAACATACAGCCCTCGTTGAACTATAATGCTATAGTTCAAAATTTATTTATTTACCTCTTTATACAAACAACAAACATGAAAAACCGTGCTACTGATTTACGTCGCTGATTCGGTCGCTGCCTTCCTCCATGGGTAGAATGCAAACTCGACTTACACCTCGCTTGGTAACGCCATTTGTAGTTTTAATGGAAACTACACGAGTGATACCATCCTTCCCTGGATGGAGCTGCACTATTCGGCCCAGTAGCCACTGCTGAGGTGGAAGGTTTTCCTCCATTATCAAGACCATGGTACCCATCTTGATGTCCTTGGGTTGATGGTGCCATTTTGTCCTGAGTTGTTGGGAGAGCAGATATTCTCTCGACCAGCGCTTCCAAAAATGTTGACGAACTTGTTCGACGTATTGCCAACGGGAAAGACGATTTTTTGGCAATAATTTATAATCTGGTTCCACCAGAGCCGTCAGTGGTTCTCCAATTAAAAAATGGCCAGGTGTGAGGACGGAAAGGTCATTAGGATCATTGGAGAGAGGACATATAGGTCGTGAATTAATACAAGCTTCAAATTTTGCTAGTAAAGTGCACATTTCTTCAAAGTTAAAACTAGTTTCCCCAACTACTCTTTTTAGATGATGCTTAACTAGCTTAACATTAGCCTCCCATAGGCCACCGAAGGTTGGCGAACGTGGTGGAATAAAATGCCATGAAATATTTAAAGGTGTTAAAGCATTGATAACGTTTAGAAATTTAGTTGATTTAAAGAGCGACTGTAAGTCTTTGTTAGCGCCTTTAAAGTATGATGCATTATCAGAAAAAAGATCCGTTGCATGGCCTCGTCTAGAAATGAAACGTTGTAGTGCTGCTAAAAATGAATCAGTTGTTAAATTGCCTACAAGCTCTAAATGAACAGCTTTAGTGGCAAAACAAATGAACAAAGCTATATAAGCCTTAACCTTTCTAGTTTTTCCACGACCGCTTCCCTCCTTAATCTGTATCGGACCTATATAGTCGATACCAGTTTTAGTAAAAGGCCTTATGGGCTCTAGTCTTTGTTGTGGTAAATCACCCATTGGTTGAGTTAAAAATTTTGGATGAGATCGAAAACAAATTAGGCATTTATGTAAAATACTTCTGACTACGCTTCTGCCAGAAATAATCCAAAAAGTTTGCCTTAAGGCGGTAAGTGTAGCTTGAGCTCCAGCATGAAGCTGTCTTTCATGGGCTTGATTAACTAGCAATTTGGGTACGTGATGCTTGCCAGGTAGGATTATTGGATATTTTTTATCATAACTTATAGATGAATGTTTTAGGCGTCCACCTACTCTAATAATCCCATCATTACCCAGTATTGGATTTAGCAAATACAAACAACCTTGTTTTTTAACATAACCAGATGCCTTTAAAGAAGTTAGTTCTGATGAAAATGAATTAAATTGAACAATTTTGATGATGGTTTTTTGAGCTGCATTTAGTTCATGCGATGATAATACGCCCCTTTTCTTTAAAAGTGGATTTTTACAATTATGAATAAATCTCAAAATTAAAGCTATGATTCTTTGCAATTTGAAAAATTGTGAATATTTGCTTAGGAATTTATCAGTGTTGATCTTGGTTAACAAAACCTTGTTAATAGTTTTTCGTTTTTCTGGTGTTGTTTCTGAATTTATTACTAATGACGCGGGCCACAAGGATTTGGGCAAATTTAGCCAAAAGGGTCCATGCCACCATAAGCTAGATTCACTTAGTTGGCTGGGTTCCATACTTCTTGAAATAATATCCGCGGGATTATGATTTGTACGAATATGATGCCATTCATTGGACTTGGATAGTGACTGTATTTCGGACACACGATTTGCTACAAAGGTGGTCCATGTATTAGACGGGGCTGCTAGCCAAGATAAGACAATAGTGGAATCAGTCCAAAAATAACGTTTTGTAATATTTAAATTTAATTTGGTTAAAACCTTGTTCATTAAGCGAACGAGAAGTAAGCTTCCACACAATTCTAGTCGTGGTATGGACAATGTTTTAAGAGGAGCAACCCTAGATTTGCTGCATAGCAAATTTGTTTGATAATTGCCTTGCCCGTCTAAACATCTTATAAAAATAGCCGCTCCGTATGCATTCTGTGAGGTATCACAAAAGCCGTGAATTTCTGTCTTTATCACTGGTAAATTTGATATTACCTTTCGATCAATCTTAATGTTATTTATATTTGATAAATGAGTTATAAAATTATTCCACATGTTGTTTAATTCTTCGGGTACTGGTTCATCCCAGGATAATTTTAAAGTCCATAATTTTTGCAGCATCAGTTTTGCTTTAATTATAACTGGCGAAATTAAACCTAAAGGGTCCCATAGTTGCGCAGTTGTAGATAAGATATTTCTTTTAGTGGGTTTAATATGAATTTTATGTAAATTTATTTGGTAAGTTAAAATATCAAGTTTATAGTTCCAAACAACTCCTAGTGTTTTAGTTTCCTGATTGTTATCATAAAAATTTATTTCTGCTACGTCGTTGTTTGATTGGGACGTTAATTCAGAACTATTTGACGCCCATTTTGACATTTCGAAACCCGCTTGGTTTAAAATGGAATTAATATCGTGCTTTAACTTAATTGCATCTTCTGCTGAAGCTGTACCGGTTAAGAGATCATCCATGTAAAAATCTCTCAAAATAACCTCACTCGCTACAGGGAAATTAGCCCTCTCATCGAGCGCTGCTTGTTGAAGACAACGAACTGCTAAAAATGGTGCACAAGTGGTACCATACGTTACGGTTAACAAACGATATGTCAAAATAGGATCTAGTGGATTTTCTCTCCACACAATTTTTTGATAATTAGTATGTAGTGGGTCTACCTTTACTTGCCGATACATTTTAACAATGTCTGCGCAAATCGCGATATTAAAGGTTCTAAATCGATTTAAAATTGAAAATAAATCTTGCTGTATTGTAGGACCTGTTAAAAGTGTATCGTTAAGACTCTTTCCGTTAGAGGTTTTGGCGCTAGCATCAAAAACGACTCTAAGTTTGCCTGAAGATTGCTTGACAACTGCGTGGTGCGGCAAATAACAATCATCATTAAATTTGAATTGATTATCATTAGGCACTAATTCCATATGGTTTAGTGCTATATATTCTTTCATAAATTTAGAATACTCTACCTTTAATGTAGGATTTCCCTTGAATTTGTTTTCAAGACAACTTAGTCGTTTTAGAGCTATCGCTTTGGAAGATCCAAGTTCGGGTTTGTTTGCTAGAAAGGGTAATTGAACCATAAACCGTCCGCTAGGATCTCTTTTGTAGGTAGTAGTAAAGTGAATTTCGCTCGAAACCTCTTGTTCGGACCAATTACTTTTATGAGGGTCGTTGTTAGGGAGTTCTTCAACCTTCCAAAACCTTTCTAGTTGTTGATCGATAGTGGATTCTATGTTTAAGGCTATATTACAGACAGCTGTTTTAGTACCTTCATAAAGTTCGCCGCCGACAATCCATCCCAAATGTGTTTCAATAAACTGGGGTTGACCGGGTTGATTTGTTAATTTACTTGACGTCAGTAGCTTCCAAAACAGGCCTGCACCAATTAGCAAATCAATGGGTCGAGATTCATCAAAATTCGGATCAGCTAATACGATATTACTCGGGACATTAAAATAGGTAGTATTTAATGAATGTGTTGGAATGTTTCCTGAAATTTGAGGCAGAACTAAACAGGAAATTTCAGATGAAAATGTACTTAATCTTGATCTGATTGATACGATAGCTGTTTTGGTCGACGTTATTGTTTTTTGATTAATTCCTTGAATAAGAATGTTATTAGGTTTTAGATTTAAATTCAGTTTTTTGACTAGCGATTCAGTGATTATGTTAGTTTGAGAACCAGCATCAAGTAATGCTCTACACTCACAAAAATTATTTTTATTATCTTTAATATAAATTAAAGCCGTCGAAAGTAAAACTTCCCTTTGGGATATATTATTTGGGATTTCTTCATTTTGGGAAAATGCGGCAAAATTTCCCAGGGTAGAAACTTTGTCTGGCTGCCCATTACTAGTATTTGAGTCGTGAAGCAGAGTATTATGATTTTGACGGCAATGTCGGCATTTGAAATTAGATCTACAATTAGATATAGAATGGTTGTTTCTCAAACAATTTTTGCACAATTTTAACTTGTCTACACTTTCTTGTTTACTTTTGAGAGATAGATTCAAAAACTCCGGACATTTATAAATAGTATGAGAAGAGTTTTTGCAGTAATTACATGCCACCTGATTAGGAACCTTTACATCAACAAAAGTTTTTACAGAATTCCTATTTCGAGAAAATTTTGTTCCCCTTTCGAAACGTTCGTTATTTTGGTTTAAAGTTTCTAAGGATTCTAAGGTTAAACATCTTTGTTCTAAAAATTCAATTAAATTGGCAAGTGTTGGAATTTCGAGTTTTAATTTTGATTGCCATTCGCGATTTGAATTGTAGTCAAGTTTATCTGTTAAAATGGGAACTAGTAACGCATCCCACTGGTCAGTAGGCTGATTTAGCAATTTTAAGGCTTCTAAATTTGAATTTACATCATTAATTAATTGTCTTAATATGACATTTGAGGCTTTGGATATTTTAGAAATTGATAGAATGTTATTTACATGTTCTTGAACAATTAATCTCGGGTTATTATAGCGTTTTTGGAGGAGGTCCAAAGCAGCTTGATAGTTAGCTGTAGTAATGGATAATGCTTCGATTGTACTAGAAGCGTCTCCTACTAAACATGATTTCAAATAATGAAATTTTTGACAATTATTTAGATCTTGTCTTAAATGAATTAAGGTTTGAAAGGTGTCGTAAAAACTAGTCCAGTTAGAATAGCTACCGGAAAAGGAAGGTAAATTCAAATCTGGTAATTTTATTGATATTTCCGATGTGTTTGGCTGCTGCAGAGGCATTTGATTTGTTATGTTTTGTGTTGGTTTATTTAGAAATTTAGAAATTTTTGTTAATAAGTCGTAATATGACGTTTCAAAACTGTTCCATTCGGAGGCAACTGATTTTGTTTGATCGCGTGACGTACTAAGAAGTTCAATTTTAGCTTGAATTCTGTCAAATTCTCTATATGTTTGAAGTACATCATCTTTACGAAGACTGACTTGATCTAAGTCGATATTATCTGCATTGAATTGATTTATACTATCACTTAAACGTTTCAATTTTGATTTGATTCTATCACGTTCGACAACTAAATCCGCTAACTCGGTCATTTTGTGATTGAATTTAAAATAGTACACGAATTTGCAAAAACGAGGGGTTAGGTTATAGGAGGGTTAATGAGGGGTAATGAGAACCACTAACCTTTCTTCCGGCTCCTACGTCTTGGTGATTTTGATGGGTCCACGTCTGCTTTTCTTTTACTGCTAGGCTTCTTGTTTGCTTCGCTGATTAATGTTCATCTAGATCTCGGCTGGTTTTTGGCTACTGCAATCCGGCTCGAAGATAGACCAAATGTTTAGATTAGCACTAAACTTAAAAAATACTCGAAGGACCTGGTGTTATCGATACGTTTATTTTGAAGTTTGGACATGGACTGGACTTAAATTTAAGCTTATGAACTAGGTAAAATCCCTTTAGGGTCGTAAATGGTGGTGGGTGACCATAAATCAAAACGGCTGGGTTTTTCCAGCAATAAAATGTTATGGCGCCTTAACAACCAGTGAGGTTCAATATTTTGAGATTAGATTTGCGTTTTCTCTATATACTTGGCTGTCTTTGAACGTAACCGGATGTCCCAGTTCAAAGTACAAATACATATTTCAATCATAGATTCTACTAATAAACTGAACTAAGACTTTTTTTTGGTTAAATATCATAATTTCTGCCTCCTGTGGCTTTGTACATAAGTTATTTCGTATAACATCCTGAGTCCATGTCTTCTAAAATTGTATAAAGCTGGTATTAAAGAGTAATAAAAAGGTCCTCCAAAAATGTTTCAACAAGTTTTTAACGTGGTCGTTGAAGTATAAGTATATTTTTGTACAAACCAAAAACAAAAGTTTAGATTTTGCTCGTGATATAGATTAATTAGTGCTGTGATATACTGATAATAAAGCCAGATGCAAGTAGCTACCTATCTCATAATATTTTCTATAGTACATGTATCCCAGCTGGGTTCAAGGAAGCTTCAATATTATAGTTTATTTAGTCAACTCAAAGGCTGATGCACATTTATTGATTAAAAAAGTGTTTGATGACACAACATTTTACAATAGCCTCAACGATCTTGATAACCACTGTATCCTCTAAACTCATAAACTTACAATATGGCAGTTTGAGGAGCTATTCCAACGATTACATTTTGTGTAATCACCTTGAATAGAAAAACAATGTTTTGCATGCTTATGTAAAAAGAAGCTGCTTCACGCCTCATACATTAGCAGATAAGTAACTTTTTAATGTTTTCAAAAGCGGGTCTTTCTAGTTTTTATTTATTTAAAGCACATTACTAGTTATTTACGTTATAAGTCCGGTAAATTTAGTTTTACAGTAGGAGTAAGATGTTTCCGGACGAGGCGCTAGCCGAGTCTGGAATTTCGAAACGACTACTGTAACACGTTACCGGACGCATGATGTACAACATTTTACTTCATGCTTATTAAAAACAGGAAAAAAATTATTTTATGCGCGGCGAATATGTTTTTCACAAATCCGCCAATTTGACAAATAGTTTCATTACGGTATTCTGTACCGGTTCCGATGCAGGTACCGGTACAGGTTACCATGGTTACAATGGATTTGTAGAAGATGTGCCGGTACTCAATACTGTAATAGTTATTTACGTTATAAGTCCGGTAAATATAGTTTTACAGTAGGAGTAAGATGTTTCCGGACGAGGCTCTAGCCGAGTCTGGAATTTCGAAACGACTACTGTAACACGTTACCGGACGTATGATGTACAACATTTCACTTCATACTTATTAAAAACAGGAAAAAGATCATTTTATGCGCGGCCAATATATTTTTGACAAATTCGCCAATTTGACAAATAGTTTCATTACAGTATCCTGTACCGGTAGGCTTAGGTAGGTTACCATGGATACAATGGATTTATTGAAGATGTGCCGGTACTCAATATTGTAAAATTTCTTTACGATATCCAATCCTGTAAAAAGCTATTCACCGGATTAAATCAAGTATGTAAAAGTGTTCTAAATGATACAGTTTGAAGTAAAAATGTTTTACCTGCTTACTCCCAAAAATCTACTTCAAAACGTTTAGGACATTACATTAGATATCGATAAAGCCGAACTTTCAAAATGACATGAATTTAAAGTTAATTTTAAACGTGAATAAATTTGACGGAGGTGAAAGTATCTAATTAGTAAAAATCGAAACGGCTATGACGACACGCCGTTTTAGTGTTGAAACATAAGGCTCTAGAGTTTTGAAGGTACTTCTATCTTTGTACTATAAAACTTCATCAATTTGTCAAAGCTCTCAAAAGTATACAAGGAAAGTTCCACCACCACGAAATTCTTTGATGTTAATAGTATTAAACGAAGTTCCAGGAGGCCGAAAATAATGGAATAGGGTATAAAATATAAGTAATAAAGCGGTTCAGTTAATTTGAAAATCATCAACTTTGCAGCTTGACTTTAGGACCAAATTAGAAAAGTGCGAGAGTGGTTTATTTTCTTATGACACTCTTCGGATTAAGTAAATACGTAAAAACCTAAAATTATTTCAATATTCCCCAGTATTAAAATTCCATGGAAAGCATTATTTCCACCACAAACATTCCCAGTCACCACATATTAAATAGCTCTCAGTCTGAGAGCTTGCAATATAGAGCGTTAATTAAAAGCCTCTAAAATATTCCATTAAGCCGCCTAACAGAATCACAATGTAGCAAGTAGGCGCCATGGCAAACTTGAAATAATTGAATAGCGTTGATGAACTTGTACGTATATGGTACTAGATAGAAAATCTTTGAAAGTCAGAAAAAATAAGATGAATACGTGCACTTTTGTGAAGATGGTACGCATGTTTTCTGGATCTCTTTAGTTTCATGATAGTGAAACAAACTTTTTGGCACATTTATTCTTACGGCCAGTTTTCCATAAATGATATAATTATAGGTTAATTAAGCTAAATATTGTATTGGAAAATCGTAAAATTTTATTGAAAGGGTCAGAGCGCTAGGTACTTCGTTAAAATTTAGTTCTTAAGTTGTCTGTTACGGACTTTAGTGAAACGATTAATATCTCCATATGTCAGTATAAATTAAATAAAGTCTTCGAAATATAACTAAGTCTAAACATGTAAAAAAAAACTTAGAAAACAAAGTGAAATTAAAAAAAATCTGGTTTCTTGGCCTAATATACGGTAATAATAATTATTTCATACTTTAAATTATGTTAGATGAAGTCTAAACCGTAGTGGAAATGATAGTAAATCCTCAAAATGTTTCTGTGGTTTAATCTGTGGTGAAATGCCGTTTTAAATAAGTAGAAAATTAATCGCTAAAACAATGTTTTTCCTACTTTCAACCACTCTCTAAGCTACTAAACTGCGGCATTCAATTCTCTTGTCCGGGTCATAGTTACAAATTTTGTTCAAAGATGTGCATTCAATAAGGACAAATGCACTCATCCTTACAAACGTGGCATTTTCATCCAATCAAATCAGATTACTAATGAATAAAGTGTTGACATCGATAAAATTCCCAATTTTTAATGCGATTAAAATCACTGCCACCTGGACTATAAGGCCGTGAAGCAGAATCTGTGACGTCACAGTAAAGGTTCAAGGTCACTATTTGAAATGTATGGTTTTCATATGATTTCGTGTATATTTTCCGTGATTTTACATACGTTACTGGACTTTAAGAAACGTATTAGAGTTTGTGCTAAATTCGGAACTATGGAAATGTGTGTTTAAAAATTGTGAAAATGCCTTACCAGTGCTGCGTGCCGGGGTGCAGCACAAACTTAAAGAATGGATCTAAAAATCGGTTTTTCGGTTTCCCAGGGATGAAGATTTAACAGAAAAATGGATTAGAGCCATTACAAGGGAAGATTTCGTGTCTGGAGGACATAGTAGGGGACATATATACATAAATAATAGAGATAATAACTTTATAGAAACTTAGGTAATCCCTCAGGTTTCGTTTATAAACAAAGCATGAATTCCATGAACTTTGTAGAAAAATGGTGTTTTCGGTATATGAATTGCATTTTCGCAAGGATGAAATAGAGAAAAAGTCTATTTTTAATATGAAGAAACAGGTCCGATTTTGGAAGTCCCTTTGGACATTCCAAAACTGATCTGTGGTAAGAACTTATTACGCACTTAACTTATAAATTATATACTCTCCTTTTAGCTATTAAATCTGAGTATGAAACAGAGCCCTTAAAGGGATACTTTTATTTATTGAGTTGAGAAATAAACTTGTACTATACCAGTCATATTCCTAGGAAAAGCAGAGGAAATAAGATAATGATGTCAACATTTTTGCCTCCTGTAGACATTCATTCGTATTTTCGTTAAGCCTATTTTACAGTCTCAAGCTGCTGTACCCCAGGCTGTGGCTATGCAGCTATTGGTACTTAATATCATATACGTACTTAAAATACACTCAGTATTATTGAGTGACTACTGTTACCTTGGATACATTGTGTATAAACTATACCTTCTAAATAAAAAAAGTATGTTTCTTGAATTAACTGTCTTATTTTTGAATGCTAAGGGCCAAATGTTTTAATAATCAAAACATGTTTTATTTGTGTGGGTTTATCCAATTTCTTAGTTGTAGTTATAATTGTATTCTCAATTTTCACCCATTACAACCCATGTGAACAAAATATCCATGGAAAGGCTTGTTATATGGGTTATTATGGATGAAAATTAAGAATGATTAGGACTATGATTAATAATAAGTTGAATAACTCGGGATCTACTACAATGAAAAGTTGTTGGCAATTTAATCTTATATAATTACCTATAAATAGAAAACAAAACAACTTCATGCAGATTACAACATTTTGCATTTCTATCACATCACTATATGAAGTTTTTAGGAGTGTATACAATTTTTTGAGAGGTAATTCACTGAACTGCTACTTCATACAGTTTTTATTACTTTGAGTCCGTGCTGTTACTACACACCCTAGCACTCAAATCCTCCTGGAAGTAGATTCGATACATCTCTGTTTGCTGAAGTAAGTAGGTACTTTCTATACACTGGCACTTTCCAACTGCTATTGAGTTTCTATCATTTTGACTGTGAAGACCTCACTAAAGAAGTTCTATGCAGGACATCAAGTTTTTGGTATAAATGGTAAGTATATGATGAATCTTGCTGGTTATTTTTAACAGAAATATGAAGTATAGTGAGTTTGATCTTAGTCATGTAGTACATTTACACCACGTGGACCAAATTAGATCAAGGAACAAATTGAGTACCTAATCAACTTGAATCAAAGTTTGACAAAGAACAAATGTGTTAGTTATAAATGGAAGCATTGGCCCTTTTCGGAAACTGCAATCCAATTCCAGAATCCGATTTGGGACTAAAGAGTTTACACCATATTAACCTAAAAAAAGACCGTTTGATCTTGAAATATTTGGTCCATGCAGTGTAAACGAGTAAATGTAATATATGATCTATATAGAAATACGTTGAGAGCAAATAAATCCGTTTATGTTACAAATTTTGAAATTTCTAACAGGGTGTTACATAAAGGAGCCAGAGTTTTGTATGAAACAATATAAATGAATATAAAACTCTTTTCGTTTTATTCGCTCTGGGTGAAACAACTCTTGGGAAAAAAGCTACATTCTTAACAGATATATATTAGAAAGTTAAGTGGCTCTATACTTGTCTACTGCCCAGTTTACTGTTCTAGTTTATACACTTCAGTCTGGCCTTTTTCAAATTCATAAATCAGGATTAGTCACTGACGGTTAGCCTAACCTTTTTTTTATGAAACTACGTAGGTACTCTGTATTTTAACTTAACCTAGTATTTTTTTCAGACATAGAATAGCTTACAACCATTTTTTCTTCACACCCTCATTCCTTTGAAATCAAAAAACCGATTTGCTAGACCTGTTTATATTGATTTCGCACCGTAACACCCAACTACGTTTGAGAAACGCTCAACGCTTTTAAAGCACTCGTTGTTAGTCTAAAAGCAGCACTAGCTGCAAGAAATGTCCTAAACTCCGGCACAATTTATAAAAACAAAATTATGAGTACAAAATGAATAATATTAGTCGCAAAGTCAATATTAGACAATTCAGATTGTCTCACACTAATGACCTTGGACCACAAGCAGTTTCTGCTTCACGGCCTTATGGTCTAGGTGCAATACCACCTAGACATAAGGCCTGGAAGCGATATTTTAATGGCCGCCAGTGTGGTACGACGGGTCAGCTGTTCCATAAGGACTTTAGTAGTATTTTGCTCCTAGTTTTGCATTTTTCGTGCATATTCAAGTTGTTTTTTGTCTAGATTTGTATAATTAACAGTTCTGTGTCTTTGTTGCCATGCCTCACGGTTGCTGTGTAGAGAGATGCAAAAGTAATTACAAGACTGGTCCGCGAAATTCAGTGTTTAGATTTCCAGAAGATGTTATTTTAAAAGAAAAGTGGATTCACGGTATTGGAAGGGATAATTTTATACCAAATAAACATAGCATGGGTAAGTCTAACTAACCTAACCTCATACAACACTACATAAACATAAGCATAGGAGCATATTCCGAAAAAACCTCTCATATTCAAAAAATCAGCAGAATTTATTGGGTTTTTTATTTTAGATATGCGAGTTACATTTTCATTCAATTGAAATTCAGAGGAAAGTAACATACTTACATGTGAAAGAACTGGCCGGTCCTTAGAAGCTCTACTGTTACTATTAGATGTCCCAAGATTTCCAGGTAGGACTTTTTTTAAACATTTTGTTGTGTAGGGTTTGTGCTATAGTTTGTTACAAATATGTTATCCAAATCCATCAAAGATTTTTATATTTGTTTTCTAGGCCTCGTTGTAATCAAATCGAGAATCAAATCAACCAATTCCTGTTTGCAAAAGAAGGTCCTCTAGTATAAGATAAAGTGTGTAGGTAGTGTATGCAATGAACCTAATAGTGTTCTGAGAGTTCTGAGATATATTTTGTTACATGTATATTTAATTTGTTTTTTTTTTTATTTAAATATATAATGTTTTAAAATGATCAAATGTTTTTATTTTTTTCATCTAAATCCCTATTACCAAAGCAGGAACCTTTGAAAATCAGATGGTAAGTATCTTTGTAGATCATAATGATTCGAGTTATCACATTTCGAGTTATCTATGTGGAAAAAAGATTTTAATTTAAAAAGTTATACCCTCTATATTTGTAACAAAACGTTTGAAAACCTGTCTTTATATATAAAGTTTTCATCTTTTATTCTAAAATACCTAAGCTGTTACATTATTGCACGCTAATTTCAGAATCCCCTGTATATAACAAATTCAGGCAAAAAGATAAAATAGTATACTTATTCTTCAGAAGTATTAAAAATTATTGTTAGTATACCACTACACTGTATAATAATATGCAGTATTAAGTATTATATTAATTTAAGTGTACCTTGGTATAGTTGAATTGTTTATTTATTTACGTTTGTATTGTTTATATATATTAATAATGGTTTTCTTTTTGTCCATCTAAAATCTAAACCCCAATTACCAAAGTATTCACCCAAAAAGCTTTCCAAAACCTTCGGGTTTTGAGCGTTGAAACGGTCGTCGAATTTTCGTACCATATATTATGACGTCACCGCTCTCCCGTTCGGTCGCTTCCAGGCCTTATATTGTCTAGGTGGTAGTGTTAAAATCCGGATTTTTATCAGTGTCGTTATGGAAATATGACCAGTTTGTTTATTACTCGCCACCATCCCGACACTGACAAGAGTTCAATGTCAAATATTTCAGGCATTTGTCCAGCCAAATACAACTCGACTTCTAATTTTCTCCGATAAATTTTGCATGTATTCCACTCCATCCTTGTTTCCTAAAGCAAAAGCATTCAACACCAGCAAACAAAATCCCTCGCGCTTAAAGCGCTCTGGACTTTCTATATTTGCTGCTGTATAGTGCTTTTGCTAGGCAACAATGATTTCGTACCTATTACCCATTCACTTATTTGAAACCTTCATCTCCTTTTAGGACATGTTGAGAAGATACGATAAACATGCCAAAGTCAATTTTCCTACGTCTACTTGACGATAATAATAAGTGAATAGCTTATACGGACAAAATTTATCCCACAATTTTATTCATGTACAATTGGTAATACAAAAGGTAATAAAATGATAGATTGCTATCGGATAAATAGGAAGGAAGAAAAAATGCTATTGGATAAAAAAATCGGATAAATTACGTCGCCATAGATACTTGCAACTTGGGAGCCATCGTTAAAATTGAATTTTCGATTCATCATCTGTCACCTTGAAAGCTAAGTTAAATTTGATATATCCAAATTAATTTTTTGCGATATGGCCCGTTTTGGAGGAAGTTGCGAAGCAGAAAGTCACAAAAATAGATAATATACTCCGATTAATACCAAGAAAAGTCAATCATCAACATGGAGTCACTTTAACGCATTCTACAAAAACGACGTTTTGATTTTGATCCACAGCAATCGGTACAAGATATAGTAGACATACTAATGGATTGGGGGTTTAATATGAAGAAAAAGAACGGGCATGATTATAAGGAATACGTTGTCAAAACTTTGTAGAATACAACGGCGAAAATGCCGCAAAAACGGTATTTCGAACAATTCAATTCCCCTTCGAACCTTTTAGTGATCCTGCTTTTAAAAAATATCGTCACGCACGTGATTCAAAACGAAAGAAGTTGCAAAGTGACAAACAAACGAAAAGAAAGTTCTGTGGAATTAACAAAAAGCGAAAGTGATAAAATGGCGTTAATATGGGATGAAAATACGCCAATAGGTCTTTTTAAAAAAGGTTTTCATATCGCTGCATATGAGCTAGCTTGGCGAGGAGGTAACGCAGCAACCTGTAAGGTGTCCTACTTCAAGGAAGAAAAGTTTAATAATGGGAACTCAATCTGCCGTATTGAATACAATGCAGTGTTTTCGAAAACGTATCAAGGTGGTTCGAAACAGTGTTGTGATAGGAAATGGCTAATAAGGAACATAGAAAATCCCGGCATTTTTTCAGTAAGATTATTTTATAAAATTTTGTTTCATAGAACAAGTCATATTTCTACTGACAGATTTTTGTTAACTCAAAACCATTGACATAATAAATTAAATATGGACGTTAAATGAACGTTGTATTGTTATTAAGAAGCTGGCGTACCAAGATGTGGCGCACGAGAGATAGACATAGAGTTCCTCCACACAATAGTTGACTATGGTTTCTTATGGCAATTTTGTAAATTTCGATATTTTTTTGGCATTCTTATTTAATTTTATCAAATTTTTATGATCATGCTTGATTACGGAACATTAGAACATTATAAAAAAATTAAGAGGATACTGTTTTTAATACTCCTGGTAAATGGATATGAAAACATGCAAGTTTCACAGCCAAAAGCTAGGTTAGGTAAGGTGTTTGAACATAAAAGTAACTGTAGAAAAATAAACTTACACATTTTGTAGATTTTATACTGCTCAAACTGTGGGAAAAAAGTAAATACTTAGTAAGGATGCCGCAAAACCAGGTTTTATACTTATGTTAAATAATTTTCCCAGCGACCGAAGTGTAATCGAACAACAATGGACAAAGCATGCAGGAGTTTCATGCAGAAATTGGATTTTTACTTTTGGGGAAGTACAATAATTGCTTTCATACATATTATACCAATGAAAGATGGAGTGACATGTTTTAGGAGGAAAGCGCTAACCTGCTATGTTTGTTTTACCAGGTTACTTTTAGTTTCGGTTTTAGTTTATTATACATCGGGCATGAACACACCGAATAGCCTCACTGTCCACAACTATATATAACTCTTCTGGCTATTGTTTTCTAATACACTCTATGCAGAAGGACAAATTTCTGCAAACTATGTTCCCTTTGGGAGTATCATTCTTCTATAGTTTTGTATCCAGTTTAACATGAGGTATAAGCTCATCTAATTGACTGAACACATTCTAGTTTTTGGACTTCTTTGCATCAACGATAAAGTTTAAGGTAGTTATTTCAAGAGAGTTCAAGTTCAAGGTAGCCATAGGACAGTTTGAACTTTCTTATAGATACGAAGAAATGCAAAAGTAGGTGTATGTGCAGTTCTCGTTCGATGACTTCTTTATGACTTGACTTTTTTTTAAGTTATAATGTAAATGAATCCGCATAAAATTCATAGCTTTTCTTTAAGATACAAAACAATTCTATTTTTTTAAATCTCATCTGCTTCAAATGTAAAAACTCATAATTTAATCTTTTATATGTTTTTAAGTATATTAGGTGGATATATAAATTATGTGTATTCATGTTTAAGCTTCTCTCTGTGTTTAAATTATTGTCACACTTTATTTATATAATGAGCCATTAATACATTTAAAAGGTGGGTATAATTATCTTACTTTGATTCAGCCCGATCAACAGTCAAAAAATGTATTTTTTGTCTAAAAAATAAATGCTATTATTTAATACATGAAAAGGTAACCACTTTTATGATTTTTTTGTAATACGAAACAAACAACTAGAAGGAGTATTAGATTTGAAATCAGTAATACTGGGTATCCCAGCCGAGAGTGACCTATTTTAAATGCTTATAACTTTTAATATATATATATTATAACTTTTAATATATAAAGTTAGACACTATATAGACACTATACAGTGGGATCAAAATATATAGACACTATACAGTGGGATCAAAAAAATTCCTTTTTCTCAAAATAAAAATTCTCAACTATTTTTAATGGTATACTGTGACGCCACAATTAAGAGTCATGATCAAGATATCCAAGTACCAATAAACAACGGACTTGAAACTTGAAGTTTCAGCTGAAAAAAATTTAAATAAATATCGCCGTATTCTTAATTATGCAAATTTTATTAGCATATTTACAAAACGAATGGGCAGCTATTGATAAATTAATAAAGAAAGAATAAAGACTAAAAAAACTGCTGTATATGTTGACCGTTCTGATCCACGCATTTATGAAGTCTGACCAGTAAATGGTTAAAAGAATTTTGTAACATATCCTGCGGAATTGCTTCAATTACGTTACGAATATTCCTCTTAAGATCATCCAAACTAGTGGGGAGGGGGCTATAGCACCTCTCCTTCACATAACCCCAGAGGAAAAAGTTGGAACCGTAACCGTCAAGTCAGGAGGGTAAGGTGCCCACTCTATAGGACCGGCTCTTCCTATCCATTTTGGCCCAAATGTCATATCTAGTGATGTTCTTGCTATTAAAGGATAATGCGGTGGAGCACCATCTTGCTGAAAGTAGACCTCATCCAAGATACCATCCTGCCTTAACTGTGGATAATAGTATATTATACAACAAGCATTTAATGAGAGTCGTTATTCTCGAGGGTAACGTTTGAGCCCACGAGCGAAGCGAGTGGCACAAGTACCCCGAGAGAATAACGCTCATTAAATGCGAGTTGAATACTATACTTTATCCACGACCAAGATTCTGGGTTTTCTCAAATATGACAGGTTATAGGTGCCACAAAGATAATTTACAATTTTAAAACCACGACCACGATTGGTTACGCTATTCAATGGCGCGACGTTTGATGCTCGCGTCGATAGATGACGGTCTAGTCGCCCGTGCATGTCACCGCATGTTCATTTCAATGCTACGAGGGTGGATGGTAAATTACTTAATTTTATGGCCTATTATAAGTATTTTTCAGTGAAATGTATATATTTTAGTGAAAAAGAGACACTGTAACCTACATTTGTTTCAATACATCCTAATAGCAGGATAATTATTTGAAGGAACCAGTGGTAACTACCGATTTCATGTTTAGGGCAGTTTACTTTTTGAGTTGTCAGTTGCCTACGACATGTTTCGTTTCCATGACAATTCATTATTCACAAGTGAATAATGATTAGCGTTAGTCTTGAGAATGTACAAGAATAATGTGATTATTATAGTATGGTCGTGGATAAAAGAAATTTTCCAACATATCAGTTCCTGTTATTGTAGGTTCATTAAAAAAAAAATGGTCCGTATATTTTTTCGGGTGAGATTGCACACCATACGGTTACTTTCGGAGTATCTCGCTGAAACTCGTTGAAAGCTCTTGTATTCTCCGAGGTCCAAGTCCTACAGTTATGCTTGTTACGTCTACCATCTATGTGAAAACTAGCCTCATCAGACATAATTAATAGCGCATTTGGGTTATGTCTAAACAAATCCAAAAGAGTTTCGCAAGTAAATAATCTCTTTTGGAAGTCCTCTTGGCGAAGCTTTTGAAATGTTTGAAGCTTATAAGGAAATAACTTTAAATATTTAAAACATCTCTCGCACTCACTTTTAGATAAATTTAACGCAGTCGCCATTTTTCTGAGTGATATTTTTCGATTATCAATCGCGATAACTCTTGAACCGCTAAAAGTATGTCTAAATATTCAGGATCAAACATATTCCTTTTTGGCCTCTTGACCTCCAAGAATCCATGTATTGAAAATTTCTATGGAATGTAGCACGAAATCTTCTTTGTGTCGTTATTATTGATCTGGTTTCATTATAAAAGAATATTGTTTTTGCTTTTTCTACTAACGAATAAATCATTTTCTTTAAAATTAAACTTAATTTGCAATTTAACTCTGACAGTTTGCAATTTAACTTTGACAATTGTGGTGACAATTGTTTATTATAGTAATTAACTAGTACAACAGGTAGATAGGTACCTATAGGTAAGTGTTTTAGTTTGAAAAATTTATTTACTATTAAACAATCATATATTTTCAAAAATGCCACCCTGTATACAACATTCTGTTTAGTTTTATATTCCTTTTGTCAATTTTAATTATTATTTAAACAAAGAAAATCAAGCTCTAATTTCTTTGTTATTAAAATTAACCCGATTTATATTTTAATTTTTTACAGCTAAAACTTCAAGTTTCAAGTCCGAAGTTTATTAATACTTGAATACCTTGATCATGACTCTTAATTGTGGCGTCACAATATACAGGGTGTTCCATTAAAAATAGTTGTGAATTTTGATGTCGAAAAAAAAAAATTGTTTGCTCCCACTGTATAAGTTTCTACAAAATTTGTTGCCAACTAGAAAAAAACTTTAGGCCTAGAGAAAATGAATGGCGCACACTGCAGGTGGCTATCACATACAGTTTAAAAGTTATAAGCATTTAAAATGGGTCACGCTCGGCTGGGACACCCAGTATTACGAAAAAGTTGGTTTTTTTTAAGTTTACATTATTTTATTGCATATTTTTTATACAAATAATCACAGGGTGAATAAAATACAGAAAATGTAACATAATTTTTCATCATTTAACTGACTTTGTATCCTTCAAACAGTTTAGTTTATCTCCGTACAAGAACTGCATTGTACAAAGCCATACAACGAGAGCTGCACAGAGCCCTACTTTTGCCCTTCTTCATATCAATAAGAAAGCTCAAGCTATTCTACGGCTATCTTAAACTTGGACTTTCTTGAAATAACTACCTTAAACTTTATCTTTAATGCAAATAAGTCAAAAAACTGGAATCTGTTGAGTCCTCATTAGATGACCCTATACATCACGGTAAACTGGACACAAATCTATAGAAGAATTTATATTCCCAAAGGTAACAGAGTTTACAGAAATCTGCCCTTCTGCATACCCTGTGTATTAGAAAACAATAGCCAGAAGAGTTATATATACTTGTGGACAATGAAGCTATTTGGTGCGTTCATGCCTGATGTGTACTAAACTAAAACCGAAACTAAAACCAACCTGGTAAAATAAATAGCAAAGTAGTACTTTCCTGCTAAGACATGCTAAATCATCAAATCAAATATGTTTTATTGTCTGAATTATATTGTTAAATTCATTGACAAAGCTTCTTAAAATAAATTTAGTACACAAAACAAAATATGTCACAAAAGCGAACTACAGTCACTACCACATTGGTTTATGTTAAAACTTAAAAACTATATTAATGTAAAACAGTAAAATATTCATTGTGTAAAACAGCAAAATAATTCATTGTATACAGTATGGTGGAAGTTAAAGGAATAAATTCATTATTTCGTAAGTCAGAGACTGGAGAGAAAAATCCTGAGACCCGTCGATTTTTAATTTCAGTTGCGCATTCTGTCCGATTTTCTTTTTATTTCTTATGTCATCTGTATAAGCGTGATGACGTCATCGATGATTTTTTTAAGTGGAAACGTGGTTGATGCGGTACATCATTTGAAAGGTCTTGTAATTCTCCATTCAACCATATCAATACTTTTAAATAAATGACGTTTGTAAAGTGTCAAATAGTTTTATTATTAAAATTAACATTCTTGTTATTGTCGGAAATAACAACCAAATTCAAAGCTGCTCAAATTGATGACCCTTAGCGATGAGACAATGAGATAAGCGAGCAACGAATTCATCCTGAACGTTCTGAAGAACTTCCGCACTTATTTGCGCGATCTCGAGTGCAATGCCGTATGCGTTCCTTGAGTTCATTGATAGTATGTGGTCTATTTTTGTACACTCGACATTTCAAGTATCCCCATAAAAAGAAATCAAGCGGAGTGAGATCTGTGGACCTGGGTGGCCACTCGATTGATCCTCTTCGCCCAATCCACCTATCTGTAAAACTGTCCAAGTAGTTTCTTACCAAAACCGCATAGTGTGGGGCGCACCAGCTGCAGCCATAAATCATCTCTATTTGGGAACCGTCGATGCAACTCTGGTATTAAAAAATGTTGGAGAAATTCTAAATATCGAGGACCTGTTATAGTTTCCTCGAAAAAGTATGGTCCTATAATTTTATTACCTATTATTCCCGCCCATACATTTAATTTCTCCAGGTATTGAGTATGATACTCCTGCATCCAATGCGGATTTTGCTGAACCCAATACCGACACGTCTGACGATTTACATGACCATTTAGAAGAAATGTAGCATCAACCGAGAAAAGCCCCTTTCTTAAAAACATTGGATCTGTATTATTTTTTTCCATCATAATGTCGCAAAATTGAATGCGTCTATCAAAGTGATCTTCCAGAAGCTCCTGGACTAAAACAACTTTATAGGGATGCCACTTTTCCTTTTTTAGCATAACAAGAACTGTTGCATAGTGTATGTTATTGTCTAATGCTAATTGCCGAGAACTGGTATGGGATCCTCTTGAAACGCTAGTAGAACATCTAATTTTGGGTTTTCTGCGACTGGTTTTCTACTGCCTTTTGGGAGGTCCCTTACGTGGCCCGTTTCTCTGATTTTTTTCTCAATTTTGCTGACGGTGGATTGCGCAATTGGTTCTCGGTCGGGATATTTATCGTTGAATAATGCACAAACCTCCATTTGTGTCCTTGTCTTATCTCCACAACCAATCATTATAACGTGTCAAAGACGTTTAATTTGCATGTAGCGCTCTTGATAAGAATCAGATTTTTTTCCATAAAAAGTCAAGCAAGAAACGTGCAAAAATTTAACAGTTTATTTCTAGTGACAATCTACCAAATTCACATATCCATATTGCAAGACAGCCGAAAATTAATATGAAATAAATTATAAATATTAATAATTAGTATTGACACTTTACAAAAGTCATTTATTTAAAAGTATTGATATGGTTGAATGGAGAATTACAAGACCTTTCAAATGATGTACCGCATCAACCACGTTTCCACTTAAAAAAATCATCGATCAGATCGGACAGAATGCACAACTGAAATTAAAAATCGACGGGTCTCAGGATTTTTCTATCCAGTCTCTGACTTACGAAATAATGAATTTATTCCTTTCATTTCCACCATACTGTATACCTGGTCCAGGATGAATTTGTAAGTGCAATGCCGGCCGGCAACCCCACCATAATTTACTTACATGAACATAAAGTAAAAATGGCTTTCTAATATGTACCCTCGAGAAATTCGTCAACAGAGTAGACGGAATGCTCAATCAGAAGCTTCCTCACAGAGCCCCCGAACCGCCCCGCATTCCCCAGACTTCGAAGAGTAAGGCGTAAATTATTAAATATAGTTCTGCTCCAATATATCACAAAATCTCTACTCTGAGCTGTCAAAGGAATCGGTAGTGGAACCACATGCGAGGACCGAGTTTCCCTCTGGTTGGATATCTGAATTTGTTCCCGATACCTTGCATGTACCATGCACGCTGTCCCTAAAATGTACAATGACGCCAATTTGGGAACGAAGCAACTGCCTACAAGACTTGCGAGGCTCCGCAACACAAAAGGACAGCGTACTGCTCGCTTCTGCAGCTCAAAAACCGAACCAAACAGGCGCCTTGAACAATTTCCCCAGAAACAGAGACCATATCTTAGGTTGGACTCAATCAAAGCAAAATACGCATTTCTGGTTACCGAACGCGTAACTGAGCTCTAATGACCCGAAGAGCATAACATCCTGAGCTTTGCTCTCAGGGATTTGATGTGGGCATCAAACTCCAACCCATGGTCCATAAGGAACCCCAAAAATCGATTCTCCCTCACTTTTCCAAGGTCAAATCATGTTACTACATCTTTCATTGGAATAATGAATATGAAAGCAATTATTGTACTTCCCCAAAAGTAAAAATCCAGTTTCTGCCCAAAACTCCTGGATGCTTTGACCACTGTTGTTTGACTACACTTCGATCACTGAGAAAATTATTTAAAACATAAGTATAAAGATGTGTTTTGCGGCATCCTTAATAAGTATTTACCTTTTCCCCACAGTTTAAACAGTAGAAAGTCTACAAAATGTGTGAATTTATTTTTTTATAGAGTTATTTTTATGTTCAAAAACCATACCTAACCTAGCTTTTGGCTGTGAAACTTGCATGCTTTCATGCCCATTTACCAGGAGTATTAAAAACAGTGTACTAATAATTTTCTTTTATAATGTTGTTCTAGTGTTCAGTAATCAAGCATGATCATAAAAATTTGATAAAATTAAATAAGAATGGCAAAAAGAAATATCGAAATTTACAACATTCCCATAAGAAACCACATTCAACTCTTTTGTGGAGGATCTGTATGTCTATCTCTCTTGCGCCACATCTTGGTACGCGATCTTGAACGTTCGGCGCGTCCATTATAATTTAATATGTCAATGCTCCAAACACGTTCGGTCAAAACGATATATCAAAAGGATGGTACAAAAATGTTCCAATAGGAGTAAATGAAATACTTAAGTTAACAAAGGCATCCGCCGAAAAATTTGGCTGGATAGTAAGAAGAAAAAAATTAACTAATCACTCCCATCGATCCAGTGTAGTGTCAAATTTAGCTAAGGCAGGAGTTAGTGAACAAAAACTTAATTAAAATGACTGGACATGCTTCAGCCGGTTTTATAAAACCTTATTTGCAACTAAATAAAGATCATCATGAAAAAAATTTAATAGATCTTCGAGAGTCTTCGAGATCCGAGATAGAAGTCAATCGTCAACCAGTCCACATAAGCAACCGAATGCAACGTCATTTACAGAAGAATCTCCATCAATCCGCTATAGACGCAGATTTTAAAGAACAAATAAAACATAAGAACTGTGTTTTTAGTTTTTAATAAATGTGTTTTTAATAATCGTTTATTTTAAAATCTATTATTCTGGCGTTATTATCGTTAATTTCAGTTTTTATGTTGAACTATTAAACAAAGCTTCGTAGTTTCATAATTGGTATTACTATGACTATTTTAATCATAAAATTACCGATAATTTTTCACGATTGCATGTTTTCCATGTTTTCACGAGTCCTTTAGGACGAGTGAAATTTGCAAGGAAAACATGCCAGAGTGGAAAATTATCAGGTTCATTTTAAAACTCAAGCGGTATTTAGTGAGATTATTTCTCGAAACAAAAATACTATTAAGAAATAAATAAGTAGTGTTAACCATTCCATACAGAAATGACAACATTCATGTTTTCCTAGTATACATACATCCATTCTCCAACATAGAACAAAACATACTGACTAAAGCATGCCTCTACAAATACGCAATAATTATCGGAGATCTCAACCTCAACAGACAGAAAACAAGACAGCTAAACACCTTTATAGAAAACTCCGACTTTGTAAAGCAACATACGCCTCCGAAATTTTTTAATGCCAGAGAATAGAGACTCAACACCAGATGTCTTACTTTACACAAGAAATCTTACTAACAACATAAATAACGGGACTCTGACCAACGAACTGGGGTCAGATCATTTGGCGGTGAGATTTGATCTAGACCTTCAGCGGATGCAACCTATGACCTCTACAAACCAAAACGTTGAAAAACTAAACCTGAACAAAACTGACGCGGATAGAGTGAGAGACCAAATTCATAACTACATCCAAACACAGACACATCCCATCTCAATTGAAAAAACCCAACAGCAACTGACACTGGCAATAGAAAAATCTTCACCCCGGACAAGCAGATCCTTTTACCAACACACCTTACCGAAATTCATCCTGAGATTGATTAAACACAAAAGGGAACTCTACAGACTCCACATACACATACAAGACAATGAACTAAAAAGAAAAATCAACCAACTGAACAGAAACATAAAGACGATGATCGACCAATATCGACAAGATAAATGGCTGAAGGCATGCCAAGAAATCGAAAAAGACCAAGGAAAAACGTATTGGCAAAAAATAAAGAAACTGTAACGCTACAAAAAAAAACAACGCCACTGGTATGATTAACGAAAACGGAACAGAACGATGTACAGACAAAAACAAAGCGGACGCCTTTGCCAGACATTTCCAGGGGGCTTTCAGTGCGTCAACAAATCCTAAATTTGATGCAGACAACTGGAATCTTGTAAATAACTGGTACGACAACTACTTTACACAACAATCTGACCACCCATACACACTAATTACAGACACGGAATATGACGAGGCACTGACTAAATCAAAGATACAGCGCCGGGAAAAGACAAAATAAAGGGTAAAATACTTAGAAACCTAACCCCAGAAACCCATGCGTACATACTTAACCAACTGAACGACTGTATTATAAATAACAATATTCCAAGGACATGGAAAAATGGAATAATAATACCCATTCCAAAAAATGGTTTAGATAACACACTAACACAAAACTATAGACCTATTACATTACTCCCAGTGTTAAGTAAATTATTTGCCTACCAATTTGGATTTAAGACGAAACACTCGACTATCCACCCACTTTTTGTTCTGACTAACAACATACAAACAACACACCTAAACGGTGGAAAAACAGCAAGTCTATTTATGGATATTAACAAGGCCTTTGACAGCGTCTGGCACAGGGGTCTCCTGTACAAACTTCACCAACTTCAAACACCAAAATACTTACTTTATACTATTAAAAACCTACTTGAAAACAGACAACTAGAAGTGCGAATTGATAACACTCTTTCTTTCCCTTTTTGTCCTGAACAAGGACTCCCTCAGGGTTCGCCGCTTTCACCGTTGCTTTATAACGTGTATTGCCATGATATATACAACTATCATCTTCCCGATAGAGACCACCTAGACAAAACAGCTTATATACTACAATACGCAGACGACACAGCCCTCATTGTACACGACAAGACCACTAAAAAGGCAGTTGAAAGACTGCAGACACTAACGAACGACACAATGGCCTGGTTCTACAAATGGAGACTAACCCCAAATGCCACAAAAAACCAACTCCTTCTTTCAAACCACCAAATTAAGGCAGACTCCCCAACAATAACAGCAGACGGTCACACAACCGAACCAAAAAACGACATAAAATACTTGGGAGTAACAATCGACAAAAAATTAAAATTTACTAAACACGTACGAAATACTAGAGTGGAAATTATTAAAAGGACAAAACACTTTCGATCCCTGACATACAAAAACAAAGGAATTAGCACAAAAACGGCTATAAAAATATACAAATCCATTTACAGACCACTGTTAGACTATGGACACGTGCTAAGAGCCAATGCGTCAGAGAAAACTAAACAATACACACAAACAACAGAACAAATCGCATTAAGAATGATAACCAAGATAAGACACCCCGAAAACCCGCTGCACAATCCTTCCAACCAACTACTCTACGAACGCACACACATGACAAAAATAAGTGAAAGACTGATACAACTTCAGACAAAATGGAAAAACAACCCACACAATATGACTCTACTGAACCCACTTTGCTTAACAAGACAAAATAGACAGTCCCGTTTCGTTTTCCCTACAACCACCCTAATGGAACATTTCCAAACGTAGATAGGCCAAGCTCAGAAATGAGTCGCTTTTCTTCCTTTCCCTAAGTTTGTAATATTTGTATATGGAATTCATTTGTGTAATATTATAACATGGGCAGAAAGACCAAATGGTCGATAGCCTATTTCCCTGGAAACAAAGATGTTATATATATAAGTAGGTGTTAGAATATTCGGACGTCACCTTAAATAAGTCAGTCAGACAAGGACATTGATTAAGGTTGATTCCATGACAACGTGAAATTACCGCTGTAATTTTTTAGAAAATTATCGAATTACCGCTTATTAATACCTGTTTTGCTCCATAGCAATAATATGGATGAGTAAAATAATCGGGGGTAATACCACGACAGCTTTAAAATTATTATACTCTGGCATGTTTTCCTTGCAAATATCACTCGTTCTAAAGGACTCGTGAAATTATGGAAAACATGCAACAGGGAAAAATTATCTGGTTAATTTTTAGGCTCGAGCGGTATTTAGAGAGATTATTTCTCGAATCAAATTAATATAGAAAACGACATTGATTAAGGTTTAGGTTGGTACAAGTGATAATACCACGTCGTCTAGACAACGTGAAATTACCGATGTAATTTTTGATAAACACACTCTCCTTACGGGAAAATTTATGCATGAGTGAAGTAATCGTGATAATTTTTCTGTCAAATGAAATTATCGCGATAATTTTTTTTCAAAATCAATTGAAAAGTAACTGGCTCAATGTCATGGCATAAAACATGCAAATTAACTTAATTCGTATTCAATCCATAGTCATACCACCTGGCACCGCAGTAAGTTTTCTGACATTGATTCGAATCAAAATAGCTATACCTACCTACAGGGGGTGTCGCAAATGTCGCAAGGATTTTTAATTATATTGTTCATAAAATTCTTCATCGAATGCAACTCGTGCTTTGAAAACTACAGATAATTTTAGATCGATATGCAATTCATGCAATTTGGGTCAAAAAAAATCAGATAATTGTCTACTCCAAATATTATAGATATGCAGAACTGTATATCTACAATGTTATTTAAACATATTCTCCACTTTTATTTCGGGTCTCAGGACCTGCACTTGGATCCTAAGGGAAATTGAGGAATATTGGTTATTCGACTAAAGAAGACAACCAAATGACAGTTTCATTCATTCTAGGTCCAACTCTTACAGTTATTTACATAACAAGCTAAGAAAATACACACAAGCGTAAAATGTTGCCAGGCGAGGGTGGCAATCACGCGAGTGTGTTAAGGGACTTTCTTGCGAGTTGTGTAAAGTGTCACATACAGGGTGAGCAACTAAAGTAGCACGCCGGCCATACTTTAAAAACTATAAACCATAGGTGCTTAACACAAAAATCTAATTAGGAAGTTGACTAAGAAAAACGCTTTAAAAATATTTTTTGATCCAGCGTTGCCAGTTCTACTCGAAAGAAGAACGTTATCGAAATTTGGAAGGACAACTTTTACCCCTAGTAATAATACGTTTTCAAAAAATGAAGAACTTATCTTATTGTTTTCTCTCCATTTCATAAAGTTTTTGTAGCTGATTGTATTACCTCTGGTGGAGTGCAATTATTTACGGCATCATCTCTATCGGTATCCATTACTGCTTAATGTTTACCTTCTTCGCATTACCTATTATACAATACAATACAATAATTATTACAAATGTATTGTCTTTTTATCATTAAATCAAAACACTCGATATTTGACAAGTACAAACGGGAATCAAAAGAATGCGCCAACCAATCAAGAAATTTTCCAGGCGTCATCTCTGTCATGGCACACTTCGATATATTTTAATGATTTACTTAAATATGTTCGAGGATGGGCAGATGCAAAGCCTATTTATTGTAAAACGATGTACCTAGTATTTCATATCCTTCTGATATTTTTCAATTATTGATCTTAATTTTGATGGGAGTAAGTATTTATAAAAAAATAAAATAAAAAAAAAAGTTTGCCGGATTGGAAATTGAACCCGACTTCGTGGTTGACGTTGCAGAATGTTGCCGCGAGGCTACGCCGCATGCGTCAAAGGACTAATGTCGCTTATTTTCATTATATGAAATTGAGTGATTGTCACAATTTGCTAAATGTCATCGTCGGAATTAAATAACTCGTTTTGATGCTTTTATCACCTTTTATAGCCAAAAAAGATATGCCCAGTTACGGCCAAGAATATATTTTGACTTGCTGAGTAATACAAACTAGGTTTGTCCTATATTTTTAACTCAGACAGAAAATTTCACTACCATATGTCCATGTTCTTCATTTGTTGTTCCTAACGCACGGCTGTGTTAGGAATGCGTGCGTTAGGTAACGCACGCATTCCTGGTGGGCGTGCGTTAGGAACTCCTAACGTACGATTGTGCGTTAGCATTCGTTTTCGACGCTTCCACCTCCGAATGTTATGTTTGCTTTCGTAACGGGTCGTGCGAAAAAGTATTAACATCACAATCTAAAATGTTTTCCGAGCTTTAAAGTCGTGGTCCAATGGAATTTTTTCGTGACGTTTCATCTGCAGCTGCGGCAGACATTATCAAAGGCGGTGAGGCAATGGGCGAAGTGACCTTCCATGCGTCCCGACGTTGACTGATTCGATTGTGGTGAGCTCCGTGATATTTATTCCCCCGTCGCGCTGCAGTGGAGGTACTGGGGTGGTTGTAGTGGTGGTGTGGGGTTTCGGCGCACTTGAAGTATGTCGTAGAACTCGCTTCCAGTGTGCATTTAGAAACATAATTTCCTCCTTCCTTTTGAAATTCTTGTCGTGTTAAAAGATCATTAGTATTTATTATTATATTATTAGTCTCGGATAGTAGTATATAATAATATACTATTAGTAGTATATTATTATTATTAGTCTCGGATAGTAAAGACCCTCGGAGAGAGCCACGACATCCTTTTCAACGAGTTGGATATCTTATATCAATCGCAGCGTTGCTATCCGACACTAACGAGAGAGGCCATTGAGATCTTTAAACACGACAACAATTTCAACAAGAAGGAGTAGATTACTTTTCTAAATGCAGACCGTATTCAAATGAGTCAACATCGGGAAGCACGGGAGATCACTTCGCCCATTGTCTCATCGCCTTTGATAATGTCTGCTGCAGCTGTAGACGATACGTCAGAAAAAAAAATATGGCTTCAAAGCCCGCCAAACACTTTAGATTCTATTTTGACTGGCCGTCAAAATAAGGCCGTGAATTTATTCTCTGAACGCTTTCACAGTTTTATTAACATCAAGTTAATAACTAACTCCAATTTCTGATACTAACACCGAAATAAAACATTTTCAGGGTAAATACCAACATTAGCACTAAAAATAAGCACATACCTACTTTATGCCTCACACAGAGACTGGCTCAGAGTAAGCTCAGCTCTTTAAACACAAATCCTGCTCCTATTCTGCGTGCCACACGAAGCCGCGATGGTGTTTTATGCACCGTTTGCACATTAGGCCAAATCGAGCCATCTCTCTTCAATATTCGAACTATATTTCGAACTTGAAAACGACCCACGCAAACTTCTTTCAATCTATGTAATTTTTGGTAATGTTTATCGCGAGCGGTAAACTTACTTTACTGCACGCAAATAGGAAAATGTACTTACACTGAAGTAGTTACTATTTGAACACCATCACTTTAAATGTAACTAAACTTTGTTTGCTTATCTTTCAGGTGTATCATACCTATCAAAGATACTAGAGGAGAGTGGAAGCAACTGTGTTGTGGTGGATCAGGTAAGGCACACTCAATCATAATCTATTAACTTATTGTGAAGTGCGGCGTAACTCAAGATAGAATATACAAAAATATTCAGTTTGGTGATTTTAGGTAATCGGTTTACAATACTTCTTCACACAAAATTACTCGTGGTGAAATGATAATATTGAAAACTAATTTGCCCCTTAAAAATATAATATACACTGTTAACAAAAAACATCCAGGCATCATAATTTTTTATCATTTTCAACACTTAGTGTCTCAGAAACCAGTTATGTTAATTTCATAGTTTAAAAACATTCTGAAAAACACTTTCGTCTAAAATTAATTGTTGCCAATATTTAATTAAACCAATTTTGTTAATTTTATACGGGACAAGAAAAAATGCACTGCAAAAACGTGAAACCCACTGCATTTAATATCTACGAAAAATTTTTAATTCTTGTTGTTCCGTCATTTAATAGACTTGGTCGACATGTTCGGTGTTTTTTTTCTTTGCCCGAATGAAAGAAGTTACAGGTAATTTAAAAAAGCTTGCACATTTTTATTTGTTGCTCGGTAAAGCGAGCGTAGATTAACCGATTGCAATGAGATCAATTGAATTTTAAATCAGGGGTGTAGAGTTTTAGTTTGTAAAGATTACTTCGGATATTCTACTAAAACAGAAAAAATTGATCACCTTAAAACACTTCTGTAAAATCATCTCTGTTAATTGTTTCGCGGCTGATTAACCGTAACTTCAGAATTTAAATTGAAATGTTATTTAATAGAGTCTAAAATTATCTCGGAAGGTATTTTGAGCATTTTTGTTTTTTAGTCCAGGATAAAAGATACGAATGTCAAACAAAAAAATTAATATTTGACTTCACAAAAGGTAAACTAAATCCACAAGTTTATGTATTTTTTCAATTGTGTGTCAATGAATTTCCGCAGTTCTTGTGTAATATGGAGACTGGAGATGCTAATAATGTGTGGGTCCAACGAATACTCGCATTACCTTAGCCGTCTTCTCGGCCTACTTTCCACCAAAATTCTTATGTAACTGCCATTTCATTCAATTTTGAAATTCTTGCTATCTCTCTCTTTCAGCTTTAGTTTGATTCTGCTTTACATGTGCTCTATATCATTAACATGAGACCTAGCAGGCCGACTCGTATACTCTATGCCAGTGGCGGCTGGTCCATAAGCGCTGCAGTGCTGCAGAGATCCCAAAAAAACAAAGAACTAAAAAAAAGCAAGGAAAGCAAATACAATAACCAAATTTACTAAATAAATGTAACTCCTTGCTTCCGCGTTGTAATAATGACTAAAAACTGCCAGCGAAGTGTGTGTCGCAAGTAAAGTCGACCAGTAGAATAACCTGCTGACTCAAGCCACCGCTGAATTATTATTTATCTGGACCATACGATCAAGCTCTACGCGATCTTTGGAACACCCCCACAACTAACACTCCTCTACCCCTGTGTATGTCAAAACAAAGTCGTGATTTTAAGTGGACACTTCGCTGGATTTAGTCAAGCGTCGCGAGCGATCGCGGTATTAAGGGTTTTAGTATCGGTTGTTTGCCGGTATCGAATTTTTACGCGATATTCTAGTTTACGTCGAGTTTAACTTAAAAACAATAAGAATATAAGTAGTGCGTGCAAGAGATTCTGTTTTTGGTATATATAAGATAAAATTTAAAAGAAGAGGTAGACCGTTGTCAGATATTTTTATTGAAAAAAATCTTTAAGTAGGAATACGTAAATTCAGTAGAGTCATTTATTTAAAAAATGACTGATTTCTGAATGCAACAAAAAAATGCTATATTTTATTTTCCTTGCCTTTTTGGTGGCGATAAAGATTGGTTAGAAATAGGTGTCACCGATCTAGAGCACTTAAGTTTGAAGAAAAAAAGACACGAAAACTCTAAACGCCATCTTCATAATTGAATGGAATTGGCCTTACTAGGGTCAACTAATACCACAAAGTTATAATGGTGCAGCGGTGATGAGCGGTCAATATGCAGGTGTTCAAGCATTAATTAAAAAAGTATCCCTTTGCTCATTACGTACATTCCTATGCTCACCAGTTAAATTTGATTATGTTAACATTTGATGCTAATAATTACAGAGCATATGATTCTATTAACGTAAATAAAATGTATAGTTCGTACACTATAACTTTACTTGCGCAGTAGGTCATGTAAATTTGACATTTGCCTCTTGTATATTATGACAGGCATTGTCATATATCTTAGGTTATATGTATGACTTAGGAGGTTATAACTTTCAGTTCCATGGTTGCCAGGACGATTTAAATGAATAAATATAACAATTTTTAATTTCGTTTTATAAAGTATGCATTTTAAAGAAAATTGATTTTTGTTGATAAATAATAATTATAATTTATAACAAATTTAGTATTGATTGACCTTATCATTCTACGAGAAGGTAGACACAGTGTGTTCTGGTTGTAATTTCCTAACATTTACTCCTTCTGGTTTCTCATATTATTATCGCGTTATTCCCATCGACTGCTCTAGGTGTTTCAATACGTTAATATGTAGAAATTCTATCTGGATTAGGATCTGGTTCTGCAGTGAATAAACTTAGCGTATTTTCCTCTTTCCTTTCAGTCTCCAAGCCCATGCTACTCTACTACCATGCTACCTCTTGCCTAGCTACCAGTTTGGGTCAGAGGAATCAGTTTTGTAGTTTACTTAGATTATTAGAAGCTGATTTTCTTGCCAGTTGGACACTATTTACTTCTCATGCCACACATTAACGATTTGCTCAGTATAAATAATACACTTGATGGTACATAATTTTGAAGTGATCGGGCTTATAGGTTTTCCTTCCAGGTCTTCCCAGTTAGTTCTTCCTTCCGGGTAACCAAACAGAAGTGAATACTTTAGAAGTTCTTCAGACTTTGTAACGGTTGAAAACTGTCGCTAGAATTAGTCATGCAAATGCGGATATTTGTCGTCTATTTGGGGCTGAAACGTTTGCTGTTCTGCTCGAGTGTAAAGATTTGAGGTTGTTTATTTACCTTTTTTTTGCTGACCTGTGGAAGGTGGATAGGGTTCACGTTTTGTCTTGTCAGGGGTCACAGAACTGTGCTGGCAGTAAGTTGCGCCCATTTTCTTGCCTTTGTTTCAATAAGGGAGGCCACAGATTTTATTAAGTTTGGGAAATTATAACCCCAAAACTTGGAAAATAAATAAACAACTGACTTATTTCAAATGTCGCATTGATTGACTGATATATCGACGGATTTGTTGGGTGAATTGTGTAGATATGGAGGTGACTGCCTATCCACCTAAGTGCTTCGGTTTCTTGGCCGGAAGTCCGCCATGTTTGAGAGGACTTTGCAAATTCATTGCTTGCACCTAATAGCCCTTTGTTAGCTGTTCGTAAGTCAAACGTTATTTTATGATAATATCACTAGATGAAATGGAAAAAATATGGGACAAACTTTAAGTGGTACATTTTGCTTATTTTCTGAGGAGTAAAAAGGGTAGCGAGAGCAAGTATTTTGGGTGTCGTCCTAAAACGCCTTTCGATAACAATGAGAGTTGTCATTCGTCAATTGTTCGTTGCGCGCTGGCGCTCTCGACCAATATCTTTTCCCCTCCTCCACCTTTTATCTATTGAAAGTCGGAATATTGGTGAAGGTCTTTCTTTCTGGATCAAGACACGTGGAAGACAACACTCATCTCTTCGCTGCTACTCATTTCGACGTAAAAGTGTAAACCACTACGTGGGATTTAGTCGATTTGTAGTAGTATTTCAACTTCCCTTAGTTGGTGTTAGTTTTGTGGTCACTCGAACAGTTTTTGGGACATTTTTGGATGAGGGAAGTTGAACCGAATTTCGGGATTGTGCAGCAAGAGGTAAGTTCACGTCGGCCATCTTCTTGGTTGAGGGGTTTTCTTTTCCTTCCACTGAGCCTTTTGTATTTTCTTTCTATCAGAGTTTGGGCCTACAAGCAAAGCATTTGTCAACCTATACTACGATCCAGGGCCACATAGACCAATGTACCACATGTCAGCAAGGTTAATGTGAGGGCTGAAAGCAGCCACACCACGTGTTTATTTTGTTCTGTTTTTGGAAACCCTCGTGGACGAGGTAATTATTCATTAATTTATCTATGTTTAGAGTTTTATGATTTTTCTTTATTTGTTCGATTTTTCCAATCCAATCTGGGGTCATTACGGGGTTAAATTGTCTGGGTGGATTTGTTTGAATTATTGAATAACTTTTGTTTATTTTATTTATTGAATTTAAGTTTACTAAGTCCATTTGATGTAAAGTAGTTCATGAGCAAAATTTTCAAGTCACTTTATTGGTTAACTTGTGTATGTAATCGCTTCACGAAACATACATTTAAAGGAAAAATTAACTAGATCAAGGGACATCCTAGTAAATAATGTCCTTCCTAGGGTGTTGCCAAGGGGGCCTACCGCCACCAATTAGTGTTTTCAAGGGGGCCTACCGCCACCAATTAGTGTTTCCAAGGGGGCCTACCGCCACCATTAGTCTTTCCAAGGAGGCCAACGGCCACTTTTGTGTTTCCAAGGGGCTACCAGGCACCATTATTGTTTCTGAAGGTTAATCACCACCTTATTGTTACCGAGGGGTGCAAATCACCACCTTATTGTTCGAAAACCACCACTATTGTGTATAAGAGGCAGACAGCTACCACCATAATTTTTGGAGGGCCAATAGCCACTACCTTTTGCGTTGTTTTGGACCTAAGGCGTCTGGCCTTTGTGACCATCTGTAATAGCGTCGTGTCAAGCTAAGTAGTAGTATTTAAGTTAACCTGTTTTTTTTTATTGTTACGCTTGGTGATCACCACTAGGGAGATATTTTCCAGACAATTGTGATAAGTAGAATTAAGGAAAACCTTTCACTCATTGACTTGAAGTACAATCATCATATTGTACAACATTGATTTCGTTCTTTGATATTATAGGACATAAATTAAACTTGTTAGTTTTATTTTGTTTGCAAGTACTATGGGTATTTTGGAAGAGGCTAAAGGGAACTGATCAGCTACCTAACAGCGTAGGATTTTTCCAATTTAATTGATTAAAATTGGTGGCGCCGCGAACTCACTTTACCGGCCGGTTTTGTAGCACTTTTTGTTCCTAACCTGATGCTTTTCCCTGAGCACCTTTTGAATATTCTAAGATACCTTAACTGAGATTAAAGTGTTACAACTTGAAAAGAACAAAAAATTAGACAACGTCCAATTTTTAAAAAGCGATTGCTGGTTGCCCCTTTGACACTGACATTAAGCTAATTTCATAGGTAAACATATTTCTTGAAGACGATTGGTTGAATGTTGTCAAAAAGCAATTTTATTGGAAGATTTTGGTTTCGTACTTCGTTGTGGTTATGGACTCAGCTTGTTTTTCGGTGGTTATGGACTCAGCTTAAAGAAGCAGGGTGGAAAACAAGAGCTAACAATTCAGAAGTGCCAATCTAATGGAAAAATATCATGGCTGCCTGCGCACGTAAGGTTATAATGTACGACCTACAGATTTAAAGGTGGATTTGTCTGTATGCAGAATGAACAAATTTCTCCCTAAGGGATACAGTTGCATAGAGATAAGATATTTGCAGATCAAATTACTTACCTGTGAGGAATGTTTGATCCTAATTACCTACATGAGCAGTTTTGTCCGAAGTATTACATAATTTGACACATATAGAGTATAGTCTTGTCTAGCGACAGTATGCGACAATTGTTTTAAAGAATAATAAATTAAAATAATAAACTTGACAACAGTGTCCCGAGCATTATCTAGCCCCGTTGGGCCTAAATCATCAATTACTTCAAAGAATCGAGAATGTAGATTGCGTTTTTTGAGTGAGTTACACTTGATGAGTACCGTTTAGGTATGGCAAGATTCGGGTGGGTTATGTAATACTTCGGAAAAAACTGCTCGTGTAATTAGGATCAAACATTGCGTACAGGTAAGTCATTTGATCCGTGAATTACACTTCGCCGATTTGTCCTCATATCATATAATTTGACACATGTAGAGTAAATGTTTAGAGATGTATGAGGCAATCTACCTGTTGGGTATAAACTCCTAGCGGTAATCCAGCCTGCTCTTTTGCGGATTTCTTCGATGATTAGTCCTCCCCGTTTTACAGCAGACGTTGTGGCATGTCTTGTGATATGCCCCGTATACATACATACCGGTGTCGATGCTGCTGTCTATGAGGGTTTGTTTTATCCGTCTACTTATAGTCTGGGTGCACGCTGGATGATAAGGTTTTCTATAGGTTAGAATGAGTTGATCATTTTCAATGAAACGGTGCTATTGAGTTCGTTGTATATAGGATTTAATGCAGCTTGACAGGCAGAGTTCAGTTTCTCTTTAAAAATTAGGAATTAGGACACTCGTGTCAGCCATGACGCAGCGCGGATAGGTCGCGAAGCCCCACCAACCAACACGCTCCCATGCGTTGCCCCGCCCCCCATGCGGCGTTGCTGCGAATCGTAACAGGAGGAATTGGAGGATGGCATAATGGAGATACCACATGCGAATAGCTCATGAACACCTATTGCAAAGCTCGTGTTCATAGGCGCCCAACTTAGTCATTGATGGCTCAGCAATATTGACCTTATGGGCATCATGGCATCCCAAAAAACCCGTACCCATATGGGATGCATAAGTGGGACAATAATTTTTGTTTAACAAAACGTGCAAAACATACTGCACCGTCTTGAAAATAGCGTTAATTATGCCTGATAACACCGTGCCGTAAACACCATTAGAAATTGCAATACCGCTCTCCCCCTGTTACGCTCCGGTTACGATTACGTTTACGATTTCCGGTTTTCTTACCTAAAATACCCATACATAAGCTTATGCGGCCGAGTAGCCTCGACGCTTCACCATGTTGGCGGCCGGGTAGGTTTCTATTAACAAAAATAATTTTAATGGTATACCGGGTGACACAGGAATTACCGGCCAAGCGATAACTCTGGTTAAAAGAACGCTAACATTTTGAAACTTTGGGGATGAATATAGTAGCTTAGTGCCTACAAATTGCACTTAAGCATGACTAATTGGCGTTTCCGGTTTTACCGAAGTGACGTCACTTTTATTATTTTAAATAGAACACAATGTATGTTTGTCCTTTTTTCGGATTCTACGTCGAATTCTACGTTATTAACATGTAGTATGCCTAACTCTTACCGTTTTCGAGAAAATCTCGCCCGAACGTGCCATATCATCGATAAAAATGTTGATTTTTATGGAAGAAAATGAATGTCAGTCAGCCTCGATTTCATAAATGACTATTTTTTTAGGTTTTCTATCAACCAACATTAAAAAAAAGTTTTTCCATGTCGCCATGGAAAAAGTGGAAAGTTGATTTTTTGAAGACATTTATCTCCATAACTTCCACTGAAAACACCTATTTTATTCCTAACATTTGGATTCCTTATTCAATTACAAACATTATTTCAATTTAAACTGCTTGAGTAAAACCAGTCGTTTTCGAGAAATTGTACTGCAAATAAAAGTGGCCACGCCCTTTTTAATAAATCTACTCGAGACATCTAAATAGTTGACAATCGAGTTATCCATGAAAACAACTGGTTTAGCTCAAACACTTTAAATTTGAAATTATGTTTGAACTTGAATAAGGAATCAAAATGTTAGGAATAAAGTTGGGGTTTCCATTGGAAGTTATGGAGACAAATGTCTTCAAAAAATCAACTTTCCACTTTTTCCATGACGACTTGGAAAAACTTTTTTTAATGTTGGTTGGTAGAGAACCTATAAAAATAGTCATCTGTGAAATCGAGGCTGATTGATATTCATTTGTTTCCATAAAAATCAACATTTATTATTGATGATATGGAACGTTCGAGCGCGATTTTCTCAAAAATGGAAAGAGCTAGGCATACACTATATTACACGTTAATAACTTAGAATTCGACGTAGAGTCCGAAAATGGACAAATATATAGGGTGTTCTATTTAAAATAATAATAGTGACGTCACTTTCGGTAAAACAGGAAACGCCAATTAGTCATGGCCGAAGGGGGCGAGATAATGCTCGGGACACTGCTGTCAAGTTTATTATTTTAATTTATTATATCTTTAAAACAAATGTCGCATACTTGCGTTAGACAAGACTATACTCTATATGTGTCAAACTACGTAATACGAGAACAAAACTGCAATAAGGTATAATTAACGAAACTAACCTACAAGTTAAGATTCTGACACCGTTTATATTTTTTACAGCATTGCACCTAGCTCGATATTATAGGCTAAAGATTAGAAATCTCAGCAAAACATTATGCTAATATATTCAGCTTCATAAACACGCATAATAAAATCTTGGAAACAAAACCCTTTTCAGCTGACCTAGATTATGGATTTTAATGGAGTTACTAAATTACACTTAGAAATAGCGATACGCTTGGGGTAAATTAAAGAGGGATCCTGTGGCTTATACGGTAAACCAAACACTAATTAAAAACACAAATATAATTTTTCCACATTCCTTTATACTCTAGGTATTTTTTAATAAAGCTCGAAAAATATAAACGTGCCTTGGAAGGAAGAACTTCCGAGGTATTTCCTACAAATTATTATTTTTTTAAGATTGGAGCGTAAAAATGCTTGGCACTTTACAAATGCGTGGGAATTAAATTGCAAAATTAAATAGAAAATATTACAATTTTGTAAGCGTACGTTGAATTACCGGGATAATAAAACACTGTTGCATAAACGAACTGGAAGATTAAAAGTTGTGTAATTTCATTAGTCATTTTTTCCACCTTTACCCCCTTTTTGTACAATTTGTTTTAAACAAAAGAAGTACTTTTAAAAGACTTATTTTGACTAGAATTAGCTCAGCTACATAATTTTGTGTTCTTTCGACTGAGTATTAATACATTTCTTTAATGTATGATAAATGATAACCAATGCAAGATCATTTAATAATGAGTCTCATGCATGGTTTTTCAATTATTTTACTTAGATAAACAATTTTATTAGAGGCAACCAGAAAAAAAAACGAAAAGTATTAATAGATGCCACCATAGCTCTGTCTCCTGATTTGAATTTCTATGTAATGCTCACATACAAAATATTTCTGAACTAAGAGTAGCCAAGGTTGAAATAAATGGATTATCGTTGTAACGGTTGCTTTTTGTCATTAACTATGTTATCATTTAAATTATTACTACTGATTTATTCAAGTTTCATTTGGAATATCATATTTGATTAAATTACATTTTGGTGTTGGTCGAGACTTTGTCTTGCCCTTGTTGATTCTTTCACCTACTTCCGTTGAGTCGTTGGGTGGTCCCTGCTTCTATCTACGACAATTATTATACATTAACTGGGTTTGAGTAAGTTACAACGTTTGCTTTTTCTCACCTTTTTTTTTATAACCTTGAGAGTTGCACTCTATCAAGCCTAGGTTATGTTATGTTTGGTTTCTGACGGGACTGCTTAGGGCTCTGGGGTTGTGGTTTGTGTTCAGCTTGCCTTTAATTGAGAAGAGATGCCTTCACCCCTTTGTTTAATTTATTATCACCTGTTGTTTTGTTTACCTTCCTCTCAGCTGAGGCCACTTGTTAAGCTGGAATACTGGTAGGTCTTGCAGTGGCCATCCGAACACTCGTATCTTGCAAGTTTGCCTTTTTGGTAATTAATACTAATTATTCTCATTAGTTTGGCTAATTATTAACGCATTTTGTCTTAATATTTTAATTAATTGAATATTTACTTCCATTGACTTTCAAGCGCTGTTATGTTTTGAGTTTTGATTGTCGAATGCATAAAACAGAGCTAAAATAGAACGGAAACTCCCGTGTTAAAAATTTGGTTCGTATTACAGCGCCATCTCTCGGGAAGGAATAAAAGCTCAAGAATGAAGCTAGTATCGAGAGATGGCGTGCTTAACTAATCATAAGTAGATTCCTAATAATTTTGTTAGTTCACTCATACGTCGCTAGATGGCAGAGGATTGTTAAATTTAAATATTTGCCGCCATTGTTCAATATTCTCAAGTGCCAATTTATGAAAATCTCAAATCAGATGATATCTTAGTTTGCCAGGTTCCTACTTACGGCACGCGTTTAGCAAAGAGGTTTCAATAATTATATGTATTATCACCTAAAAGAATTATATGCTCGTTGGTGTTTAGTAAGTAGTTGCTTGACAAACCAAAATGTCGAGTGACTTGAGATTTGTTCATAAATTCGCGCCAGTTAGTATTCAGTTAGTGGTGGCTTTAAACGGATTATATTTATTAAATTGAAGTAAAAAAACGTAAAAAGTAAATGCATTAAAACATCACCTATTACAAACCAATCTTCAATAAAATCAATAAATATTTTTCACAGGTACCCGTAACAAGTTTATGTCTGAAACATTTTGCCCTATGAGGGCTTTAAAGGCTATGGTGAATAAAACATTATTATAAACATAATATTTCAAAAAATCAGTAATTTATTCCCAGCAATTGGTGTTTAGTGAACATACTGGAAAGTTATTATATACTTTTTGACGTTCCATTGTGAACATCCTCTCACTTCCGACAAGATTTTATTTTTGTAACTGTATTTTTGTGGATTGGGAAATCGACGTTTCGGTTCAGGGCTTCCCCAACACGTAGAAACGCAACACCTAATCGTAGACGGCATTTCGATAATCTAAAATATCATACAATCAGCTTATGTTGCTTCTCTTTGTAATTTATACAAAAGGTTTACTTTTACAATATAAAGAATATTAATATAACAATAGTCAATATATGTACTATGTGACAACTGCCGCTCCCAACAAGATTTGTCCTTCGCCAAATTATGTAGATACCTAATAAAATATGGAATATTGTTACGATTCGCAGCAACGCCGCATGGGAGGCGGGGCAACGCATGGGAGCGTGTTGGTTGGTGGAGCTTCGCGACCTATCCGCGCTGCGTCATGGCTGACACGAGTGATTTATTGCTCGTCTGGCTTAATCTAGAAGGCAGTTGTTTACAACCGTTTTTTTTATGTGAGATTATTCAAGAATTCTTATAAAGAACTTTCTAGGTTTTTCTGTAATTTTAGGATTGTATATAAAGGCGCATAGAGCGGCAGTTAGGAATAGTCGTATTTTAATCGAGCTATAAGTAAGCTAAAGTTACGAAGCGATAATAGAAGGCTATAAAGTGTTAAGTAGTGAGTTATTTAGTAGTCGACTATATTTGTGGAATAAATAAATAGTGTTTTCGTGTTAAATCGTTGCACTGGAATTATCGAACCCTAGTTCGCAACAATTGGTGTCAGAAGTGCGATTCCAGTGGGAAATTATGGACTAATATTGCTGAACTGTAAGTGAGTGCTTCATTGCCGGACATTACGTGTTTATGCCAGTGACCAGAAGCCAGCATCAAGCGATGGAAGATCAACTTGCCGCCTTGCTGTCCCTCATTCAACAACAGAGGGAAGAACAGGAAAAACGTGATCAAGTACAGGAGCGACGTTACCTAGAACAGGAGAAACGTTATAACGAACAGAAGGAAGAGCTGGAAAAACGTGATCAAATACAGGAGCGCCGTTATCTAGAACAGAAATGAGAGCAGAAAAAACGTTATAAGGAACAAAAAGAAGAGCAGGAAAAACGTTATAAGGAACAAAAAGAAGAGCAGGAAAAACGTGATCAAGTACAGGAGCGACGTTATCTACAACAGGAAGGAAGAACAGGAAAAACGTTATCTAGAAGAAAAGGAAGAACAGAAACGGTTTAAAGAAGAATTAGTGAACCATCTCGAAGCTAGGGAGCAACAATTGGAAGAAAGAATAATGCAATCCGTTAACGAATCCGTTAACGGCGTTAACGAAGGACTCGAAGCTGTCAACCAGAGGGTTCTCGAGCTAGAAAAGAAATTCCGGGAACAACTTGAGGACGACAACGTGTCTACAGAGAGTTTTAGCACATCCAACGCTAAAATTAAGCCTCCCGATTATGACGGTACTAAGGCATGGGAAATTTATAAAACCAAATTTGAGGCAGCTGCAAAAGTTAATGGTTGGTCCGAGCCCCAGAAAGCTATATCATTAGTGGTAGCACTTCGTGGAAAAGCGGCTGAGTTACTCCAATCTCTGTCGGCAGCGGATCAAAGTAATTATGCCGTTTTAGTACACACTCTGCAACTACGATTTGGAAATGAGCACAAAGAAACCGTGTTCCAGGCCCAGCTGAGGATGAGACAGCAAAAGTCAGGTGAATCCTTACAAGAATTTGAGGCGGACATAGACAGACTTATTCACCTGGCATATCCATCGGCCCCTGAATCTTTTCAAATGCAATTTGCCGCCGAAAGGTTCATTGAGGGAGTTCGCGATAGTGACATGAGATACCACTTACGTCTAGTAAGGCCCAAGGATATCAGCGAGGCACTAGTTTGGGCCCTGGAATTCGAGGCGTCACGAGTGTCATCTAGTTCTTCTCCACGTGTAAGAATGGCAACTTGCGATGACGTGGAGGATACGACTAGGGCTGAATCCATGGCAACTTTACATAAAGCGTTGAAGGATCTGGCAGTCAATATCCAAGCCTTGTTGGGAAGACCTCCTCGATCAACAGGCAATCGGGGCATAAAATGTTTTAACTGCGGTAAACTGGGTCACGTGAAGAGTAACTGCCGTAACAGGGCAAGAAGTCCGTCGCCGTTGTTTAGAAGACCGAGCGGCAACCAAGACCGCCCTAGAATCCAGGAAAAAATAATTCCTCTCAATGTAAAGGGGCAATTGACCGAGCCCGTTAAGACCCCCAGGATCAGTCAAGTCAATCAATCAAGTCAAGCCAATAATTTGGGTGGCAAAAGTGTTACAGAGACCGGACGCATTAAAGGACAGAAGACCCAAACTGAACATCGACCAGGAAGGTATCACGGAAATGCCGATGCATTGTCTAGACGGCCATGTAAAGAAGATAGTCAGCATTGTCGAAGAACTCAGCAACGTGAGGGACATCCTTCTGTAAGGAGAACGTCGGTAGAAAGAAACGATGGCTGGACCACACAGACACTTCGAGAAGAACAACTGAATGATCCAGATATTGGACCGATACTCATGGCAAAGACTGATGACAAGAGACCAGAATGGCAAGAAATTGCTGATAAAAGTCCTAACTTGAAGGCGCTCTGGGCCCAGTGGCACTCTCTTAGAATAGAAAATGGATTACTAAAGAGAGCGTGGGAGAGTCCGGATGGCAAGACCGTAGTCAGTCAGTTGGTTGTTCCTGGTAGCAGAAAATCGGACGTACTACAGGAAATGCACGACGGAACCAGTGGAGGTCATTTTGGGGTCAATAAAACCTTGGCCAAAATTAAAGAGCGGTTCTACTGGGTGAATTATCATGAAAACGTCGAATCTTGGTGCCGCAAGTGCGAAGTTTGTTGTGCCACAAAAGGACCTCGAACAAGATCACGCGGCCGAATGGTGCAGTACACGGTAGGTGCTCCATTCGAGAGGGTAGCAATTGATGTCGCTGGACCATTTCCTCAGACTGAGTCGGGCAATAAATACATCTTGGTCGCCATGGATTACTTCACTAAATGGCCTGAAGCATACGCCCTGCCTAATCAAGAAGCAACGACTGTGGCAACGGTGCTAGTAAATGAAATGTTCTGCAGATTTGGAGTCCCTCTCGAACTTCATTTTGATTTTTGAATCGGCTGTTTTCCAGAAGATCATGGAACTTCTCGGAATTCGCAAGACCAGGACAACTCCTTTGCATCCACAGTCGGATGGGATGGTAGAGAGATTTAATCGGACCATGGAACATTACCTGTCTAAAATGGTGGCAGATCATCAGCGTGATTGGGACCAACATCTACCTCTCATGTTGATGGCATATCGAGGTTCTACGCATGAAGCCACTAGTTATACTCCGGCGAAAGTGATGTTCGGATTTGATGTATGGAACACCAGAAAAAGACTCGCTCAACTCTGAGAACTTTGTGGAGGAGCTCAAGGAGAGGAGTGGACAATGTTCATGAACAAGTCAGGAATAAACTGCGGATGGTGATTTGGTGTGGCTATACAATCCGCGGAGAAAGGTGGGGAAGTCGCCCAAATTTGACCCCTAGGTCAATGATGAAGGTCGTTCATTTGGATCGATTAGCACGATACCATGGAACTCTATCTGTTCGGGACGAACAGCCTTAGGAGGAGGGCAATGTTACGATTCGCAGCAACGCCGCATGGTAGGCGGGGCAACGCATGGGAGCGTGTTGGTTGGTGGAGCTTCGCGACCTATCCGCGCTGCGTCATGGCTGACAGGAGTGATTTATTGCTCGTCTGGCTTAATCTAAAAGGCAGTTGTATACAACCGTTTTTTTTTATGTGAGATTATTCAAGAATTCTTATAAAGAACTTTCTAGGTTTTTCTGTAATTTTAGGATTGTATATAAAGGCGCATAGAGCGGCGGTTAGGAATAGTCGTATTTTAATCGAGCTATAAGTAAGCTAAAGTTACGAAGCGATAATAGAAGGCTATAAAGTGTTAAGTAGTGAGTTATTTAGTAGTCGAGTATATTTGTGGAATAAATAAATAGTGTTTTCGTGTTAAATCGTTGCACTGGAATTATCGAACCCTAGTTCGCAACAATATTATTAAGGAAATTTTGTGCGCGAGTGATGATAGCGGTACTTTATATTTATGTTCTTTTTACTGTATACTTATTTGTACGAGATTGTGGAAAAATTTAATTTTATATACTACGTAAGGCACCTATTTTTCTATTAAGCCCACTGCCGACAAAGCAACTTATCGCGGGGGCAAAGTTGCAGCCATTTTAATCCCCGCGTTTTCTTGCATTTGCGTTCAGACAGTGCAACTTTTTTTATTCAATTTTTTAGAAACTTTACTAGACTGCTACCAACTTATCAAAAAAAATCCATTCTGTCTTATTATTTTTGTAAACTATCTCTATGCCTAAAAGTTGATGGGTGAGGCCCTGGGTGTTAAAAAGAGATTTTGGGGGGGGCCTTTCAATTAATTAATGAGGAGTTTGAAAAAGCTGATGATTCAGAGTGTTCACCTAACCACACTTTTTTGTTCAACCTAAAATTTCAAGTTTTCGCTGGATAGGCACTAGAAACGTAACCAAATCCCCGCGACAAATCGCATGGAAAATAGAACAATTTCTATTGCTATGCAATTAATTGCAGCAACTAAAATGCACCGTCTGAACGAAAAAATCCCTGCAACTTTTGTCGCAGGGATCAAGCAGGGATGAAATCCCCGCGATAAATTGCATCGTCTGCACTCGGCTTTAGAAAAAAGCGTATTAGGTACCCAATGTATGACCAATCCTGTCCGCGTATATACGAGTGAAGCGTATTAACCCAGTAATAAGTAATTTATAGCTTAGGTACCTTAAATATTTTTAAACGCAGCACAACACCAACTCACTTTTTATCACTTTTATATACTTTATTTAACTTTATCGCCTTAAAAACCTACAATACTTCAAAAATTTCAAATTTTGACAGTTCGGTAGCCATTTTGAAGTTGGCCATCGGGAATGGACGAAATTCATGGGGACGCAACCCAACAAACGCCGGCCGAGCGCCATCTTACGTTTTGGAATAAAAGCAAATTGCAGACCAAGTTGGGTAATAAGAGTGGATAGGGCCTGGTCGAATGTCGGAATGGGGATGTCTCTAACGAACTGACAGCCAGGGTTGCGTGGGGTTGCGTTGTCTTTCTCGCAACCATGACTTTGAGAGAGATGGCATGCTTTCATGTTCGGTTGTGAGATCAACTGCATCGCCGCGTTTCTTCACCGTTGACCATTGATGACAGACACATGGCGGCACACGGCGGCTCGTGGCGGTATATTCAAAATTGCTTTATCAAGTTTCATGTAATTCTAACGTAGGCTCACTGCACGGACTTATGAGTGGTTTTGGTTCGAGGGCTTTGTATTTCAATCTTGAATTATTTCCATGTTTTCAGGCCTGCGCCGTCTCGACATTCTTCTCACTATTTGTTTGTCTGGCCGGAAATGATCCTGCCAGGTGTTCTTTTTTTTCCCCTTCGTAAGGACGCGTTAGGTCGGCCTTTCCTTTTCCAACAACGACCTTCAACAGCTACACTTCACAGGTCCGAAACCTTTCCTGCATTTGGGGATTCGTCGGCCTGTGAATTTTGGTGGTTCCCGTTCCCGTTTCTTTTGAGTTTACCTTACCTTGGGTGTAAGCGGGAGCCCAACACTTTGGTGGATTATTGTGCAGCTAGCTGGTGAGTCTTTTCCTTCCTTCAACGGCCATTTTGTGGAACTGTGGGCACATGGTGTTCCATACTCCCTTCTTTTCTTTTATGCCTCATCGGGCTTCCTTTTCTTCTCTTTATCTAGTGGAATCTGGTGGTTGAAGCACTGAAGCCTTTTGGCTTGATCGAGGCCTACATTAACCGGCCTATGGTAACCTAGAACTTATTCCTGCCTGTTAGAAAAACCCTGCAAAGGTTTTTTTTTGTCTCTCATAGTTGTAATTATCTTTCGTTAGTACCTCGGTTATTAATAACCAGTATTTTTGTATCTTTTCCCCGACGATTAGACTTAAGTAACTGCTAAATTGATGTGACTGTATTTGTTGTAATTTGTTAATTTGTAAATTTTATTAATAGTATTTTACTGCAACTTTGGCTTTAATAATTTACTTTTATTTACCGAGCAACTTGTCATTTGTTTATTCATGAGCAACTTAACTTTCATATTATATTGTAATACTTTTAATTCAGTCGGTACTGGGGAAGATACTTCTTATTTTATTGTTACCTTGCGGTTTTATTTAAACAAGTTTTCTTCCCTATAGGGTTTTTCTTTTTGGTGATTTTCTTTATCTGTGTTGGTTACCACATCAAGTACACTCGTGTGGAGTGGTACTCCTACTAATACGACATTGCTACAACTGTAAGCTACACCCAACACCGTAGCCGTCACACTCGTGTGGAGTGGTACTCCTACTAATACGACATTGCTACAACTGTAAACTACACCCAACATCGTAGCCGTAGCTTCAAGTTGACGACACCAATATCGTCGATTCGAGCGTAAGAAATAAAGCCAGTTGTTAGTATTTTGTTGTTTTACTTGTCCTGAGCGTTGTACCATATTGCTACCTTACTTTATTTATTTATGTTTTTTTGTATTATTGAATATCTCATTATCGAGAAGACAAGAGCGAGTGCCATTTTTTATCTTGGGGGCTTCTAGTATAACGGTTGAAACTAGTGGCGCCATATAAGTGAACCTCCCTACTCTCCGGGTTAGTCTGAGCTAGGGCCCTAATTTGCACGCGTGACCACTCTCTCTTGTGCTTGCTCATTTATTCTCTGCTCATCATTGTTGCCTTTTTGTAATTTTCACTTTCACTAAAGAAAAAGCGTGGCATCGTTTTTGGGATAAAACACAAAAGCTACATTGTGGACGCCACCTTTGAGGAACTTTATTGTTTGATTGTTTATTGTTGCAAAACTATTTGTGATACTATTGTTGCATAAATCTATTTGTGACAATCATGTCTTTTATATCTACTTCAGAAAATAGTACCATAAGCTAGGTAAATACCTAAGAGCTGGTGAGCTCTCAAATCACGTTTTTTCCACAAAATAGACATATGTTATTATTTATCTCATACAGCAGCGAAGCCTCCCGTCGGAACTTTTGATCTCCACGTCTCTAAATTTCGTGACCTTGAACCCGTTAGCTCCAATTATTTTTGTAGTTATTACACTGAAAAAAAACACCCTTTCAAAAACAAAAACACAATTTTTTAATAATATAATTTTGTGACAGTACGTGGCATTAAATGTTGAATAAAATGATAGAAAAAGTTTTAAATGTATTGAGTGAAACTTTTGAGTCAAGCTTTCAACAAGATTTATTAGTTTCTTCCAGCATATGAAATAATTTTGTGTGAAGACTTTGTGTGCTAAGTTATTTTAACTACTTGAATTATGTGTTTCATTAATGATCACAAATGAGTACAAATTGGAATTATGAAAATAATAAGATGTGCACTCAAAGTCAACCATTTATTTTTAAATAATGCAGCAAGCAAAACAATTAAATGTACTATTCCAATACATCGTTTGTTGTTCGAGTTAGTGCTTTGTTATAGGAGAGAATTTACAAAGGATGAATTTATATCTATATTACCAAATAGCTAAACGTACTAACTACATAGGTTTGAATTCATAGGCACGACTATGAATATAGTATATTATAAACCAAGGTTGTGAAGGACATTATTAAGACCCGAACGTCAAGTTTAAAGGATCTAAGACGTGAGGGTCATAAGTAGTTCACAACCGCGGTGTATATTAGTATAATATACAACAACCATTTAATAAGAGTCGTTATTCTCGAGGGTAACGTTTGAGCCCACGAGCAAAGCGAGTGGCACAAGTTGCCCGAGAGAATAACGCTCATTAAATGCGCGTTGAATACTATACTTTATCCACGACCAAGATTCGGGGGGGGATTGGGTTTTCTCAAATATGATAGGTTATAGATGCCACAAAGATAATTTACAATTTTAAAACCACGACCACGACTGGTTTCGCTATTCAATGGCGCGACGTTTGATGCGTCTTGTCGATAGATGACGGTCTAGTCACCCGCGCATGTCACCGCATGTTCATTTCAATGCTACAAGGGTGGACGGTAAATTACTTCATTTTATGGCCTGTTTTAAGTATTTTTCAGTGAAAAGTACATATTTTAGGGAAAAAGAGACACTGTAACCTACATTTGCCTCAATACATCCTAATAGAAAGATAATTATTTGAATGAACCAGTGGTAACTACCGATTTCATGTTTAGGGCAGTTTACTTTTTGAGTTGTCAGTTGCCTACGACATGTTTCGTTTCCATGACAACTCATTATTCACTTGTGAATAATGTTCATTATTCACAAGTGAATAATGATTATCGTTAGTCTTGAGACTGTACAAGAATAATGTGATTATTATAGTATGGTCGTGGATAAACGTTTTTTTCCACTACTAGACTCAATAAATCTACAACAGAAAATTGCCTAAATTAGTAAGATAGCGGTCCGCATATTTTATTACTAAGAACAGGCGCGTCTTCTATCCATATGGAGGCTTCGTTACCGTGGCAACCGATAAAAAAACCGATAAACAAAGTGGTATTTATGACAATCTCACGGTGCCTAATGCTCCTGACAACTGACAGTTTTATTTACCGGTAAATAATCGATCATAACGCTATCATTATAGACCGCTAATGTTCAATTATTTTATAAACAAAACACTTTACAGTCATTTTGCTGGCCTTTAACGGTCCGTATTAAAGCTAGTAGTGGAAAATAGTATATTATACAACAAGCATTTAATGAGAGTCGTTATTCTCGAGGGTAACGTTTGAGCCCACGAGCGAAGCGAGTGGCACGAGTTGCCCGAGAGAATAACGCTCATTAAATGCGCGTTGAATACTATACTTTATCCACGACCAAGATTCTGGGTTTTCTCAAATATAATAGGTTATAGATGCCACAAAGATAATTTACAATTTTATACCACGACCACGACTGGTTTCGCTATTCAATGGCGCGACGTTTGATGCGTCTTGTCGATAGATGACGGTCTAGTCACCCGCGCATGTCACCGCATGTTAATTTCAATGCTACGAGGGTGGACGGTAAATTACTTCATTTTATGGCCTATTTTAAGTATTTTTCAGTGAAAAGTACATATTTTAGTGAAAAAGAGACACTCTAACCTACATTTGCCTCAATACATCCTAATAGAAGGATAATTATTTGAATGAACCAGTGGTAACTACCGATTTCATGTTTAGGGCAGTTTACTTTTTGAGTTGTCAGTTGCCTACGACATGTTTCGTTTCCATGACAACTCATTATTCACTTGTGAATAATGTTCATTATTCACAAGTGAATAATGATTATCGTTAGTCTTGAGAATGTACAAGAATAATGTGATTATTATAGTATAGTCGTGGATAAAATACATTATACCACAGTATAAAGAATAATACATTATATCAGTATCGTCAGTTCGTGTCGGCACTTTTGATATTTCTAATGCTAAAGCGTGCCGCGCGCACCTGCACCCGGCAATTTTCTCGAGTAGTACGAGGGGACAAACACGTGCGATGCACTGTCAAAACCGGCCAAAACCGGTTTGGTGGTGCACCGCCGGCGGCCGGGAGGACGGGGCAAGGGGAGGGAAGTTTCAATTTTTCGACCGACTGACGTTACTGATATAATGTATTATTCCTTATACTGTGATTATACTCTCTAATTCTCATCAGGAATTATGGTGATGGATCACGGAAAAACGGCTTTTACTAAAAATAAAAAAAAATTGTACTGTACTAAACTCGGTGAGCGCAATTCACCTAAAATATTCTCTTGGCAGCATTTTCGGTTATACCATCTGATTTTTCAGCTTTTAAGAAGCATAATGTTTAAGTTTTAAAAAAGCCAAAACGGTGTGCACTTTTCAATCTTAGTATTTTACAAGACCTTCAAAGGTGGTAAACCGTTTTGTTTTAAATAATTGTTTTGCCTATATGTTAAATGTTGTTGGGTTAATAAAAAATAATGTTGACACCATTGAAGAACCTGTCATAAACCAAGATAGGAAGAACAATCCGTTTTGTTATATATTACCAAGAGTTGATATTTTACACTTTCTCAAAAGAAAAAAAAATCAAAAAAATCTTATTGTCAAGCTGCACATTCTTGAAAACGGTTATCTTGAAGAGGATGGATCATTTGACAAAAATTACTTTTGCATTAAAAATTGGGTCGTTCTATTTAAAAAGACAAAGGTGGTTTCCTCTTAAACCGAGTGATATGAAAAATATAATTTTGAAAATATTTTAGATGAGTTGCCCCCACCCACTTTAGTTCAATATCTAATTTTCAGTTTTTTAAGAATTTTTTTTTTAGGAAATTTTCCTATATATCCCTTCCATGTGTTAAGTACTGTGGCAATTACAAACCTAAGACAAAAAGCGTTTTCGAACTGGTGTTGCTATTTGTTAGCGCATTTATTTGTAGAAAGTGGACTGTATGAAAATGGCTCAATCAATGCGCCACATTGAAGAAAGAAATAGCGATATTTATACTATAAAGCACACACAAGAAAATAAGGGACACTTACCATATCATTTCCATGTGCTGGGGATCCCCTAGTGGTCTTCGTTGGACTGGTACACAACGCGCTAATAAAACGAGGGTCCGTTCTCAAGATTTGTAAATATGGTCGTTTAGGCAGTGATTTTACCGTATTGCCCGGTTCTAGGTATCTATATAGGTCGGACGTCGTATATGGTGCTGCCCAATCGCATAGGTTCTCAATTCTGAGTTCGACTGTTAAATGTCATGCGCGTCATCATATTCATCTGTCCGTGTCATTTCTATTAATTTAGTATTGACTATTTCACTAGAGTATTTTACACAGGAAAAATGCCATAGCAACAGCCTATTTTCTGCTGACAAAACGGCTACCTGGTCCTACCTGGACAAAATCAACATGATAGTTTTTCAGGGACAAAATTGTGTTAAGGTAAAAAGTATTGTCAGTTTGACGAGTGTCACCTATTTGCTTTTAGCTGCAGGTTGAAGTTTTCTCGTGAAATAGTCTTGTCGATTATCATCGAGATAAAATTTCCTAAGGCAAAATATTTCTCTTGTTTTATTTAAGTTGCTCTTTGTCAATTTCGTACATGGCATTTTTTACAAAACCACTCCCCTGGCGGCTCCTGGTTTTGTCGTAAATGTCATTCACGGAATTGCCGAGCAACAAACTTTCATACCGGCAAAATATCGAAATATTTTGCCGGAAAAATTAAAAAAAAACTGCTCAATTTAATCAAAAAACTAATGGCCTATAAAAGCTTGATAAGTTAGAAAATTGCTTGAAATAGTAAATCAATTAATTTGTTCATATCTTCTGTATAATTTACAATTGCCTTAGCTTCGACTGGTAATTTGTCAAAGTCTATGTAAGTTTGCATGACAACTACAACTAAATGGCTTAAAACTTGAGGGGCTAGCAGCAATCGGTATTTTTTCACTTTATCTAGATTATATGGTGGCAGATCATGAGCGTGATTGGGACCGACACCTATCCCTCATGTTAATGACGCATCGAAGTTCCATAAACGAAGCTAACTACTTAACACTGGCAAAAGTAATTTTTGGAAACGAAAAGGGGCTTTCGGAGGATTTGTTGTATTGAACACCAGAAAAAGATCTCTCAACACTGAGAATTGTATGGACAGGCTAAAAGCGAGGTGTAACGTTGTTCATGAGCAGGTCTAGGATAAACTGCGGATCTCCAGTGACCGGGCCAAGGCAAGATATGACTTGGTAGCTAACTCCCGCGGTTTCCAGAGAGGTGGCTGTACAACCTGCGACGGAAGGTGGGGAGGTCGCCCAAGCTTAGCCAAAATTGAGAACGCCCTTACATAATTATAAAGAAGATTGACGAGGTTTAACGTGGTCTAGAGGACTCAGCGGACCCCCAGGTCAAAGATGGACGTTGTTCATCTGGATAGATTAAAGAGATACCACGGAATTAAGAAATGGTACAAGAGGTTGTCACCGATGAGTCTGGGGCGATGTTCGTTGAGATTGTCTGTCGACTCGCTCCACCCAATATGATTTATAACTTTGCCTAGGATATTTTTAGTGTTATTCAAATTATTAGAGTAATTTCTAGTTCTAAAAGCTTTAGGTATAAAACGTACGGACCGCAGCGGTCTCTGTCTAATATTTAATCGACTATAAGTAAGCTAAAAAAACGAAACGATATTAGAGAGGTATAGTAAAGTATTAGAGGTAAATAATAGACTATAAGTAGATGAATTGTACTTCTGTTTGTTTGTCTAGTAAATAAATAGTGTTTTAATTAAATTTATTTGCACAGGAAATATTTGAACCCTGAGTTCGCAACAATATTCTTAAAATGCGTAATTCAAATGCGAAAGCTCTCTAGCTCTGGTGTTCTTTTTTAACACAAGTTAAAGTTTACACTGTTTAATATATACATACATACATCATATCTCTTACGATAAATTTCCTACGAACACAATTACCAGGACTTCCTCCAGAAATCAAAAGGACAATTAGTATACTTTTAAGAAATTAGATTAATTTTTAAGTAGACTCTCAATGGTACTTACATTATTCATATATTATTTTTTGTTTAGATATTTGATTGGCCCATTGGCCGTCCTGTGCAAGACGACGAATTTCTCTTGATTGAGCTTTATGCGAAGAACAAACTTGTCCTCATTGCCGACAAACTCATTGGTAGCTATCGGATGGGACTTCAAAAAGTAGTACAAGAAGGACGAATTAACGTCTGCGATAATCTGGTCGATAGTAACAATCGTACACTTGAGGTAAGTGTATTTCATTTCATTTTAGATTTGCTTCATATCATGTAATTTTCTTATAAGTTTGTTTTAACATATTTTCATGACGCAACTTAAAAACGAATCGAAATTGAATATTTATATGCAATTTCATGCATTTTGCAAGATGTACGGACTTACTGTTAATAGGCGTCTTTTCCATTATTACTTTGTGGTTTTTTCGCCAAAGCCTGATGATGAATTTGGCCACCTGTTCTTGCATTAACCTAGACGTGGTCAGTTCGAGCCAACGTTTGGAAGGCTATGGTTACGTGTTGTACTGTTTTTAGTTACATATGACACCTATTACAAGAATTCGTCAAATATTGTTTTATTATCTAAATTGTTTTCCGGGCTTTGAAGCCGTGGTCCAATGGAATTTCTTCCTGACGATTCGTCTACAGCTGCCGTAGACATTATCAAAGGCGGTGAGACAATAGGAGAAGTGATGTCCCCTGCTTCCCGACGTTGACTGATTCGACTGGGTTGAGCTCCGTAGTATTTATCCCCCGCCGCCGCGCTGAAGTGGAGGTAGTGGTGGGGTTTCGGCACACCTGAAGTATGTCGTAGAACTGGCTCCCACTTTGTATTTAGAAACGTAATTTGATCCTTGGCGTTGGAATTGTTGTCGTGTTTAAATATCTCAGTGGCCTCTCTCGTTACTCCCGGTTAGAAACGCTGCAAATGATATAAGATATCCACCTCGTTGAAAAGGATGTCGTAACTTTCGGAGAGAGCATGCTCTGCTACTGCTGACTTTTGTGTTTGTCCCAGCCTGCAACTCTGCTTGTGTTCCGTACTCCTCTTTTTGACACTGCGTTTTGTGGTGTCAATGTATACCGAGCCACAGCTGCATGGAACTCGGTAAACTCCGGGTGCCGATTGAGGATTTCTGCGGTCTTTGGCCGATCTCAAGCTCTGCTGTATTGTACGAGTGGGTTTAATGACATGTTTAATGAGTTTTAAAATTGTGTTTTCCAGTAGCCTGCCGATCCTGTCGGTTACTTTGTGGATGTATGGTAGTCTAGACCATCCGCGTTTTTCTTCATATTTTCCCCCTCTTCCTTCCTGGCGCTTCACATTTCTTGGACAGCCCTATCTAACTCGTGCTTGCTGTAACCATTCCAACCAAAGGCTCTTTCTAGATGCTTAATTTCCCATTCTAAATCAGCCGGCTCACAAATTATCTTGGCTCTCACGGACTGAGTCTTTATTACTCCCCTTTCTGTCTGGGATGATAATCGTCGGGAAGCTCTGGAGATGACTTCGCCTATTGCCTTATCGCGTTTGATAATGTCTGCCGCAGCTGTTGACGAAACGTCAGGAAGAAATTACATTCGACCCATTTGACCGCGGCTTCAAAGCCCGGAAAACACTTTAGATTGTATTTTGAACGACCGTGGAAGCCTTCACAGTATTATGGTTTCAATTTGTTAAGATATCTAATTAGGAAGTATATTAATAACATTTGTATTATTAATTTTAAATACACAAGTACAGTAAAAGTAAAAATGTTTATATATTCTATGGATTGTGAAAGTACCCAAAATGCGAATTTGCATTACCTTAAGGTCAATAGATAAAATTTGAGAATGGTTTTATAATATATCTATATTATTGGCGTAAAACTCGAAACTACATTGAATCCCGTCAAAGGATACTTCTCAGGAGATAATTCAGAAAGAGAAATATTCGTAACAGAAAGTTTTGAGAAAAATATTTTATATTTAAGAAGTCCTTTTTATCAACACTATCACACTAAAGATGCTCATAGATGATATTCCTGCTGCTAAAGGCGACAAACATAATTTATTCTACAAAGTTTCATAAAATTTTGCTAAATAATTATATGCCCTGCGTTCCTTTATGGAGAGCTTTAATGATCAGGGGCCCGGAAAAGAACCGATATAGCTATGCATATGCAGAGAATTATTTCATGAATCTTAAGTTGAACATTTTGGATGAGGAAAAAACTAAAAGCTTTCCGGTTTTTAAGGAAAAGCCGAGAACTAATCTAGCCAAAGTAGGAAGACTATCGACCAATCATGAAAGAGTATCCCAAGGAACTGGAGTAACCGCAAAAAAGTCATCAATAACCATTTTAGGGGTGCTTACCTCAAGATGGCTTTACATGAAAAACAAAATGATAATAATAAAATAAACGACAAATACGATGCATTTGATTTAGAGTATTGCTCCAGGAGAGATTGAACGTAACTGCAACTTTGGTTCAATGCGATATTTGCAACGGATGGGCACGTAAATCGCGTGTGGACCCAGACCGAAACATGTCATTTAGTGGTAAGTTTATATGCAAGTTATGTTTAAGAGTCACAACTGATGATAATAGCAAACATTTAGATAAAAATAATGACTTGTTAGAACAGTGTGAAGCATTTATGAAGAACTTATCAATGAACAAATGCGAAAAAGATCAGTTAGAGAAAGATGCCATCTCTCAAAGATTTATGGATGCCATCAAATGGAAGGAAGTACGAAAGAAACTTACAAATATCCTCAGATTTCGGTCGTATCTTCAAGGCAAAATCGGGATCTGCCCACTTTTAACCAACCCGATTTTAAGGGATCATGTAGAAAAAGCCACTATGTGAAGAAAAACCGGAGAAACCTTCCAAGATAGTCGAGAAACAAGGATTTACAATCGATGAAGCGGCGGAAGAAATTCCATCAACATAGGTTCCGAAGAAACCATGAATTGTTGAAAAGAAGCCCCTGTTCCTGAACAACCACCTGGTCCACAAAAATATCTTTCCCCGGTGTCACCTAAAGGCTAGATCCGCTTCTGTGGAAATTAATAAAACTTTAATCAAAATTAGAGAGGTGTTTGACTGTGGTAGTGTGTGTCTAATCTGTGGTGGTAAGCACACAAAAAATACTCAGAATATCTTGGACCGATTTTGTTTATATCTTATGATCCACATCCATGGCCGGGTGAATCATATCAGGTGTCTATGGTAAAGCTGCTGCGGATATTCCTTCTGAATTATTACCAGAAATGGGAAAAACTGATACTTGCCCGTGTCAACTTGACGTTTTGTTCAACTGACCTTTTTTTTATCAGAGACAGACGTGTTTTTTGTATGACGTCACAATTTATGACGTAATATTTCACCCTCGCTGAGCAGAATATAATAACATTATCTTTACGTATTATTCAGCTATAAGCTGGTAGAGAATACAATTAAAAATATGTCTACATATTCATGTCAAGATACCCCTGCGGCCTTTATATTAATTTCCTGCGAAACTGAAAGCAAAGTTGGAGCGAGAATCTAAGGAATATATTCATATTAAATGAAACAAAGATATACTTATGCTTAACTTTGAATAACGATATTAAGATATGTGTCTTGCATTTCAGTTAACTAAACTGCTCAACTTAAAGTTCGGCACAAGCAATTTTTTGTGTCATTTTCAATCAGCTTTTAAGCAATCAATTATTATAAATAGAGTTTCACGGTCTGAAACCTCATTTCATCTAGATTAAGATAGCAGATAATTAAAAAAAAACTGACGTTATCTTAATTATTATTACCTAATAAGGTGTGAAACAAAGTGGTGCAAAAACTGCAAAATTTTGATGTTCGGCCATTTCGCAATATACTTTTTTTTCCTTATCTTTTTTAGGTAAACAATAAGCCAACACCTATATCTCGGAACTTTTTCGCCAGATTTTTTATTAAAGCTCTCTGAATTTTTATACAGAGCGAAACGTAAAATGTATGAAATTCTTGTTGCTGGTATTTTTAAATCGTCGCACTTCGGAAACGCGGTGAAGAATCTTGATGTGTTTTAATAATAAATAATAATAAATAGTGTATTTATTTAGCCGTAGCTATATACAAAAAACAAAGTTACAAATGAAAATCAAACCCAATTGCAGAATTATACTAAGCTAATTTTAGATCAGTCATCATAATTACAATAAAAACAGCCAATATTTGGACAATACATAGCTCCTCATGGATATCTTAAACCTATTTAACCTTGTACACGTTTTCAGTTCACCAGGCATAGAATTGAATTCATAGAGTCCCCTACACAAAACCATTTATTACATACTGCGCATGTGCTTGAAAGGTTAAATGGTTGTTAAAAATGACCCTCAGATATTTTATTTCTTTGTCAAGTTTAACTGTTGGTTATGCAGTTTAAAGTTTATACTATTATAATCTACTCTAGAGATCAGATGCTTCTTCCCAAAAATACAAAATTTTGACTTTTTTACATTAACACTTAAACTGTTATTACAAAGCCTATACAAGTTGTTAATGTCATGATTAACATTGCGCTGTAATTGGTTTATATCCTGTCCTGTTAAATAAATCATTGTATCGTCATTGTATCGTCATTGTATCGACATGCTATTTTTGAACTTTACCACTTTGGTTCTATTATTTAAATAATTCTTAAACTATTGCAGAACTGAACCCTTAAAACCCATATTAAGCATTTTTTAATTAATATGTCTCTATTTATTGTTTCAAACGCTCTTCTGAAATCTAGAAATACAAGCACATAGTTATTTCTATCGATAGATTTACGAAATTCGTCACAGATATTAACAACTACAGTTTCACAGGAATGTTCTTGCCGAAATCCAGATAGGTTGGTCACTATTGTTCGATGTTTGTCACAGTAGTTTTGAATCTGCTCTTTAACTGCCATTTCGAAAAGTTTTTCATAAACCGGCACATTGTTAATCGGTCTGAACTCCGAGCTCAGATTTGTGTTTGACACGTTTGGAACCGGCACAACAGTAGAGCACTTCCAATCTTCAGGAAACACACCACTTGCAAGCGATGCATTAACAATATCTAAGATTCTGTTTGCAGTTACGTCAAGGATGTCCCTGAATGCCCTCGTTGATATACCACTCTCACCTCCTCCAACATTTTTCATTGACTTAACGTGTTTCTTAAGATCACTCATAGTTACTTCTCTGAATTTATTCATTAATGATTGCAGTACTGAAACGTTATTAGAAGTTTCTTCCGGGCTTGAGGCTCTATGAACTTCGGAAACAATCTGTTCAATGCTACAAACAAAATACCGATTAAAATCATTGGCAATACATTTCTTATCAGTAACTAGACCGTGTTTGAAGTTGGTAACATCCGGTAATGTTTGATTTTTTTTTGGAAGAAGCATTTTAAAACTTTTCCACAATTCACAGGAGTTTTTCTTGTTGTTATCAATTTTTTTGACATAGAAACTATTTTTTTTCCAATTTAATGTGCTTAGTAATGTGGTTTCTGATGGCTTTATAGTCATTCCATACGTCGTTGTTTTTTTCCTGGATTGCCCTTTTATACAAAGCATCCCTATCCTTTATCATATTCCTGATGTCTCTTGTAATCCACTTCTTATTTACATATTTTTTATATATATATTTTTTTATCTTATTACATAGTTTTATATCTATTTTATATTTGGGACACATTTGGTTCATCACATCTTTTATACTATCAATAAAGGAACCTGCTAATACATTAACATCTGATATATTATTAGACCATGGAACTTCCAACATGAAGTCCCTCAGAAACTCCATACTGTAACCACTAATTTTTCTTTCACATAGCGTTATGTACTGACAATCTGTATCCTTTTCATTTCATTTTACTGTCATTATGTTATGATCACTTGTTTTTGGGGTTAAATGAACTGAGTGAGGCAGATACTTATTATTTGTGATTATGAAATCAATCAGAGTAGCACTGTTGTTTGTTATTCTCGTGGACGAAGTAACTATTTGAGTAAAACCTTTCACATAGACTTTTGCAAACGTTTATCACCATAAAATGAGTCCTTAAGCAAATCAAAACTGAAGTCCCCCATAATTACATTTATTCCCTCATAATCACTTTCCAGATATTCAGTAAAGTAATCCACAAATCGTTCGTTTTCCTTTTGGGGTGGATGATATAAAACAGTACAAAGATACCTTGATAAAGCGGTAGTGACTTCAACAGACAATAACCAAACAAAGTTCTCCAGACACTGCTTAAACCGGATTACACAATTTATACCGTTACGTATCAGTGCCATTACACGACGAGTCCGATTGTTTGTTGTCACACACTGTTCAATTCTTTAACCATCAATATGTAGTTCGGATTCTTCCACGTCATCGGACACATAAGTCTCTGATAACAATAACAATAAGGGTTTCCATTCATACATCAACACCATTAATTCGTCCTTGTTGTTGAGAAACCCCTGGCAATTGAGGTAGACAATAGAAGAATTTATCTCAGTATGAAAGTCTATTTGCTATTTTAAAAACTTTTTCCGTTGCAACTCCTCCACCCGTTTGGAGGGTTGCTAAAGATTCACATTTAGTGACATCCCATGTTGTATGGTTAGTTCCATATTCATGCCAAACCTTTGATTTGAATCAATACAATTTTTGCATCTGTTGATATCACTCTTACAGTCTTTTGTATCATGGTCACTGTTACTACATTTGCCACGAATTTTGCTATCTTTGCATTCCTTTCCTAAATGGCCGTATTTACAGCAATTAAAGCATCGCACTACCCCATATTCGTTAAATACCCTGCAGAGATTCCAACCAATATTCACTCTTTCTTTCGCCATAACAACGTCTGAATCCACCTCAAAAACCAGATTAAACTTTTTATTTATAACATTTGTTTTCCTGAGTACTTTAATTTTCCATTCTTTACCATCATAATTTAAATCATTTTGTGTGGTAATTTTCTATACTATCTGTGTCACTATTAGCATGTTCACTTTCATTAATTCCAAAAATTTTGATTTGATGATCATATATTTTTGGTCTATCCACTTGAGGACTCATAAACAGCGCCTCTAGAGGCTAAATTTAATTGTGTGGCTAATAATAGTCCGTAAACTTTTTTAGATTACCAGCTTTGTCTGCATACTATTTTAAATCAAAGGCTTTTTCCACAAGTAACCTACGAAAAATTCGATGACAAAATTCTGATATAGTCGAATGGGTTCTTAACTGGCGGGTCCGACGATTCATCAACGACAAACTTTGAAATTTTTGTTTCTTTTTATGGCATGTATTTGTACCGACCAAAAACAAGGCGTATGCTAAAAAAGACAGATATATACAACTTTAGACAAGAAAAAATAGGATACACTTATATTTGTTTCTGGCTTAAAGTGGTCACCAATATGTGTATTTTTTCCCGTCATTTTGATTTTCAAATGTCACTCTGACAGTCCAATTAGGCAAAATTAATAATTCTAAGCAATTTTCGGGTTTTTGCATTTTCAATCCAAGCAAATTGTGTTAAATTTATTATACTATTTCGGGAATGAAAGAAAAAGTGGAAATTTTCCAACCAATATCCAGGAAACTGTATCAAAGACACTGGGAATCATCTTAAAAAGCATGCAGAAAGGAAGTATATAGAAGCCAAGTACAAAATAATACCGAAGAACATTAAAAGAAGAGAACAAAAACTTTTGATTTATAATTACTAATAACTCTTGTCAGCGACCAGAGCTCTAAAAAAAAACAAAAATCTACGCCGCAGACCAAAGATTGTGCTAATATGGACATGATGGTTTTCCCAGTTTACCGCAATATAATTGGTATGGACTGGAGCAAAAGGGAATTACCACTAGCATACAGATGATGAGCTTAAATCAGAGCATGAATAGCAAAGGTTTGGCAAGATGTATTGGAATACTTAGTAATAGAGGTGATGAAGAAAAAGGTGTTTGGTCTAGTCTACCACACATCCACAAAGTCCACAGGATTGGCAGACTGAAAAACAAAGTGAAAAGTGTTTCTAAATCGACTCCCACAAAACAACAGAGCCTGAGACAAATTGGCCAAGCATCAGAGGGATCCTCTATCAGCATCAGGAGTTTACAAAATTTCGTGCACCTCTGGCTAGGTATAAATACACTGACACCACAAAACGTAGTATTAACACGAGAACTACGGAACATAAAAGAAGTTGCAGACTGGGACAAACACAAAAGTCAGCAGTAGTAGAGCACGCTATCCCTAAATGTCACATCCTTTTTAACGAAGTAGATATCTTACATCAAACGCAGCATTACTATCTGAGACTAAAGAGGAAAGTCATTGAGATTTGAGATTACGGCCCTAATTCAAATCGGGAGTTCTGCGACATATACGTTATGTGCGCCAAAACTATGCTCTAACCCTTCCACAGTTTTTCCATTTCAGCATGGCGATGGTAGTAAAAATACCGCGTTTATTAGAGCTAAAATCAGTCAAGGTGGAGATACAAGGAAGATCACTTCGCCCATTGCCTCATCGCAATTGATAATGTCCGAGGTAGTTATGGGCGAGTCCTCGGGAAGAAATTCACACAAAAATGTATGTTTAGTTAATACCTGTAAAGCAATTGTGTTGGGCAACATCTATTCTTCTATCTGATAATTATAGAGCATCTTTATCTTTTATTCCCAATCTAAAATTTAATAAATTTAGCCGAGTTTCAGATTTGTTGTTGTTTAAAACATCTATGGTTAATGAATAAATTAAGTAGGTACTTGATGTTTTCCGGAAAATATTCATTTTTTGCTTAGGAACGTTTAGAACCCATTTTTGAATCATATATATTGTTTTACCTATTTCTTCCAATTTTTCTTGAAAGTTGGTTTTGTTTCTAAAGCACAGATTGCTAATTGCTTCAATCTACAAAAACGTACATAGATGAAAATGCAACATAATATGTATAATATTACTTAACTCTAATGTTCACTTTTCAATCGAAATGATATGATTCTTTTCAAACCGTAACTCACAGGAACTGACCAAATTCTTCTAATATCTGATATATTTTTAAGTCTGAAGTAAAAGAAAATTCCAGAATAAATATGATAATCTACGAACTCTACGAGTAGTTAATCCGAATAACAATACGAAAAAGCCTAATGTCATTTGATATAGCGACTTATGACTATGACAAGCTAACCTCGAATTGTTTACGTCAGGAAACATTTTGGTAGTCACTGCGATCTCTGATTTGATTCATATGGTTAGTGGAATTTGGACCGGCCAGTTAAGAACCGATGCGACTAGAGTATACCATTAACGCCTACTGCATACCAGTATATAGTGTTTCAAGTAAGTCATGTTGAGTTAAAATATCATGGAAAACTTTTGTCGTAGTTACGTCAGTTAAGACAGAAAACGCTTAAAAACACAATTAACCTTAAAAATAAAAAAAATGCAATTTTAAAAAACAATCATGAACAAAGCTATCACTAAAGGATAAGGATTGGATATAATATAAGGTCTAATATTTCGTAGGCCCACCATGAACACGACGAAAGTCTGCAATCCGCCTTGGCATACTGCTCACCAAGTTGGCTAAGAAATCTCGGGGAATAGCTTCCCACTCGGCCCGAATACCATTCGGCAATTCATTCAAATCGTTACACTTGTGCTCGCCTTCATTAATTTTTCTTATCATGTAACTCCATACGTAACTCAATTACATTCATATCAGATGATCTTGCAAGCCAATTCAGTCGTTCAATATTTCTTTCTCTCAAAACTTCTTGAACGATTCTAGCTCTATGATGTGTGAATGATTATTTCATTCACACATCTATCGCGGTATCTCTCAGCATTTATAGACTCTCCTATACACACAACCAAATGAGTTTTTCCATTTGCCATAATTCCACCCCAGACAAGCACTCCTCCACCTTAAAATGACACTCTGGCATCCATATTTTTTGAGTTGTCGTTCATTCCTTTGTCGCCAAATCAAAATTCGTCAATCACTTTAGCACAAATTAAACTTACACACATCTGTAAACATTCATCTGCTTCATTCAGCTATTTCCCAGTTGTGGTGATCGTCAGCCCACCTTCTTCTAGCAGCACGGTGGTGCAACCTTCGACAGATTATTTGACTGCAAACCTGAACTCCATCAACAGCTCGCAAAGTGCTGCTGAGTTGTGTCGCATTCAGTGTTCGACGATGGTTTACACTACGGACGATATATCGGTCATTATTTCTCAGCGTCGTTTTCCTCTCACGACCACAAGGTCGTCTCACGCGGCCTCGAAAGTTGTTTTGGGGAAAACCATTGATTCTGTTTCTGTCCAGAACTCTTTTTATCGTGCATACTGTATACCCCATAACATCTGCAGTTTATTACGTACAGTGCGTCCCTGCCCGCGTAACCTGTCATATGAAAAGTATTTAAATATTCTTCAACAATTTGTGGGATTTTATACATACTGCGAAACATTTTCTATTTCATTCTGACTTTATTTTGACATGTTAGACTACTTAATAAAACACTAGTCAGTTTGTTTCATGGTAAAATGTTAGCCAAGTTACCAAGGCTAAGCCTATTTAAAAAAATATCTACCGTTAGTATGCAGTTGCTCCGACAACGGTAGTATTTTGTCATGTCAGTGCATGTTTTTCGGTGATTACATGCGGAAAAAACCAACGATTTGGGGAACTACTAAAGGTATTTTCAAGAATATTTTGTTGCGCTCTGTATAAGTTCTAGAGGCTTAAAAACAAAAATTGATAAAAAACGTCTAGAGATATTGATGTTGGCTATCAGCGATGACATTACTTAACTTCCATTTGCTTCTAAAGGCGTTATTTTGTTCCATAACGCTGTTATGAGTCACTAGTATCAACAATAATTGTCTCATACTTTTTGGATGCTGGTACCTACATTAGAAAAAAAACTGCACTTATTTTAAAATCCTTTGAATGGGGAACCACCCAGACAATATGTCAACAAATGAAAAAAAAATACATTATGATTCTTCACCGCGTTTCCGAATCTCTACGACGATTTAAAAATTTTAGCATCATTTCAACATCAGACCAGTTTATTAAAATTCCATTTCTTATGAGTTGGATATTAAAAACTATTGATATGCAACATAATTCAAACCATAATCGAATAGTCTAGATTTTTCATCAAAATGTAATTCTTCGCGACTGTACTTACATGCATTACAATGGTTTTTATTAATTTTATAAAATTACTCTAAAATCCTTAAAGCAGTACAGTATTGAAATGGCTTTCGAATGCGCCGGCATTCAAATTAACGTCGACAATGTAAAAACAAATGTCTTAACCATATATAGGTCACCACTCGCCCAGATAGATGACTTTACCAGGTACCTGGAACTGTGCTTGGCTGACCTAAACCACAAGTATCCCTTCAGCCGCTTTGTAAAACATAAATGCTTTAACGGATTCTCCTTCTAAACTGGAACTATTTGACATTCTGAATTCTATTAACATTATACCGGTATTTAGCGCACCTACTCGCATATCTAAAAGATTATTGAGTGTGGTTTGTCAGATGATACTTGTTAACAAATAACTTATCAAACCAAACCTGCATCTAAACTTAATTTTCCTATAAAAAGGTCATACACAGCAAAAAACAAGCAAAACTTTAAAAACTTATTAACTGTTGAATCTTGGCACTCTGTATACAGGGTGATTCACGTTACTCGACACGGAAGATTATGGCTAAACTTTTAGATTTTACAAAAGTTTTGTATATGGAATGGATGGGTGTCTATTGGAAGTACATTTTAAAATTATTGTCCTTGTATACAGGTGGTCCTAAAAGTATAAAATTGATTAAAGTTGTATTTTTTTAAATGAGACACCTAGTTTTATAAATGTATTTTCGGTACCTACGGACAAAAGTAAAGGTAGTTTTATTAAGGTTTATGGCATCTAAACCGTACCGTTCTTCAGATATTTGTTATTTTGTGAAACTTAAATGTTTAAAATATCAGCACTTAGTTTCTTTTCAACCACCAAAATTGGCTGGTGGGCTAATAGTACATGGGATTTTGTGGGGTGTGTATTAATACTGTGCACCGAATGTCAATAAATGAACACCAAATTATTGCAAACTTCAAACAGTAATAACTCGTTTAATTTAAATTAGACTCCCTGTATTTTATAGTATCATTAGATGCAGAATTTAGTTTCCTATCGAAACTATTAAACTATGGCTTGGTCTTTGCGTTATCTTGGAAAATTGATTTTTTTCTGAATTTGAGCTGACATAAACGAATTAAGTAATCTAATTTACCAGTTACAATACCTGATTTTGAGAAAGCAAAATTTTCCTTAGTACTGGGTGTTCACTAGAAAACTTCATTTAGGAGGCTGCAAAATTTTGACAGAAAAGGATGGCATAATGAAAGTAAATGGACTTTTGTTTCTCCATTCTTTTCCTTTGACATTTCACAACCAAATAGACGGAGTTTTCCAATGAACACCCCGTATTTGTCAGATATTAAGTTATAAGTTACAAAATTATGATCATGAAGATTATTTAGCAGTCATCTGAATGTTAAAGTGTTTTATACTTAGCATAAAATATCAAATAGAACAATAAAACATTATTATTACAAGAGTTCTTATAAAATTTAGCATCTCTATTACAAAAAAATTAAGTGCAATAATAGTGGCAATTTGAGATACAATAAATAACAAGTTAACATAAGAGTAAAACAAACAGTTATAAAATTTGTTCAAAATGACGACCGTCTGATTCTAAACACAAACGTATTCTGTTTTTAAATCCTTCACTCACATTGCGTAACATATAGGGAGTTATGCTTCTTAAGTCTTCTCTGATTTGTTCTTTCATATTTTCCTTTGTGGTTGGTGGCGTATTATACACGATTCCTTTCACATATCCGCATAAAAAGAAATCGGGAGGCGTTATGTCAGGGGACCTTGGTGGCCAATGTTGTGCTCCATTCCTTCCAATCCATCGATTTTGGAAACGAACATTTAAGAACTCCCGGACTTCACGATGATAATGAGCAGGTGCCTCATCCATTTGCAGCCACATGTTTGTTCTTATATCTAGAGGAACTTCTTCCAGTAAAATTGGAAGCTGATTTCTCAAAAAATTTAGAAACGACATTCCGTTTAAATGTTTGTCAAAAAAATAAGGTCCAATAACATACTGTCCCATTATGCCCCCCATACATCTACTGACCACCTATGTTGGTTTTTAATAACTCTAAATTCATGGGGGTTAAAATCAGAATAATAATGAAAATGGTGTCGGTTAAAAGAACCATCGTTATGATAAGTACACTCATCACTACATAGAACTGATTCAAAAAAATCTTCTTGTTCTCCAACTTTTTCTAACACCCACATACAAAAGTCCACTCGTTGGCCAAAATCGTTATCGGAGAGTTCTTGATGTAGTATGTTTTTGAAAAATCCTTGATACGCTTGCTTGGCTAATATTTAAGTTTTGTGCAATTTCTCGTTGTCCGACATGGGGATTTTCAACTACAGAGCCAATAACGGCTAATTCAGTTTCTTGATTTTCTGTAACTGGTCGCGTTTTGCACATTTCACTACCAGTTTGCCTAAATTGAATCAACACTCTTTTAAAACGGCTCTATTCGGTCGAGTTCCGTTAGGAAACCTTTCAGCATAAACCCTTGATGCTAAAAGACAATTTTGCAAGCATTCTCCTAGAATGAAGATCATATCGACTCGTTCTTCTGTTGTGTAAACCTGCATTTTGATTAAATAAAAAAAAACTCCCTGTTAACCACCAATTATAACAGTAAAAAAATATTTAACTTTAAATTAATATGTGACAACTAGAAATGACAATAAATTTTGCTTTGTCAAAATCAGGTAACTCCTGAACAGACCTGAACAGGTAAATTAGATTACTACATTCGTTTATGTCAGCGCAAATTCAAAAAAAATTAATTTTCCAAGAAAATGCAACGACCAAGCTATAGAAATGTTTAACAGTTTTTAATGGGAAACTAAATTCTGCATCTAATGATGCTATAAAATACAGGGTGTCTAATTAAAATTAAACGAGTTATTACTCTGAAGTTTGCAATAATTTAGTGTTCATTTTTTTACATTTGGTACACAGTAGTTAATATTTAATACATATCGCCAAAAATTTAATGTACTAGTAGCCCACCAGCCAATTTCGGTGGTTGAAAAGAAACCAAGTGCTGAGATTTTATACATTAAATTTGATGCTGCATTTTCACAAAATCACGAATATTTGAAGAACGGTACGGTTTAGATACAATAAACCTTAATAAAACTACCTTTACTTTTGTCCGTAGATACCGAAAATACATTAATATACTAGGTGTTTCATTTAAAAAAATAAAACTTTAATCAATTTTATACTTTTGGGACTTTTAGGACACCTGTATACAATGACAAAAATTTTAAAATGTACTTCCAATAGACCCTCATCCATTCGATATACAAAACTTTTTTAAAATCTAAAAGTTTAGCCATAATCTTCCGTGTCGAAAAACGTGAATCACCCTGTATGTTTTGGTTGTTTATGTTAAACAATGGTTGACTAAGGGTATTAAAATTTCATCAAAAAAATTGCCTTATGGTTTGTTGGAACAAAATCTCTTCTTCTACAAACATATCTAAAACGGTGTGAAACATATAAACTCCACTACTAAATGCCATAACAAGACCAGCATGCACTCAATTGAGTTAAATGGGATTGAATATAGTGATTCTATAGAAATAGCAAATCAGTGCAATACCTACTTTGTTAATATCCCAAAGTCACCACTACATAAGAACATATGTAATCCTTCTGATTACAACGCCGCACAATACATTCCACTAAACCCACCACCAACAAATCCTAACTCAATATATCTACATGAAGTTACTGAAAGTGAAATGGACAGGGTCATTTCAAATCGATATCGTTCCGATGATACAGGGTGAAAACCAAAAAAGTGAATTTTCGGAAAACCCCAATAGTTTACGTGATAGAATTACTACGGTCATGAAAATTTTAGATTAGGGGTAGAAGTATGTGGTGATTCCGAAAATTCGGTCAAAGGTCGTCTAGGCCTACTATGTTGTGCGCGGCCATTGTCAACTTTCGTTTTCTTATGGACGCCATATTGTATGTTTGCTCTTTTAAAATCCCCGTAAAAAATGCTCTTCAACACTTCATCATTCAACATAACATCTTTATGTTCGGCCAAGAAAAATACTTAAAAATAACAAAAACCTGAACTAAACACCTTTATGCATTCGACGAACAGTTAAAACAAAGAAACGGAATTACCTATTTTAGATTTAAATTAAATATGTTCAAATAAATCACCGCTTTCTCGCGCGCACAACATAGCTCATCCCAGGACCGCTTCGCAAGAGTTTCTTACTATTTGCGGAGTTAAGTCCCTTACCAGCTTCTGGAACAGCTAGCCTAAGTTTCTCTACGGTTTCGTAAGACCTATGATATTGTTACGATCGCAGCAACGCCGCATGGGAGGCGGGGCAACGCATGGGAGCGTGTTGGTTGGTGGAGCTTCGCGACCTATCCGCGCTGCGTCATGGCTGACACGAGTGATTTATTGCTCGTCTGGCTTAATCTAGAAGGCAGTTGTTTACAACCGTTTTTTTTATATGAGATTATTCAAGAATTCTTATAAAGAACTTTCTAGGTTTTTCTGGAATTTTAGGATTGTATATAAAAGGCGCATAGAGCGCCCGAGTGGAGTAGTATTATTTTAAGCGAGCTATAAGTAAGCTAAAGTTACGAAGCGATAATAGAAGGCTATAAAGTGTTAAGTAGTGAGTTATTTAGTAGTCGAGTATATGTGTGGAATAAATAAATAGTGTTTTCGTGTTAAATCGTTACACTGGAATTATCGAACCCCGAGTTCGCAACAATATACTTGATTTTTCAGATAACCACATACAAAAAAATCGAGCGGTGTTAAATTAAGTGATCTCGCAGGCCATCCAATTGGTCCCAGGTTGCCTATCCGCTTATCGCCATTTGCCAGTATTCAGATAGTTTGTAATAATCGGCCCATCCTGATGAAAAAAACATGTTCTGTATGGTGGTTAGTGGAAGTTCTCAATAAAAAAACACGGCCCAACCACATGTGTGTCCACAGCCACTACTCCTAGCCACACATTAAATCCCCATTTGACTTGGTGCCCAACCTGACGAACTTGCCATGGATTTGCATCGTTCTAACTACGAACTCTGCAGGTCCAAATGAATTCTCTACCCCACTGATTAAATACTGTAAGGAACAACTAATAATACCTTTGCCATATTATCAATATCTGCTTTAATCAAGGGACTTTTCCACATAGCTTAAAAATCTCAAAAGCCATATGTGTGCATAAAAAAGGAAACACTACAGATATTCGAAATTATAGTCCTATTTCTTTACTGTCCTGCTTTTCTAAAATATTCGAAAAGATTCTGTCGCAACGAATAATAAAATTTCTAGACTCAAACAAAATTTTATCTAACACGCAACATCGATTTCAAAGTGGAAAATCCACAATCTCAGCCCTGTGCTACTTACTGAACAACATTTATGAGGAAATTGAGCACAATAACAATGTAATGGCTTGTTTTGTGTCACCAAGGCCTTTGATTGCGTTGACCACACAGTGCTCCTAAATAAAATCCACTTATTGGCCTTCGTGGCAATTGTGGAGGCTTGCTCAAATCTTATCTCTCCAACCGTATGCAGTTTGTTTCCTGTGAGGGAGTGGAGTCCGCGCCACTAACGGTCAAGATGGGGATTCCACAGGGAAGTGTACTTGGTCCCCTTCTATATTTACTATATGTCGGAGCACCTTTCAACTACTCATTGCTGATTGCTTGAGTTTGCTGATGACATTACCTTGATTAGCTCAAGCTCTCAAGAAATACTTGCTAATAGTTCGCTAACTCTTAACTTAAATATCCTCTATAGGTACTTCAGCAAAAATAAATTAACTTTGAATCAAACGAAAACATATACTATGCAGTTTTACCCATATGGGACGCACTACCAAAAAAGCCAATACATTCCTTTAAATAGGAGAACAATTGAGCAAGTAAACTCATTTAAACTTTTAGGTCTGCACATTGACATGTCCCTAAATTGGAAGATACATGTGGAAAATGTCTGAAAGGGGTGTGCCAGTGCCTGTTATGCGCTGAGTCGTCTGAAGCAGATCACCAGTTCAAATATTGTAAGGACCTTGTATTTATCAACCATTGAGACACGCTTGAGATATGCCGTGATATTCTGGGGAGCATCCTCACCTTCCCACAGAGCATTTATTACGCAAAAGCGGGCAATTCGAATTATGTATAATTTAAAATTTGCTGACTCCTGTCGCCAAGTATTTGCATCTAATAATATCATGACTCTACCATGTATATACGAATTTGAAATGATACAGTTTTTCAGATCAACCAATCAATCCTTTAAGACATTAAACCTGCATCATCAATACATGATCAGATTTGACGACAACTACCAGTATTCTCTCCACAGGTTGGAGCTATACCGGGTGTCCAGCACAACCCTGGACATAGGAGATTAACATGGGATATCGGTTTTTATTTTTTTGCGCCTGTATGGTTGAGTTGATTGAAAAACTTTAAAGAATAAAGTTGTAGAGCGTATGGTCAGCTATCATCCTGTAATTTTTTCAATACCCTAACAACATAATTTATCATAAAATTAAGTATATTCTGCTCAGTAGTGCATTCTGCAAGGTCGACGAGTTTTTAGATCATGCGTTTGTTTTGATGTAGTATTTTACAAGGGTGTGTGGTCTTAACTGTATACTTTTTGCTTTTTACTGTACTCTATCATTTTACGTTTGTTACATAATACCTATACGTCCTGTTTTGTGATAACTAGGTTGAAAAATAAATCAAATCAAATCAAATTTACTCCAAAACGGTCTAAAAAACCCGAAGAGTTAGGGGAGTGAGCTTTTTACTTTATAGAAGAATGGATATTAAAAAGCAAAATTTCATTTTTCGAAAAACCAGTGATGTGTACCACTTTTTTTCAAATCATATATGTCGACATGCTGGTAAGCGGGCCACTGGCGGAAATAAAAATAATTTTCTATTCCAAAGTGCCAAGTCCATACCTGTAATTCAGCAATCGCCTGTGGAAAACTCGCTTGATGAGAAACAATGTGTAGATAATGCTCCCCCGATTAAGAATAAAAATAATAATCCGTCAACTTGTGCGCGCATTGCGACAAATAAAAAAAACCTGAAGTAACCTGAACTAACGAAATTTTCAAGAATATTTTGATTCCCTCTGTATAAGTTCTAATACCTTAAAAACAAAAAGTGACAAAAACGTCTGGAGATATTGATGTTGACTATCTGCGACGATATCACTAAATTTCCTTTTGCCTCTAGAGAGGTTGTTTTATTTAATACTACTATTGCAAGTTACAAGTATCAACAATAATGGTATCATATTTTTGGCAAGTTTGTACATTAAAAAACTGCACTTATTTTAAAAGTCTTTGAAGGGGGACAGTCCGTAGACATTATATCAACAAATGAGAGAAAACACATCAAGAGTCTTCACCGCATTTGCCAAGTATGGCGATTTAAAAATATCAGCAACAAGAATTTCACACATTTTACGTTTCGCTCTGTATAAAATATCAGAGGGCTTTAATAAAACATCTAGCGAAAAGGCCCCGAGTTATGGATATTGGCTTACTCTTTACCTCAAAAAGATAAGGAAAAACAACTTTATTGCGAAATGGCAGAACATCAAAAATTTGCAGTCTTTGCACCACTTTGTCACACCCTATATAATAAAGATAACGTCAGTTTTTTTTAAATATCCACTCTCTTAAACTAGATGAAATGAGGTTTTAGATCGTGCAAACTGTATTTATAACAAATCATTGCTTAGAAAGTTACAGCTGATTGAAAATGACACAAAAATTGCTTTAAGTTGAACAGTTTATTTACGGTAGTAAAATAATGTGTTTACAATAATTATGAGCTCCACATTCTGCAACATTTCTAATAAAGCTATTTGGTTTTTAGGGTATAGTGGAGTTCTGCGTCTTGTATTCCCTGCCTGACATCTCAATGTCATCATTTAGCGTAAGTTCTGAAATTGGTCAAACGTTAGAAGATGATCAGCAGATGCTTATTGATATTGAGCAAAATATCGCCAATATAGAAAAAAGCATAATGGCGGATCATCATACGGGCAGAGATTCACCCGGTAGTACATCTGCTAGTAAGGTGAGACGAGCTATGTCCAGCGGTACACCAGAAAAATGCATCAGTGATAGAAAGAGATCAACGTTGACAAAAGTCCGGGTGAGTATTTTCCCATAATTATGAAATTTATTTAAACTATTTCTTTTCTAAAATTTATATATTTATTAATAAGTTCTCAAACAAATTATTGGTAAATTAAGAAGGATTAATGTAAGAAGTACAGGCCAAAAAAGAAAGTCCTGATGTTACTTGTTTTTTATTATTATTATATTACTCTATTTTGATATACAGGGTGGGCCAATAGTGCGTGGGCGGACGATTGCTCTGAAATACAAAAAGCTATCCAAATGAAATTTTGGTCATCGATTGATGTTAAGCTTGGGCGTATTTCTATATTATTTTGGATGTTAGTGCCAAACTATATACAGAGTGGCCACACAAAGTTATGTTTTTTTTTTAAATAGGACACCCTATATACTTTGTTATATTCAGGTTGTCCTTCTTAAACGCTTTAAGAAAATATAAGCATATGTGGCCTCTATACCACGCGTTTAGGAAATATGGGGATTTAAGTGATAAAATCGAACACATTTGGGTGTTCAGAGCTCACTTACAAAGGCAAATTTAAAAGCGGATTATGTTCACTTATTAACTAGAAACCCTAGACTATGCAATAATTATTAACTCGCAACCTGGAGTTGCACTGATATACAGGGTGATCGTTGTTTGAGAAACCTTGATTTTCTCGATTTTTTCAAATGGCAACACCGCATTTTTTGGATGTTTTTATATATGGGGCTTGAGCTCAACTTTTATTTTTATGAAGCATGTCCTATACCTATCTCTAATAGATTTAGAGATATTTGACCTCAGTTGTGCTTGATACTCCATAACATCAATAATTAAGGCAGGTTAGGCATCATTATTAAGTAGTTGGTGAAGTTAGCGGGATTAGGACAAATAATGCACCTCTTCTTTATTCGAAAATGGCCGACGTTTCGACTGTTTATTTAGTCTTCATCAGGGCAGTTCTCACTTAGAGAGGGTAGTCATTTAAAATTCTATTCAAGATGGTTAAAATAGCAAACTCCATTCGATTGTTCGGTGACCCTGGTATCTTAGGCTCGACAAACTACACGTCCGCCGCACAAGGTATAAAACTTGCGAATAATGGTATAAAACTATCGAATAAAGAAGAGGTGCATTATTTGTCCTAATCCCGCTAACTTCACCAACTACTTACAACTTAAGGACGCTAATTACAACAATCATTATTAAGGTTAAGTGGACCAGCCCAAGAACAACGTGTCGGATCCGGCGGTGTCCACATCCTGATCCGATACGTTATACTTGGGGTATACATAAGGGCTCAGCCTACCAACTTACTTAAAACCTGCATCGCATTTATACAATTTTCGTTGCATACAATGGCCAATGAAAGTATTCTGTCAGCTGATTAATTTTTGGCAAATGCGTAATAGTCAGCTAAATACTGACATCTTATTGGCCCCTGCATGAAATAAAAATTGCTTAAATGTAGTTTAGTCTACTATTATGCATTTTTATTTATTTTTTTAAATAATGATTGTCGGAATATTTGATAATTTAGTAATATTACTGTAAAAAAGAAAACATAGTTAATTAAGTTGTTTGTACACAGTCATTATGTTCATTTCTACATTAAGTGTTCAAAGTGTCGACCCTGTTGTCCTAAACACGCCTCAATTCTTTTATTAAAATTTTCCTCAACGCTTTGTCACATATCAGGAGTAATTGCGAAAACGTTGCGAATACGATGTATCATATTTTCCACTGTTGTAGGTTCCGTGTCATACACCTTGTCTTTTACATAACCCCACAGGAAGTAGTCCAATGGTGTTAGGCCTGGCAGGCCAACGTACAGGTCCACCTGTTCCTATCCACCTCTCAGCGAATGTGTTATTTAACAAGTTGGTTATGGTTCTAGCATGATGAGGTGCGCTCCATCTTGTTGAAAATACATGTCTCAATAACATATCTCCCGATTATTCCTGACCAAACAATTGACCATTTTTCTTGGCTGTGAACTCGAAAATGATGTGGATTATTGTCTGAATAGTAGTGAAAGTTATGTCGATTAACACAGCCATTTCGGTGGAGTGTGCATTCATCGGAAAATAACACGTTCTCGTAAAAATCATTATTACGATGAATTTGTTCTTGCATCCAATTACAAAAATTGGATCTAATTTCATAGTCTGTTTCCTTGAGTTCTTGGTGTCGTTGGATATGGTATGGGTGGAATTTATATCTTCTTAGCATACGTCTGATAGATGTTCGACATAAGTTCAAATTATTGCTTTTCGTACTCACGTGAGGATTTTCCGTTACCTACAATAAAACCCGGTATTCTTTTTCTTCATTTGTTATCGTTTTTGTTCTTGACTGTTTAGTATAATTTACGCTTCCAGAACTTGTAAATCTCTCCAATACATTCCTTAGCGATTCTACTTTGGGATAAATGCGATTTGGATATCGCGTTTTATATACTCGGCTGGCTAATAATAGTTATTTATGTATTAAGAGCGAAAAGTACAACTTTTTTTGCTCGGAGAGCGAAGTTTGCCGCGCGACGCGAAGCGGAGAGCGGCAATCACTCGAGAGCGAAAAAGTTACTTTGTGCTCGTAATGCATACAACGTTTTTTCTTCAAACGATCAATTTCAAATAATGTGAATCACAACTGAGCATAACTGAAAACACAATCTGAAAATTTAAATCAAAGTGACAATGACGTTTTTAATAATTGGTTGAGTGGTGGTAGTTGCTATTGACAGCAAGCGAAAAAATCTTTTTCGCATGCTGTCCTGAGCAACGCGCGGAAAAGTACACTCACATTCTGATCCTCAAAAAAGGCTAGGTTTTCGTTTGTCAAATGAAAGCGTAAAATGCGTCATTATTTGACGTTTGTAGAAAAACAATTTTGTTCACATTCTCCCAGTGTAAAAATCATATTAACTAATTCATTTTGCGAAAAATTACTCATTCTTAATCAAACTTAGTTACTTTTACTAGTTTTTCGGTACGATAACTAAACAATTAATAATTAATTAATAGACTCAATGACAGTGTCAGTTTGACTTGGTCGGATGTCAAGTTTTTTTTCATGGATTGCCAAGATTTATAGTTGCTCAGTAAATATAGTTTTCTTAACGTATTTTTTTTCTTAAGGGCATAACAATTAAAGACGAGCAATAATTTTTATGCTTAAAGGGTTTTTCCTCATCTGATTGGCCAAGAGCTATAGTTTGGACAATCAGATGAAGGAAAATACTTAAAACATAAAACGTATTGCTTAATCTATAAATATCATATAAAAATCTATAAATATGTTAACTATTATATATTTTTTAGTATATGCACGTTACAAAACTTACTCTTTTAAATAAACAAGTTAACGTGGCATGTTATTTTCAAAATCTAAATAGATCAGACGAGAAATCAGAAGATGAAAAATTAAGCTTTAATGAGGTCAAATATCCCTAAATCTATTAGAGATAGGTATAGGACATGCTTCATAACAATAAAAGTTGAGCTCAAACCCCATATAACAACATCTATAAAATGCTGTGTTGCCATTTGAAAAAAACGAGAAAACCAAGGTTTTTCTAACAATGATCACCCTGTATATCAGTGCAACTCCAGGTTGCGAATTAATACTTATTGCATAGTCTAAGTAGTTAATAAGTCAACAAAATTCGCTTTTAAATTTTCTTTTGTAAGTGAGCTCTGAACGCCCAAAGATGGCCGATTTTTATCACTTAAACCCCCATATTTCCTAAACGCGTAGCATAAAGGCCACATATGTTTATATTTCCGTAGCATTTAAGAAGGGTAACCTGAATATAACAAAATATATAGGGTGTCCTATTTAAAAAACATAACTGTGTGTGACCCTGTATATATTTTGGCACTAACATCCAAAATAATTTAGAAATACGTCTAAGCTTAACATCAATCGATAGCCAAAGTTTCATATTGATATCTTTTTGCATTTCGGAGCAATCTTCCGTCCACGCACTATTGGCCCACCCTGTATATAAGGTCAGTAATGTGTAGAGTATAAATAGAGTTGGGATACCCTGTATACAGGGTATTAGGTAACTATGGCGCCAAAATAAACTGGTGATAGATCATCGAAAAATAAGTAGAGTTTGTTAAGATAAAACCTGTTAAGAATACGTTATAATTTTTAAGAAGAGGTTTTTTAACACTGTTATTGTACCAAATTGGTTCATCTGATCTACAGAGTGGCTTACAATTTCGATAATTTATTTATAAAGAAACCTGATTGTTTCAAAAAGGGTTGAAAATCCGAATAGGGTATGATGCATGAAATATTTTTTACTACTTATTTATGGGTATAACCCATAAATAGCCCCAATACAATTTTTTGGGTGTTTCTCTTGTTGTTGAAAACCGACTTTTGATCGCTTAGCTTTTGACATAGAGTGTCATTTGATATGAATCGTCATTATTTCGAAAGGTACGTTTAAAATAAATGGTTAATGTATTGTTTACCTAATATAACCTATTCTATTTGCCCCAATGAAATTATAATGTGAATGTTACTTTTTAATTTGTCCACGACCACCTCATAATATACTGATATTCAGCTTGTTGACAAAAGTTAAATAGGGCTCATATAGCGTTAGAGGTATATATGAGTTGAAACAGCGGGAATAATATCATTATTCCCGCTCGCCATTTAAGTTATAAATGTTGCCTTGGCAACCAGTAGGACTAGGCAACAACGCAATATCAAACGCCGCAGCATAAATGCACTGGTGGCACCGGTTTTGCCGTCAAACGCGAGTGTCACTTTGACATTTCAATAATTTTATTTACCCTACCTATAGATTTTATAATTTGTAATTATTATTAGACAATGGCCGTGAACAAAGTATAGTATTATACTCGCTTTTTATGGCCATTATTCCCATGGGAGACTTGCGCCCCTCGCCTACGGCTTGTGACGCAAACGTCCCCCTAAGGGAATAATGACTATCATAAAAAGCTCGTTTAATAATATACTATTATGGGTTAGTTACATTTTGAACTTCTTGCTCTAACATAGGAAACCATGTCTATGTTAGCTGAGCAAGAAGCCACACAATGATCTTCTATTTAGTTGTATTATATGTAAATAAAATTATTGAAATGTCAAAGTGCCAGTGCATTTTTTATGCTGCGGCATTTGATATTGCATTATTGTCTACTCCTACTGGTTGCCAAGGCAACATTTATAACTTAAATGGCGAGTGGGAATAATGATATTATTCCCGCAGTTTTAACTCATTTATCCCTCTGACGCTATATGAGCCCTATTTAACTTTTGTCAACAAGTTGAATATCAATATATTATTAGGTGGTCGTGGACAAAAGAAGTTTATTGCGAAATGGTAGAACATTAAAATTTTGCAATTTTTGCCTCATTTTGTTTCACACCCTATATAATAAAGGTAATGTCGATTTTTTTTCAACATTGCTTACTTAATCCAGAGGAAATGAGATTTCAGACCGTGCAAATTGTATTTAAAAGGATTCATTTCTTAAAAAGTTACAGGAGATTGAAAATGACACGAAAAAAAATGTTTGTGCCGATTTTTTCATTGAGCAGTTTAGATACTAATCTCAATAAATACCACTGATTTCCAACCCAAATATTACCATTATTACAACCCCTTTACAATCGATAATTCCGATATTGATTTTTCCAATAATCTTGACTTTATGGCAGCAGTTTGCCATTCATATTCCTAAAATAAATGGCCTTAAATAAACACAAATGTCATTTTTTTAATTAAGAATTTGATATACTCTTCGCAATATTTCCTTGAAACCAAATTATCCACGTTTACCTTTCGTATTATCCTATTGGTAATTTTTCCAATAAAAATTTTAAGTTTGGAAATCTATTTGAAAAGTTCTTAATGATTAGTAAATATTTTTCTACTAAGGAGATTACATTTTAATTTTTGTTGGTGGTAAAACATCAAAATTCCCTCAATGGATCTTAAAAGGCCCAGAAAACATGGTGGGATTGAAATCCTTTCTTTGCGATCTTAAATGTATTTTTTAACTTTCCTTTGGCTTCCATAAGAGTTTTCTCGACAAGTCGTCTCTCTACTGAAATGGCACAACTTGAATACAAGCTCTTGCTGTTGAGTGTATCGAACAGATAATTCATGAATTCAATAAAATCCGCTGTATTCTTAGCTGTCGAACTACGCAGCCGTCCTGTTGCCACTGTCGTTCTAATAACAGCTGCCATGGAACTGCTGAAAATCTGCAGGCCCAATGCATAATTCATGTTTTCAAAAGGGCCCGGGTCTAAATATCTAGCGGTTATTTTCATCAATGATCTAGATATGGAGTTGAGAAGGTCTATTTCATAAACCTCTCTTATATCATTAAATGATTCAGTTTTGCCACATAAGTGAAAATCATTATGTAACCAATGGTTCCTCCAGTTCTTGTAAAGATGCGGCACGTCAAATATAGATATTATTGGATGTTCATTAGCAAAAAAATAAGTTCTTTCAGCAGATACATTTAGATTAGTTAATGTGGCTTGGTTATTTGTACTATTTGCAACGACTTTTATTGCTTCCAGAAGCAAAGTCTTCAAAATAGCACGGCAATTTCTATGATGAATACAAACCGCGCAACATGAAAACAAGAAAGTGGTCCTAAATCTTGGTATCCCTCAATGATGTCGAGAAGTTTCGAATATTGGAGACATTTTTTTATTTTCATTTTATCGAACATTAAGGTTCCTTTTGATTGATTTACCATTGACTCAGTTTCTCTCCTAATATTATTAAGAAGATTTGCGCTGAGTCTGGGTTTAAATTTTGAATCGCCAATCCATTTTCGCACAGTTGACAAACTAGGAAGCACAATCTGCTGCTTCGATCTTAAAAATGTATAAGCCGAAGGTAATCGGTAAAACAACTGCAGGGAAAATTCTTTTTTATCTGCAGTCCAATGCCTATTTCTCTTGTGCAAAACCTGCATCCTTGTGAGTGTTTGTGACGGCCTGGAAATAAATTTTATGTTCCCTATAACTGCAGACAGAGAGGCGTGTACAGTTTTCTTTCTAATTGCTGCTTTCATCTTTACAATGGTTGACCGCTTACTTTTTAAAAGACGTCTTTGATTTTTCACCGTTTTTTTCGGGGAGTGTCGTCAAGATTATCAGCAAGTATCAATCGTCTTTTAGCTTTTTTAGGTGGTTCTTCAGGCATGCCTCTCGCATCCATAAGCCATTTACTAGAAGCGGTTGAAAGAGCAGGTTCACTTGGTTCAGTTTTGACACCATTGATGTGTCCTGAGATAGTTCCGAAGACGATGGTGATAAAACAGCATATTTTGATGGACACTCTGAACAGAGGCTAGGCTTCAAAGTTCGTACTCCAGATGGTGAGCATTTATATGTCTTGCTTGCGGTGGACTTTCCGATGACAGTTTCACATGCTGTACACCAGATGTTGATGGCTGACTCTCTTCTATTGATCAAACATTAGTTTCTGCATTATCAACAAAAGACTGATCATCTTTGTATGATCGGGGTATAATTCCTTTTTTTAGCCTCGATTTTAAAATTGGGTTGACAAAGTCGTTCTGTCCAAAATGATTTGAAGACACCACACATTCTTTTGTTAATTTCTCAGGAGACATTGTCAGAAGTTTTATATTGCCGGCGGCAAAAACAAGTAAACACTTAGTGATAGTTTTTTGATACACTGTCAATTGCTGAAGCTTTTTTAATACACTTTTTATTGGCCCTTAGATAAATCGTTTTTACGTTTCTAAAGATATTTGTTTCTTCTTTCTTACATTTTTTTCTAACCTTTTTGCTTTTTAGTATAATTTTTTTACTGTCTGCGCAAAGCGTAGGTACTGAATGTTTTTTTAAATTTCAAAGAAGTAAATAACGGTTATTATTGTGCCACATACAGGGTAGCCCAACGAAAACTTTCCACCGATGTTTTCTGACTTATGAAGTTGAAAACACGAAAACGCCCGGACCCGTCAATTTTAATTTCGAAGGTGATATGTTTCTCTGATATTTATAGCTTTTCCACATGAACCCCAAAGCTGGGATGACTTTTACCCTAAAAATCTTAAATCGAAAGGGTTATCAAGTTATACATCATTTTAAAGGGCATTAAATAGTCTTTTTCTACAAACGTCAAATAATGACGCATTTTACGCTTTCATTTGACAAACGAAAACCTGGCCTTTTTTGAGCATCAGAATGTGAGTTTACTTTTCCGCGCGTTGCCCGGGACAGCAAGCGAAAAAGATTTTTTCACTTGCTGTCAATAGCAACTACCACTACTCCACCAATTATTAAAAACGTCATTGTCACTTTGATTTAAGTTTTCAGATTGTGTCAGTTGTGATTCACATTATTTGAAATTGATCGTTTGCAGAAAAAACGTTGTATGCATTACGAGTAAAAAGTAACTATTTGGCTCTCGATATCCGCTCTCCGCTTCGCGTCGAGCGGCAAAACTAACAAATATGCTGATAGAAACGTATCCCATTCTTACATGAGAGACCTGGTTGCCAAATTTCAAGAGACTGGAAGTGTAGGGAATAAAAAGAAGATTGTTCATCATCCAGCAATAAAAACAAAAGCAGTTGAGATAGCTGTTTTAGAACACGTCGCAATGGAACCTGCTACCAGCACTAGAAAATAATCAAATGCATCAGGTGTTCGGCGTACAAGTATCCAGAGAATATTGAAAGCACATAAATTCCATCCTTATAAAATTAAATTAGTGCAGGAATTAAACGAAGATGATTTCGATAGACGTTTAGAATTTTGTGAGATCATTAGCCAACGAATTGTTAACAATCCGGAATACCTTTATAACATTTGCTTCTCTGATGAGTGTTTCTTCTTCTAGAAGGGTGAGGTCAACCGCAATAATTGACGTTATTGGTCGTCAACCAATCAAATGCTTTTTCATGAAGTTCACACGCAACATCCACAAAAGCCAAACGTTTGGATAGGAATTTTCGGAGATCATATTGTCGGTCTATTCTTTTACCTGGAAACTTGAACGGACAAGTCTATTTGAATATGTTGGAAGACGCCATTTATCCAGCTTTAACAGAAGTAGTCGAACACGATGACCGTCACCGTGAAGAAAACACCATTTTTCAACAAGACGGGGCACCTCCGCACTACGCCGCCCTTGTTAGGTAGTTTTTAATGAAACGTTCCCTCAAAGGTGGATCTTATAACTCCACAAATGTTGCAAAATGTTCGAATGCACTTTGAACAATGTTTTTACTACTGTGTAGAGGTCGGTGGTGGTCATTTTCAACAACTAATGAATTGAAATTAATTTACTGTCAAATCGATTTTTCTATCTCCTGCTCCTGTTTTCTCGAGAACAAATCACTAAAATTTTAAAAGTTATGCGGCACTGAAAAGGTAATTGAGCGCCCTTTAAAATGATGTATAATTAGATAGCCCTTTCCATTTAAAATTTGTAGGGTGAAAGTCATCCCGGCTTCATGGTTTCCTCTAAGATAATAATTACCTCAAAAAATATGTCCCCCTTAGAATGAAAGTTGACGGGTCCGGGCGTTTTCGTGTCTTCTGTTTCATAGGTCAGAAAACCCTGGTGGAAAGTTTTCGTTGGGCCACCCTGTATAAGTACCACATTTTAAATAAAGTATAATATCATATTTACCTGATCTAACTACCCATTGCCTTGACAAACTTGGATCTTTAGGAAAGCGGTAATGCTGAAGCGAAGAATCCGCTCTTTTGGACTTGCCACAATTATAGTAAGGACATACGTTTCCACGCAACAACTTCTCTATTTTTTCTTTGGACCCTGACATGGCCGATAGGGCTTACTAGGATAAGACAGAAATGGTACTTAACTGAGTTTCGTACATAATATGTCAGAACTGCTACTATAACTAAAGTGAGTATATTTATAAAAAAAAAAGAGTTGAAACTAGAGAAGACTGGCGATACCCGAGATAATTGTTAAAATCTTTCAAAGCATATGCGTCACTTGCTCTTCGATCTACAAAAAAATCATCGATCAACTTCCTTGTCGAATTGGGACTTTTAATTTAACTTACAGTAAACTGAAATGCATGAAAATATGAATACAGAATCATTGCTTACAATGTGTACAAAACGAACATCATCTTTGTATGGACAGACACTTTGTCGTAGACAATTAAAACGACGGGCTTTTGGACGTAGCTAGAAAATATGTGTTTGTTAATTTCAATATCATAATCTATAATTGAAATATTTGTACTTTGAACCTGGACACCCTGTGCAGACAGATGGCATTTATGGTTCAAAGCGTTAAAATTTCTTAATGCAACATTTCCGTATATGAAACTGCAATAGCTATAAAGAAAAAGGTGAAAAAATATTAAAACTTTAACGCTCTGTGTTAAGAAGTGAAGAAGTATCCGAGACGAGCGTTTGCGTGCCAATGTTTATATAAAATTATTTCTGGTCGTAGAGAATGCTGTTAAAATTATGCAACCTAATTTCACCCTGTACACGTAAAATGTTTTATGGATCCCAAGATAAATAAGCAGCAGGCTTTTTCATTTTAAAACATTGAGTTAGTTATTTTATCTTGACTGGAACTAATTAGTACTACAGTGCTTTAATTTAAATTAATTATTAATTAAAAAAAGTGTGAAACTAAAAGGTAATAGCTTGATTAGTCCAAGTTTTTTTGAAAACAACGAAAATTTTTTACATTACAATTACAAAGTTTTTTTTGGTCTCATTACCTCACTTTATGCTTTACAGTGCGCCCTAACAGAAATATTAATTATTATATATCGATAGGTATGTGCCTATCCCACTTCTGAAAATTTTTTGTAAAACCTAAATTTTTAATTCAGGTGAAAAGATCTATCCTACGAACACAGACCAATTATGCCGTAATCGCCTATTTGTGAAAATGCAATAGACAATCCTTTATCTAAATTTATATCCTCTCACTGAGGCCGGATTGCTATTCATAATCACAGATGCCACTATTCACACCCTGCAATGCCGTGAAGATATGATAAACAATCCTTTAATTCCTATCAAATGGGCGGATGCTACCACATCAACACAAGTAGGTACGACCAATCGTACCGCAAGCACAAGTTTTAAGTACTGGTAAAAACAACAACGATACGACAATGGTTCGTACCATATACGCCAGCAATACGACTATGTGTACGCTAAAATAACATACCAAGCACCAAAAAACGGTAAGCGGTAGAATAGAAATTAACATGATGCCTGACTTTTAATTATTGAGAAATATCATTTCATATGAAATGACTGAGATATTCCATTAAATAAAAGAAAATTAGAACAACCATGATAAAGACAAGGTAAACTCAGTGAGAAAACTCACCTCTTCAACAAAACTCCGGTACAAAACGACACCACAACCGCACAGTCTCGTAAACGTCATACTAATAATCGACTCTAAATATTTCTTTAAAGCAAAAAAACTAATCTACGCAATCGATCCAGGCCAAATTCCCCGGACGAGGGTAGAAATTATAAGTGCCTACTGGTCACTTGACATATTTATTACCAGTAAAATAACAAAACCCCTGAGATGTCGGGTTTCTGCTTAAATTTCGGTTCTTAGAAACCCTTATTATGGGCATTGGGGAGTGTTGTGTTAATTAATATTATAATATAACATTAAATATAAAAATTCAATCTCCGTTTAGAAATTTTTTTGCTCGTCAAATGTGACACTTGTGACGCAAGGTTGATTTTCCTTAAATGGAATAATACATAATTTTTAAGCCAAATCGATAGAGCCTAAGAAGCTGATTACAAAAATAGTTACTTTCATATAGGTACCTAACATCTCTCGTTTCCGATATACAGGGTGCCAAAACCATTGAATGCCTAGAATCATTTTAAGTGTCTCGCCCAATTTGCTCTCTTCCTATTCGGATCTGAAAAAAAAATTATTTGCGCTTCTTACTACGGCCAAAAGAGGACGATTTTTTTATATGGAATGACACATGATTTTTAACCTAGATCGATAGAGCTAGAGAGGGTGATATGAAAAATACTTATATTTATACAGGGTGTGACTTAATGATATATCGTAAATCTTAGGAAGGATTCCTGATCGCAATTCAAACAGAAAAGTGAATATAAATTTGTGTTCTAGACTCTAGAGAGTCTGGTTTTCAAAATGTTTGTTTCAAGGTGTCAAAAGAATTACATTTAAGATTTGATTTTAACAGTTTTTTGATATGCATTAAATATTTTTTGCTCGAAAACGGAGTGAGATACGAAATAATCACAAGAGATAAGAAAGTTGTATTTTTAGCTGCTCAGTGTGAACAAAACTTTTAAAAAAGTCAGTGGCGTACACTTTTTTGTCGATATTAGTCGTATGACTGACCCCTCGGAATGCTATTGAAACTACCAATTACAATCTAGTTCGCGCTAATTTAGTGCCTTACTGCAGTGAACGAAAGAGCGAAATTCCAAAAAAACCATGAATCGGCACATGAATCATTGAGATTTTAGTAAAAAAGCAATATTTTGTTTCTTGACACCCTGTACCTTGGAAACCATACTCTCTATGACACAAGTTTATATGAACTTTTTTGTTTGAATTACGTTAGGTATATGAAAGTAACTATTTTTTTCCTTGTCTTAGTCCTCTTGTTGCCATAGTAAGATGCGCGAATAAACTTTTTTTCAAATCGGAATAGGAAAGGAGCAAATTGGGTTAGACACTTAAAATGATTCTAGACATTCAATGACTTTGTCGCCCTGTATATCGGAAACCATTGACGTTAGGTATACGAAAGTAAGTGTTTTTTAAATTAGCTTCTTCGGCTCTATCGATCTAGCTTAAAAATGACGTATCATTCTATTTAAGAAAAATCAAACTTACGTCACAACTGTCATATTTGACGTATAAAACATTTTCTAAATAAAGATTTGGCGACCTTTCGTGGCCGAAGTAGGAATAGGAAATAGGAAAGGAGCAAATTGGGTGAGACACTTAATGTGATGTCCATGTCCCTGTACAGGTAAAAATAATAACTATGTTATCTCTATCAATGTCAATTTTTTAAATGCGAACCTGAACCCTAAAATATTTTATTATATTTTAAATATCCCTTTTAATACTTTTCTAAATGTGACAAAACACCTAGTCCGTATATAAAAAGGCAAGTTGTCAGCAATAACTGAGTTATTATAAGTTGTGTAAGAAATGCGGTACGTAGAAAGTGAAAAGTTGTAAAACTCTATAATTTAAATCTTCGCACAAATAGTTCTCGAATAAAAAAATATTTGAGGTTTTTGTCAAGTTTTATATTTTTGATAACATCTCAGAATCCAAGCAACCAATCGCAACATTGTGAACATCTCTTAAAAGAACTATCTAAATCACAACGAAAGGGTAGGCAACTATTGCTTCCGGAAATTATTGTTCCTGTAGTTAAAAAAGACACTTGTCGCAATTTTTTGCGCTTCGAGAAGCAGATATTCTAATTTTGGTTGTACGAATGAATGACGTCAGATCATTTAAATTTTTAATAGAAGTAAATTATCTAGAATTTAGTAAAGTAAATGATGTTATCAAAAACAAGTGTTTTCACCAGTATTGTCTTGGGAAGCACAAGAATAACTTCAGTGTGAAACATTTAATATATTATTTTAATTAAAAAATTCAAAGGAAGCTGTAAAAAGCGATAGGCGATTTTTACTGCAAAAATTAGATTTATTTTACTGTAAAAACAATGAGAGTAGAACGATTTTTGCTATAAATGTAATAAACAACTTTTGCTGGTTACATCTGTGATCAAACTAAATTTACATAACACAAGACACCAATTCTCTATGAGATTCAGTAATTACCAACTCTTATTTAGTTGATCATGTTATTATAATCATTGTTAAAAACCGAACAACTAATAAAATAACAATTTTACAAGTACCAAAAATGAGAAAATGGATCTTACCGTATGTATTAAGAATTTTGTGATAATGTATTCCATGGTTCAAAAAATAAAAAGTGGTCTCATTATTTAGATGTGTACGGTATGAAGTTTTTTGTGCACCCTGTATAAATGTATAAATCTCGAGTGATTGAACGAAACTTTACTCTCCGAGCAAAAAAGTTGTGCTTTTCGCTCTTAATTATATAACTATATAATAATAACTATTTTTTAGAGTTTGATTAAATTTGGAAAACAAAGGCCACCGAAAGACAGCGATACCGAGGACGAAATGGCGTATCTCATCAAAGGTGCCGACTCAAGGAGAATTTCTGACAAATCCGACTACGACTCAGCGCCTATATCGAGGACAGAAAGTTGTTCATCCATGGATTCGAATAATGAGAATACAAATTTGGAATTGGATGAAAAACGGTTACTAAAGTAAGTATCTTACACATGAGGAATATAGAAGGAAACACTTTTCTTTCATTTTGTTAAATTATGTCTAGTTGAATGCAAACGATTAGTTACATTTGATCCTATCACCAGATCTCATCAATTATTAACTTTATCAAATAATGTAAAAATACAGAAAGTGTAGATTTTTATAGAAATGTTTTGCAAGACGCACTTCCTTTCATGTAGGGTGTCACATAAGTTTGCAAAAAGTAGATTACAAAAACAAAAATAATAGAAAAATTAGTTTTCAAAAAAAAAAAATAAATAATTCTTCCAATGAAATTTGACCTATTAAATAATAGTAAAAAAATTGTGACTTTGTCACTCTGCATAGCGAGTACCATACTTCAAATGAAAAATGGAAAAATACAGGTCGCATTATTTTTCCTCATTGAGAATCTGTGTTTAACGGATTGACCTACTTCCTTGTAATATCATATTGTATTTTTGGTATCTACGTAAAATTCTAAGTATAAGTTTCGTACAGCGTAGGTATCCCATTCTGAATGTCACAATGTCAAGTCACCTATTTGGAAGCTCAGAACTCCGAAACGGTTTCAAATATGATAAACTAAATTTCATATTTCTATCTCTTTTACTCTAACTTTTAAAGATTATACTCTGTCAGCTAATGCCACTAAAAAATCACCTGTTTTATTCTAAATGTCTAATTTGACGTCTGTCAAAGACAATTGATTTAACTTTTTCTGGGTCAGTTAAGGTGAATTTATACAAAAACTAAATTTAACTAAACTACAATTCATGATTGTGATTAGATTCCTTGAGTTGTATGTACTGGTGAAAGTAGCAGGATTAGGACAAATAATACACCTCTTCTTTATCGGAAAATGGTCAAGGTTTCGACTATTTATTTAGCCTTCCTCAAGGCTGAAACCCAAGAAAATGTAACAAATCCCAAGAAAGTGTAACAAATCCCAAGGCTCAACATTCAACCACAAACAATGCTTGTTAGAACAAGTTTTTTTTTTTTATTGCGGTTGACCAAGCGCGCGGGGCCGCCATAGTTTAGGAAATCCGAACGCTGTGGGCACAGTACTATCTATACTATCCAAAACGTAAATATATGCCCTATTTATCATACGACTACTTGAACCTACGAATAAAATTGATTACTATTGATTTATATGGGAAAAGTCGATATTTCTATATTAAGCATATGAGACTCTCCCCAACTGGCCGAAAAACCTACATTTTTAGATAAAAATCGTGAATTTCAGCCTTCGTTTACACTTTCGTAAACAGCTTATATCGCGTTTTAATGAGGATTTATCTCAAAAGCTATAAGAGGAGCCAAAAAAGTAGAATAATTTTAGTGTTTTTTAACAATTTGTGGAAAAAATGGCGAAGGAATTATTTCGCAGTAAATACTCATATATATCAACACCAGACTCCTTGCATAATTATAAAGTTGCTTTCATTGGTAAGTTTTAATAAACCTTTCATCGCCTATATCTAACATCTTATTCTGCTTAGTCTACGTACTTAATAATCCATCCTTTCTATGTAAAATACACACTGCTTATGGACCTTTTCTGCATTATTAGCATATATTAGCTTCCTGCATCATTTTTTGAGCCACCCTATACTATCTAAAACAGAAATCAACGTCCTATTCATTATAAAACGACTCGAAGTAATAAATAAAATCGAAATGACACATATGGAAAATTCTATGTTAAACATATGGGGCTCTCAAACCGTCCCAAAAAACTAAAGTTTGAGATAAAAATCGTGCATTGCTGCCTTTAAGAAATAATATCTCGTTTCGATGAAGATTTATCAAAAAATTTATAAGAACAGCTAAGGAAGTAGAAGAATAGAGCTACACGTAAAGCCCATTTTCGAAGCTCTGACTAGAACAGTAACTGAGCACGGGTGGCTCAAAAATAAGGTACAAATTTTGCACTTTTTTTAAATTTTCTCAAAAACCGTGAAAGCTAGCTTCTTTCTGATGCATGCTTCTGATAGCCCTTAATGACCTCTTCATACATCATATTTACCTGCATATCAAAAAACCTTACCGTTTTCCAGATAAACAGAAAAATGTCAAAATTTCAAAATTTTCAAAGTAGGTCGTGAAAATTTTCAGCCAAAATCGATTGTCATAGATTTTATCAAGATGATATTTTTGTCCCCTCATATGAAAGAGGGGACAAAAATATGTAAAAAATTTTTAATTTTTTTCGACATTTTAATACTTAAATCTATATAATTCAAAATCTAAACATGGTATAAAGATGCTATTGACACCGATGAATAGAGCGTTCTCGACCACAAAATACCTGCCTAATTTGTCTTTCAAGGTTTTTAATTTAGTTGACGTAATGTTCGATCAAATAAAAACATTAGGTTAATTTTACAACATTTTAGCAGTTTTTCACTTCCTATAATACTGTTATTAAACTTAGCAAAATGGTAATTAACGTTTTGAGCAGTGTTTGAGCCGACTCACACTTAATTGAGTCACTGTTGTTCTATTGCCATAAATGGCTTGCTATTAAATGGCAAATGTCACTGTACCTCTATCAATGAGAAATGTAATCATTTAAATCTCGGAACCTAGAAACGATAAAATCGAACAGTTAATATCAGTCGAATGGCCTTCGTTAAAGCTATTTTGTCAGTCCTATACGAAAAACTAATTGTTTGGGCGTGGCACTTTAATAAAGCAATATTTGTAATAAAAGAGAATACCCTGATGATGGCTTATAGTAAGCATAAAGTCGAAACGTCCAATATATTTGGTTTCAGCGCCCTTTAGCAACAGTCAGTAAGTTGTAGCAAAAAAGTGTCAATTTATTAAAAAAATTTTCAAAATAGAACCTTTGGTACCCGCAGCAAGGTTCGGGACCTCAGAGACCTCTACCCCGTCCCATAAAGTAGCCACATACCAAATTTCAGCTTTCTAGCTCAAACCGTTCCAGAGATATCGGCAAAAAACCAAAACTTTTCAGGGGGCCATCTTGGATTTTTAAAAATATTGTTTTTAGCGAATTTTACATAAGGGATCATAAACAGCTATAACCTAGCTATGGTCAGCTACATAGCTAAGTCGGCTATATTACCATTCATGGTACCTCAATGGGCACCCAGCGTCCAAAGTTGAACCATGTATCATTCACAGTTCTATAAATATTAACGTTATTCAGCTACTGTAGCTATGATAGCTGAGTCAGCTATATCACAATTTATGACACCCCCATAGGTACCTACCATCCAAATTTGAACCATGTACCATCAATGTTATCCTAAATACAACCTTTTCTATATTCCTCCCATTTAAAATACATGCTTATGTGCTATGTTGTTGCCGTCGCCGCCTTTTTGAGATGCTATTTTGCGCTAATATTACATAAGGGAAATGTACCATTTGATACCATTGAAACGGACGTAATTTAAAAGCCTGGTGATGGCGGATATTGAACGAACAAAACGTTGTAAGGCACCATGTAGCCGTAGTAAGGCACATACCAAATTTCAGCTTTCTAACTTTAATCGTTTCAAAGATATCACCGATATCTTTAATCGCTTACGTCACGGCCGGTAGTTATATTTAGTCTACATTTTACATTCGAGTTGAAACTCTAAATCCGATAAAGTGGGTCTTTGATTTAGGAGAATTTTTTTTTACATAAATCCGGACACGAAATTTTCAAATCGACCAGTCTTTGTGAAAACGACCTCGAGGACTGGGCATTTTGCCAATAATCTTCCAAGAAATGTTCAAATTTTCCCCGGCCAGACAGTTTTTTACGTTTTTCGGCCGATCTTCCTTAGTCTGAGGCTTTAAAGTTAATGTTTACATTTCGGAAAATCTTAGCTGTCAGTTGACGTTTAGTGGGCGGAGCCTATTCCGAATGGTTCCGATTAACTAGTTAAGAGGCGATCTTCGGAACCATTCGGGACTTTGAGGCAAAAATTTGCAAAAATCTGCATCTTCTGCTTCGAAATTCAATTAAGGCCATTTCGCGACGTCTCAACGAAAAGTGGTTCCCAAGTCCCAAAAAGAAAACATTCCAAGGTATCCCCTGAGATAGAAAGCCATTGTATTAGATGCACGGTCTGGGCAGAAATATACCTCAAAGTGGCAATTTGAAATTTAAAGTTTAAAAATTCGTCAAAATTTCAAATTCAAAGCTAGGCTCTTGATTTCTGGCACGCTTAAGGCCCATGTGTAACTTCCCTGAATTATTTAGTCGAATCTACAGGGTGATATGTGAGAAAAGTACACCGAAATTGGCAAAAAATGCGGCACAGAAAAACTTTTGTAGCTCACCCGGTATAAAAGCTACACCAAAACTAATAACTATTTTTTTTTCTCTCCACGTGTTCTAGTTGCCCATATACCACCGAAGTCGGAACGCTCCATGGTTTTCGTAAAAATCGCAAAAAACTACCTTGCTATTTTGGACACTTTTCCTTAATTGTCTTTGGACATTTTTTGACCACTCTGTATTAAAGTGACACCTTTGGCGGGATAAGATTAAAAGTGCCCAAGGATATACCCTTTCCCCTGGTACCGTCGTTATTGGGCCAGTTGTCTAACTAAAGGGGTCCCGAAGGCCCAGAAGTTGACCATTACAAAAATTTTTTCAAAAAACCGTCACAAGTTTGCGATTTTTTGTAGATTTTCCTATTTAACTTATTGGAATTAGATGTCAAAATTGTTCGTCTACACATATAGGGAAATTTACCCGTCGAGAGTTCTATACCCCACATAGTCCCGGAGTTGCGGCAAAGACGCCATAAATTTGGATACCTAAAAAACCGCATTTTTTACTTTGGTACGCCACTGGTCGGCCCCCCCGCACGTGCCGCCAAACCGACCACATATTTGAAAAGCCCGTTCATTTCTGTACATTTGCGCAATACTACAAAATCCCGTCAAACGAGCAGTTTAAAAGTTATAAGCGTCGAAATGGAAAAAATACCAAATATATACAACCAAAATGGCTTCTGGGAGACCGCTTTATATGCTGAAAATATGATGAAAGTAATAGGCATTTCCATCAACATTATAGTTTTAGTAAACTCATAAATAAAATAATACATAGAGTGTAATAACCATACTAGCATTTAACATTTCACAATTGACAGTACCAAACAGAAAGTAAGTAGTGGGATGTACATTGTGGAAAAACGCAACTTATATATCTTGCACTAGAGAGGATAGTCAGTTTGAAGGGTTTTCAATATGGTTAAACATGTAAACTTCACTCGATCATTGGGATGGTATCTTCGGTTAGACAAATCACGCGTCTGCTGCATATGGTACGAAAATGCGAATGTGATATTTGCGTGGCAATGTCGCTCAATACACGAAGATGCCATTTTTTTTCCGTGTTGATGTGGCCTCTATCAGTTAGCGAATATTTTCAGCTCCCAGTCAATTGCCCCAAAGGGAAGTTCAAAACGATTATGTTATGGCCATTTAATCTACAAAAGTTTATTTGTTTTAAGTAGTCTCAGCAGATGTTCGTAATAGCCGCTTAGGCCCTGTGTGTCGACCCTAAAATTGACCGTGTTGTTCACACACACAGGTACAATTCGACTACTAAATAACTGACTACTTAACACTTTATAGCCTTCTATTATCGTTTGGTTACCTTTTATACACAATCCTAAAATACAGAAAAGCATAGAATATTTTAGAAGGAAAATAATTAATACGAGACATATAAAAAAAGTCGTAAACAACTACGGGCAATAACGTCGCAAACATACTACAGAGCAATAAATCACTCGTGACAGTCCCATGCTGAAGCGCCCGGACGGCGCGAACGCGAAGGTTCTAGCTGCTTTGTCGCGGAGCGTAAAGCTCACCGTAACATTGCCCACCTCCTAAGGCTGTTCGTCTCGAACAGATAGAGTTCCATGGTATCGTGCCAATCGATCCAGATGAACAACCTTCATCTTTAACCTGGCGGTCGCTGGATCCTATACACCACGTCATTAATCCTCTTAATGATTGTAACGCACTTCCCAATTTTGGATGAGCCATTGGGCGACTTCCCCACCTTTCGCCGCGGATTGTACAGCCACAGTAAATCACCATCCTGAAAGCCGCAGGAGTTAGCTAGTAGGTCATATCTTGCTTTGGCTCGATCACTGGTGCGACGCCCTTTCTCAGGTCCGCTGATACATAGTTAATTCGTTAAGTCTCGGGCGCCACCCTTTGATATTTATAAAGCGACAAAGGGACCGCTATTGCCTACAAGGTAGCTTTTAAACAGGGGAGAAATATTCCAGGGATTTTTAGATTAAAACACCAGGAGTAAGGAACAATAATAGGGTGTCTATTAAACTACGGTACAACAACATCCAAACACCTACTAATACTACGACTGTTAGTGACTCTCTATAACTACATACGAACACATCCTAAAACTATGAAATTATTAACAGCGAGAGGGGGGGGGAGCAACAGTTAGTTACTTAGTAGACGAAATTCTGATGAACCAGGGAAAACGGGAGGTTTCGGTAATAAACAAGTACACTCTGTACTGGATCCTGGATCGGAAACTTCAATATTGCGTACAAGCAGTAACAACAATATGAAACGGTAACGGAGCTTTGGGACCACTGGGAACTGGGGTTTCGGAGGGAGCGTACCTTATAATTCGGAATCGGATATAGTCGGTTTCGGTTTATTCACATCCAGCCTGGCTTTGAAGGTCGGTGCTACGGGAAGCCCAGGATGTAAAACAGGACGGTGACGGAATCGGTGATAGGTCCCAAATCGGATTTGAAAGAAGCGGTACGGTGAGCGGTGTGTTAGCGATTTTTTCGGGTTACATATGAACGCACCCTGCGATGAACAAAATGAACGCGGCCAGAATCAGCATGGCACCTGCGTCACTTGAACGTTGCGACGCCCTTTCTCAGGTCCGCTGATACTTAATTAATTCGTTGAGTCTCGGGCGCCACCCTTTGATATTTATAAAGCGACAACGGGACCGCTATTGCCTACAACGTAGCTTTTAAACAGGGGAGAAATATTCCAGGGATTTTTAGATTAAAACACCAGGAGTAAGGAACAATAATAGGGTGTCTATTAAACTACGGTAAAACAACATTCAAACACCTACTAATACTACGACTGTTAGTGACTCTCTATAACTACATACGAACACATCCTAAAACTATGAAATTAATAACAGCGAGAGGGGGGGGGGAGCAACAGTTAGTTACTTAGTAGACGAAATTCTGACGAACCAGGGAAAACGGGAGGTTTCGGTAATAAACCAGTACATTCTGTACTGGATCGGTCGGGGTCGGAAACTTCAATATTGCGTACAAGCAGTAACAACAATATGAAACGGTAACGGAGCTTTGGGACCACTGGGAACTGGGGTTTCGGAGGGAGCGTACTTTATAATTCGGAATCGGATATAGTCGGTTTCGGTTTATTCACATCCAGCCTGGCTTTGAAGATCGGTGCTACGGGAAGCCCAGGATGTAAAACAGGACGGTGACGGAATCGGTAATAGGTTCCAAATCGGATTCGAAGAAGCGGTACGGTGAGCGGTGTGTTAGTGATTTTCCCGGGTTACATATGAACGCACCCTGTGATGAACAAAATGAACGCGGCCAGAATCAGCATGGCACCTGCGTCACTTGAACGTCCCAGGTACTGCGATGGAGCACGACAACTCCAACTACACCGGGAAATCACAAACCCACCCCTCTTGTGTCGTAAGACCCTAGCATGACGTCAGGAGCCGAAACGTGAAGCAACAACGTCGGCCCCCTAGGTCAGATGCATAATCATCCAGTCTTTGACTCGATGCGACCGTCGACCTGGAAATATTCGAATTATTTTACTAGTCTTTATAAATTCTGTCGGCTTGTTAAGCGCGACAAACAGGTGGCGCCATCTATGGGCGCACTCGCGGACCTACGTCCGTTTTGCCCATTGCTTTTGCTTTTTTTTATATGGGGAATTCCCGTTTTTTATTTAAATAAAAGGTGTTGTAATGATGAGTTGGGTGATGAAATATAAAGAAAATGTTAATTGTGACGTCATTACCTGTGAGTTAGAGAAAAACTTCGTTACAACGTCACAGGTACTCCGGTGGAGCACGACAACTCCAACTACACCGGGAAATCACAAACCCACCCCTCTTGTGTCGTAAGACCCTAGCATGACGTCAGGAACCGAAACGTGAAGCAACAACGTCGGCCCCCTAGGTCAGATATCCGGTACTAACTCATCGAGTCCTCCCATTCGATTGACCTCTCGACTGTCGACCCTCGACCGTCCACGACCCAAAATATTTGAATTATTTCACTAGTCTTTATAAATTCTGTCGGCTTGTTAAGCGCGACAAACAGGTGGCACCATCTATGGGCGCACCCGCGGACCTACGGCCGTTTTGGCTATTTCTTACCGTTTTTGCTTTTATATGGGGAATTCCCGTTATTTATTTAAATAAAAGGTGTTGTAATGAGTTGGGTGATGAAATATAAAGAAAATGTTAATTGTGACGTCATTACCTGTGAGTTAGAGAAAAACTTCGTTACATTACCCCCTCTTCTTCGTAAAGAAAAATAAGTTTACTTATTTTTCTTCACAACTTAACATTTTCAAAAATACCATACAAAAATACAACCTAAAATTAATTCACAACACTAAAACTAACACTACCACTAAAACAGTCTTTGGCTTCTGTCTGGTTCTGGAACTGGTTTCTCTCTAGTCTCTGCTCTTTCTGATTTCTGAAGGTATCGCTTTTTACTTAGCAGATACGGCTTCTTCTTCCTATGCTCCAGGGTACAGGAACAGCGACGCGACGTCACTCCAAGTCTGCCACAACGGGAACAAAATATGATGGACCGTCCTTGGCAGTGGTATCTGTCATGTCCAGAACTTCCACATCTCCAACAAGTGTCGTTGGTAATGGCGACTTTCGTTGTGGATTCTTTACAGCTGGTGGCTTTCTCCTCGTTTTGCTCATGAGTGCTAGTCTGACATTTGTCTGTGAGTGGAGCATCGTTGGCTTTACGGATTGCTTTACACTGCGTCCACTTCGTGGAACGATCAATGTCTGTAGACACTCCCTCCCAAGGTTGACTGTTTCGGATTGGGTTCATTTTCCCCGCGGGTTTCAGTTGGCATGTTTTATACCTTTGAAAGATGGGCAATTACTGACGTAACGGTTTATGTCTCTAAACATTCCTGGCCAATAATACCTTGAGGCTATTTTGGCGATCGTCTTTGCAACTCCCAAATGTCCAGAAGTCGGTTGGTCATGATTTTCGGTTAGTACGGTAGCGCGGGCAGACTTTGGAACACACAGTTTCCATGGATCGGTCATTTCGGGTTCGGTCGGATCTGAGTAGTCCCAGAAATGTCGGTATAAATGACCGTTTCGGATACAATAATCAGGGAAAGCAGTCGGATTATTCTCAACGGCTATCTTCGTATTTCGATACCACGAACATGGTACAAAATCAGCCAATAAAAACACTTGTTCCTTTTCTACGGTTTGGTTCGGTGCAGGATTACGGGATAGGGCATCAGCTACTTTATTCAACACTCCTTTGCGATATTTAATGTCGAAGTCGAATTGTTGAAGGTACATGCTCCATCGAGCTAGTCTACCAGACGGGCTTTTAAGGGTGTGAAGCCATTTCAAGGACTGATGGTCGGTTACCACAGTGAATCGGTATCCTTCTAAATAAGGACGCATTTTCTCTATTCCCCAAACAATCGCCAGACATTCCTTCTCGGTGACCGAAAACTTTTTCTCATTGACACTCAGGGTGCGGCTTGCATATGCGATCACGTGGTCGCCTTTGGATCCATTCTGGATCAGTGCAGCACCTAAGCCTTGATCGGAAGCATCAGTCTGTAGGACGAAGGGTTTCGTAAAGTCAGGGCAAGCCAGAACAGGGGCTTCGGTTAAACATTTTTTAAGTCGGTTAAATGCATCTTCTTGTTCTTTGGACCAAGTCCATCTTGAAGCTTTCTTGAGTAGGCGGGTAAGAGGTGACGCAATTCTTGAAAAGTCGGGAACAAAGCGACGGTACCAGGATGCTATTCCAAGGAAGCGTCTTAATCCTCGAACGTTAACAGGGGCGGGCATTGACATAATCGCGGAAACTTTGTCTGGATCGGTTTTTATTCCTTCGGGAGTGACAACATGACCTAGGTATCGGAGGGAACGTCGACCAAACTGACATTTTTCAGGGTTTAGCTGGAGGTTAGCAGCTCGGAGGCGACGGAAAACTTCATGCAAATTCCGGAGATGCTCATCGAAAGTTTTTCCTAAGACTATGATGTCATCAAGATAGGCGAAGCATACCGGGTCTAAGTCAGGGCCAATTATTTGGTCCATGAGACGCTGAAAATTTGCGGGGGCGGAATGTAGACCAAAAGGCATTACTCGGAATTGAAAAAGGCCCATCCTTCTACGGTGAATGCGGTTATCGGTTTACTTTCTTTGCTCAGCGGAATTTGCCAGTAGCCTTGTTTTAAATCTATGCTGGAAATATAACGGGCATTCCTTAGTTTATCTAAGATGGCATTGATGTAAGGAAATGGGTAGGCATCTTTGCGAGTAACGGTGTTTACTTTCTGAAAGTCAATACAAAATCTGGGAGTACCATCCTTTTTACGGACTATTACCACCGGAGGACTCCATGGACTGGTGGAGGGCTCTATAATTCCATCTTTCAGCATCCTCTCAACTTCGGTGTGTATCACGTGCTGCATTTTTGGGTTGCGAGGGTGGTAGCGTTGCTTTATGGGCTCCAATTTTTCCAAATTTATGGTATGCTCAATTAACGGCGTGGTACCTTGGATGTTTTTAAATTTTGGAAGCTCTTGATCCAAAAACAATTTTAACTTTCGTTCTTCATCTTCAGACAGTGTAAGGCTGGGTCTTTCTTCACTTCCTAACAAATTGCAATGTTGGTCAGCAGAAGGGGTTTCAATAAATTTCCATGTTACGGTTTTAGTCTGTAGGTCCAGACTATCAGCATATTCGCCCAGAATATCCATACCCAAAATAATATCCGCAGCTAAGTGTGGAAAGTAATTGAAAAAGGCGGTAACTCTTTCTTTCCCAATTTGCAACGGTACTTGATAACATTCTTTCACATGGACCGTCTTTCCATTAGTAATTTTGACTTGTAAATTTGAACCAACTTTAGAACAAGAACTCTGCTCACACAGTGAAGCGACGGCTTTTCCTATATATGAACTAGTTGCTCCGGTATCGAGAAGGGCTAAAAATCTTTTATTAAGTACCTTTACTACTATCTGTGGACGGTTGTCCGGGTTTGAGCTTGCTTTATGAGCAAATAGCGGTTCATTCTGACTTGATATCTTTTCAAGCTGCACTGTCTCTAATTCAGTGCAGCCCACTTCTAGTTTTCCTATCGGGCACAAGAACAATTTCGGGTTAACGTCCCAGCTTTCCCGCAACGAGAGCAAAACAATTTAGCCGGCTTCCTACAATTCGTTTTATAGTGCCCATTCTCACCACATCTCCAGCAAACGATAGCTGTTGTGGGTTTCGGATGAGTTTGTACTGGTGGGTTATTTCGGGGGTAAGATCTTTCCTGTCTTTCTCTTGGGTAGGTAGGTCTATCTGGTTCCGTCGGTCGGTAAGAGGGTTCAGTCGGTCGGTAAGAGCGGCGTAGTTCGGCGAAGAGTACTTCCGCTCTTCGTGCAGCATTGGAGAACGAGGGTATATCGTAAAAGTCGGTATTTCGGATTTGCTGTCGGTATTCTGGTAGCAAATTACGGTACAGCCATTTCAATTCGTCCTCCGGGTTGATTCGTCCATGCCTGCGAATCAATGTCTGTAAGTCGGTTATGTAACGGTTCACTGGCTCAGTTGCTCTTTGAATTCTTCGACTTATTTCAACCTCCAATTCCTCCTCGTAGTTCATAGGAAAATAGAAGGTCCGGAAATCCTTAAGAAAATCATCCCACGTGACCCAATTCCTACGGTTATTTCGGTGCCATAAAGACGCTTCGTCCCTTAGTAAGACTGATAAATAAGGCATCAGGTCATTCGGTGTTATCCCCTGTGCTTCGGTGACTTCCAGTAAGCGTTCAATAAAACTTACAGGGTCAGTTTTTCCATTAAAGCTTATTCCCCATTCTTGTAGTTTCAGCGGAGGTGTGACATATCGGACCATCGGTGGCAGATATTTCGCTTGACATAGTGGAGGACTAAATGTGGTAGGATGGTATTGAGACGGTAAGATTGCTGGACTGGGCCTACTTGCGGTAGCAGTGGTAAAAGTCACGGTAGTGTCTGTAGTTGTGGTCGGTAGTGTTGGGAGCGGTCGTATTACAGATGGTGTTGGCCTTATACCAGCTGTTGTTATATTTTCCTGATAATCGTATGGGTTGATGAGTGACTGAGGTTTTATTTGCTGAAAAGGCGACTGACTAGGATAGTCGGAATTATATGGTGGCGGAATAAATGATGGCTGGGATGTACTGTCGGTCGGGGCGGTTGGTTCTGTCGGTAACGGTGGTATAACAGTCGGTAGTTGTCTTACATCAGTGCTTGACGCGTTTTCCTCATGTTCAAAGAGTCTGGCTCTGAATCGGTTTCGTAAGTCTGATAGGGTACCTTGTGGATCCCTATATACATCACAAGTTTCCCTAACGAAAACTTCGGGCGGCATTCGGTATGGCCACGTCATAGGAGAACCAGTAATTTCAGGTGAAGGCTGTATTTGGTTTGGTATCGGTAAGGGGCTAGGGTGCAGTGGGAAGTCTGTGTTTTCTTCCATGATTCGGATAAATCGGTACAGCGTAAGAAAATAACAAAAGAGTCCCTGGACCCTTAAATCTAAACAAAAGAAAAGAACCTGCTCCCTTAAATCTAAACGAAAGAAAAGAGGTCCCTGCTCCCTTAAATCTAAACGAAAGAAAAGAGTCCCTGCTCCCTTAAATCTAAACGAAAGAAAAGAGGTCCCTGCTCGGGCGCCAAAATTATGCGACGGCCATTCTCAGGTCCGCGGATACATAGTTAATTCGTTGAGTCTCGGGCGCTACCCTTTGATATTTATAAAGCGACAAAGGGACCGCTATTGCCTACAAGGTAGCTTTTAAACAGGGGAGAAATATTCCAGGGATTTTTAGATTAAAACACCAGGAGTAAGGAACAACAATAGGGTGTCTATTAAACTACGGTACAACAACATCCAAACACCTACTAATACTACGACTGTTAGTGACTCTCTATAACTACATACGAACACATCCTAAAACTATGAAATTAATAACAGCGAGAGGGGGGGGGGGAGCAACAGTTAGTTACTTAGTAGACGAAATTCTGATGAACCATGGAAAACGGGAGGTTTCGGTAATAAACCAGTACACTCTGTACTGGATCGGAAACTTCAATATTGCGTACAAGCAGTAACAACAATATGAAACGGTAAAGGAGCTTTGGGACCACTGGGAACTTGGGTTTCGGAGGGAGCGTACTTTATAATTCGGAATCGGATATAGTCGGTTTCGGTTTATTCACATCCAGCCTGGCTTTGAAGATCGGTGCTACGGGAAGCCCAGGATGTAAAACAGGACGGTGACGGAATCGGTGATAGGTCCCAAATCGGATTTGAAAGAAGCGGTACGGTGAGCGGTGTGTTAGCGATTTTCCCGGGTTACATATGAACGCACCCTGTGATGAACAAAATGAACGCGGCCAGAATCAGCATGACACCTGCGTCACTTGAACGTCACAGGTACTCCGGTGGAGCACGACAACTCCAACTACACCGGGAAATCACAAACCCACCCCTCTTGTATCGTAAGACCCTAGCATGACGTCAGGAGCCGAAACGTGAAGCAACAACGTCGGCCCCCTAGGTCAGATATCCGGTACTAACTCATCGAGTCCTCCCATTCGATTGACCTCTCGACTGTCGACCCTCGACCGTCCACGACCCAAAATATTCGAATTATTTTGCTAGTCTTTATAAATTCTGTCGGCTTGTTAAGCGCGTCAAACAGGTGGCACCATCTATGGGCGCACCCGCGGACCTACGGCCGTTTTGGCTATTGCCTTTGCTTTTATATGGGGAATTCCCGTTTTTTATTTAAATAAAAGGTGTTGTAATGAGTTGGGTGATGAAATATAAAGAAAATGTTAATTGTGACGTCATTACCTGTGAGTTAGAGAAAAACTTCGTTACACTGGAGATCCGAAGTTTATTCCTGACTTGTTCAGGAACATTGTTAAACCTCTCCTTGAGCTCCTCCACAAAATTCTCAGAGTTGAGCGAATCTTTTTCTGGTGTTCCACCCATCCCCTCCGATCCCATCCGATTGTGGATGCAAAGGAGTTGTCCTGGTCTTGTGAATTCCGAGAAGTTCCATGACCTTCTGGAAAGCAGCCGATTCAAAATTTCGGCCCTGATCAGAATGAAGTTCGAGAGGGATTCCAAATCTGCAGAACATTTCATTTACTAGCACAAATTATAGACTTGACTTGATTGATTGACTTGACTGATCCTGGGGGTCTTAACGGGCTCGGTCAATTGCCCCCTTACATTGACCGGAATTGGTTTTTCCTGTAATCTAGAGTGTTCTTGGTTACCGATCGGTCTTCTAAACAAAGGCGACGGACTTCTTGCCCTATTACGGCAGTTACTCTTGACGTGACCCAGTTTACCGCAGTTAAAACATTTTATATCCCGATTGCCTGTTGATCGAGGAGTTCATCCCAACAGGGCTTGCATATTGACTGCGATATCCTTCAACGCTTTAAGTAAACTTGCTATTCTTCTTGTCACCGCAAGTTGCCATTCTTACACGTGGAGAAGAACTAGATGACACTCGTGACGCCTCGAATTCCAGGGCCCGAAGTAGTGCCTCGCTGATATTCTTGGGCCTTACTAGACGTAAGTGCTATCCCTATAAAAACTCACGGATAGAAAAGGATAAAAAAAATGTATCATTTTTGTATACGTTTTTTGAAACCCCCTTTTCGTAAAGAACTGGATAGAAATTATTATTGAATCCAATTTTATCCTTTATAATTCTCTATACATTTATATCCAAAAATTGTATGTATAAGTTTAAGATCCTCAATACGTTGGGCACCTATACGTTTTTTGAAATCCCCCTTTCGTATAGAAATTGATAGAAATAATTATTATATCCAGTTCTATTCTATAGAATTCTCTATCCACTTATATCCACAAATTGTCCGTATAAGTTTTAAGATCCTTAATACGTTAGGTGTACATTTTTTTAAAGCTCCTTTTCGTAAAGAAATGATAAAAATAATAATTTTTATCCAGTTCTATCCTACACAATACTCTATCCACTTATATATAAATTGTTTGTATAAGTTTTAAGATCCTCAATACGTTAGGTACACGCTTTTTAAAACCACCGTTTTGTAAAAAAACGTGTATAGTAATTTTGATACACTTGTATCCAATAATTGGGATATGGCAGTGATCGTTCTGAATACATTTTTATACGTTTTTTTTTTATCGTCGGCTTGAAAATAAAACATAAAATTCTTTATACACTTGTATCCATAAAGAGTATGTATGAGTTTTAAAATCCTTAATACGTCGTGTATTGTGTAGGTGTTTGGAAAGCTCACTTTTGTAAAGGAACAGGAATAATACTTTTACACCCTTCTTTACAATAGATGAGATTTGCAACTAATCACTTTCAAAACATTTTATTGAATCGTCGTTTTTAAAAAGTAACGCCTATATTTTTTCTATCCATTTCTATCAATAAATTGTATGTCTTTATTTAGAGAACGTTATTTAATGGTATGCCGTAAATTTCAGAGCGCATTTGTGATCTAAATTCAAACAGAAAAGTTCATATAAACTTGTGCCCTAGTGAGTCTGGTTTTCAAGATACAGGGTGTCGAACTCGAACTTTTCTGTTTGCATTTATACTATAGGATTGCGCCCTGACAAGCCATTACGTAACACCCTGTATACATACTTTTTGCCACTACTAGCTTTCCTACTTTAGTCATTCAGCCAGGCCTAATAACGGTGTTTATTAAAGATAGTAGTGAAAAAAAGTTTATACGTATATTAAATAAAGACATACAATTTATGGATAGAAAAAAGATCATCGGTTCCAAAACCGATGATTCAATAAGACATTTTGAAAGCGATTAGTTGCTAATCTCATTTATTGGATAGAAGTGTGTAAAATTATTATTCCTGTTCCAAAAACCTATATATACATGGCGTATTGAGGATTTTAAAACTCATATATACAGTTTATAGATACAAGTGTATAAAGTATTTTGTTTCTTTCCAAACCGACGATTAAAAAAACATATAAAAATGTATCGAAATGTTATTGTACCCGTTTCTTTGCAAAATGGGGGTTTCGAAAAGCGTATAGGTACCTAATGTATGTATAAGTTTTAAGATCCTCAATAGCTTAAGGTATACTTATACATACAATTTATAGCAGAATAAGTGGATACGGTATTGTATAGGATAAAACTGGATAAAATTGTATTAATTTCCTTATGTAAAGGGGGTTTTAAAAAACATATAGCTATAATGTATATTAAGGCTCTTAAAAACTTTCGCAAACGAAACCTCCATATGGAATGAAGATGTTCTTAGTGATAAAATTTGAGGAGCAGCATTTGAAGATCAATTTTCTGCTACCTTACAGCTCAACTTTATGGGGAAGATAAGAGCCTCCTTTAATATACAAATAAACGTTTTTCAAAACTTGTTGAATACACAAATTCGTTTATGGTAAGTATCTCACGAAGATCTATATGAAATGTTTATTTAATTCTCAGATCCTTCCAAACTTTCAAGTAAACTTGACACTGGATGTTTTCAAAATTGTGAAATAAAAATCGTATGATTGGTAAGTTTCGAGTTTATTTAATATCTTTAGGTTTTCAGACAAAATTTTTATTAATTTCAAAACGTATTTCATAACGAGTACGACATAGAGTGAATATGTGTGGTGCGCCCAGAGTGAGCAAACTAGGACAGTAAATACATATTCATTTATTTCAGAGTGCAATCGGAACATTTTGAAGCAGTTTGAAAATCTTTCTTCAAATAAACCTAATTTCTTTAATTTCAAGAAATACCTAACGATATCGCCTGGCGCCGAATTGGGAAATGTCAGCGATGACGATTTATCTCCAGAAGTTGCTGAAGAGAACCACGCCTATAAGATAAGGCACTATCAGATGTTCAGGATAATAATTAGAGTGTAGAAAAAAAACAGTTTGTACGAAATCTGCTTCTAACTGTCTAACGTATTTTGAAGCCATTTTGCGAAGAGACTGGATAAAATAATGATGCAGAAACTGAACCCCCTACAGATACGTTTCTGAAGATGTACCTTTACTTTTAAAAGAAATAACACATCAATATGAAAAAAATAAAATGCTTTATTGTCATAAACTGGGGCAATGAACAGAAAAGAAAGGTGAGCTAAAAGGACTATACTGATTCAGTAGGCCACACGCGAGAGATCCATTCATAAGTTCTGTTATGCCGAGAAACAGATTTGCATAAATGTATTTGCCAAATATCTACCTGAATAACAACGCATTGCAGGCCCATTCGGACTCGCCTAACTTTCAGAAACTTTATAATGGGCGCTTTGGTGTATAATCCATTAGATGCTTTCCGAAAAGGAATGAAACCGAGTAAGAATGAAGCTGTAGATGAGTACAATGATAATATTCAAGGAGCGCAGCCTGATAAAGTAGTACAGGCATAATAAGCCTATAATAGAGAAATGGCGCTAAATAAATATAGTTCATTTAATTCCTAATGTCTTCACTGTGAGCACACCTCTTCAAAGCTAAATAAAAAAAAACAACTGACACAAATAATAAGGGTTAATTATTCTTCTTATCTGAATTATCTGAATCTTCTTATCTGAATTATTGTCGTCATCGCTAATGCTTTCTGCTTCATCGGTACTATCTTTCTCTACTTCTTGTCCATATCTGTGTTTTATAACGGCAACACTGGACGAGCCTGTAATGAGATAAACGTTTGCATTTAATACTAAGTTAAAACATAAACTGAAACAAAAAACTATGTAGCTTAGGTATTAATAAATAAAATACTTAGGACATGCATTATTTCAACAAAATATATTTAAGGAAAAGTAAGTTGGATTATCCGAGCTGCCCATTATCCGAACGTGGCTGCAGCCACATTGGCTAGGATTATCGAGACTTTGCGGTATTTTAAACTAATAATTGTGGACATCATCCGCATAGAAAGAGTCTTGACATGATTTATTACTATATTAAAAAAAAAACTCGGAATTAATACTTACTTTTTGGTTGATAATTTAACTGGTGAATTTTTTTTGCCACATAGCATCCCATTCTTGGGAAGCTATGTGGCAAGTAAAATTGTAGTAAAATCGTCAATTTTTTTAATATACTTAAGCCAATGTTTAAAGATATTTGAAATAAGATAATAATTTATATTAGTTGATATTCCCCCTGGGTAGATTAAAAGAACATTCAATATGATTTTAGGTACATAACTGGTATATAACCCGTGTTCATTATAAATTTCATCTAGTTGGCTGTGAAATATCAAAAGAAAAGGATGGATAACAAAAGTCCATTTACTTTAATTATGTCATCTTTTTCTATTAAAATTTCATAGCCTGCTAGATAAAGTTTCACAATGAACATAAAAAGTTTATAGAAATTCAAATATATATATATTTAGTACCTACATATCACACACTTTGGCACATGTCTGGAATATGGATTTGTCAGGCGTTAAATACCTACCAATTTCCCTTTGTTTTATCATTTCGACCAGAGTAAAAAAAGCTTGACATTATTTTTTGCAATGTTTATTAAATATTAGTTAAATCATATTTATTTATGTTATGTTATCATAGAGCAGGTGTCTGTGCGTTCAACCTGCAATAAAAGTAACCCATAAAAACTTACGACACATCAAATGTATGGAAATAGTTATTTATGTATTAACAGCAAAAAGTAACTTTTAGCTTGTAATACATACAAAATTTTATCTACAAACGATATCAAATAATACAATACATTTTACTACCTCGTAATATATATGTAGTCCACAACATAAAAATTTAAATCAAACTCACAATGACGTTTTAAATATGTGGTTGAGTGGGGGGTAGATGCTATCGCCAGCAAGTAAAAAATTTTTTCTACTAATGCATTAAAAATTCAACTTTTAACACGCTAACTGTTAAAAATATCGTTTTAAGGCACTAATGTTAAAAGTAACTTCTATTTAAATTTTATTGGTTTTGTAGAAAAAAATATGTATGGTGTTTGTGTCAAAAGTGCTTTTAGGAAACTCATGCGAATGCATAACTTTCAAATGCGTGCCTTAAAATTGTACTTTTGACTTACTTTATAGTCAAATATAATAATAGCTAATTCGCATGCCTATCCATTGGTAATGACCATAAAAGTAAAGTCCTCAAAAAAGGTTAATGTTTTGTTTGTCTATGGGTTTCGTGCACATGACATCATTTTGCCAGAATTTTAGTAAATATACCTCACTTCAACCACTGTAGTGACGTGCCCCATGAAACCATTGAAAACGTAAATAATATAAACAAAATATGTAATTATTGGGCGTTTGTAGATAAAATATATTTTCTACATTAAGGATTTAAAATAACTGCCTATTCTTGATTAAAAAATGTTTGTTTAATCATGTCACTTAGAAAAAGGATAAGCAAGAAAAAAGGTAAGCAAGAAAAAAGATAAGCAAGATAACAAAAAAAAAGTTAAGCAAGAAAACAAATAGATAAAATATAACATAGGTACCTTTTCCTCATAAAGCGTGCCTTGGCTTTGACAACTTCTTCTTGATGGAGGTTATTATTTCGTCATCGTTGGCGTCCTTTGTCCTTTTATTATCCCTGACTGCTTCTAAAAATGTGCTGTTACATTTACATTCTTAACACAGTTTTATACATAATATACATGGTGTTAGGGAACTATGGTTCCAAAATGAAACTGGTGATAAATCATCGATTTTAACACCCTGTATCTTAAGAACCGCTGGTTTTAGGACACATGTTTATTAAGCAATCTCTAGTGATTTTTCGATAATCTATCACCAGTTTCATTTTGGCGCCATAATTCCCTGAGATATTCCTGTATATTCCTGTATAAAAACATCCTAAATCTGTAAATAGTAAAATGGGTCTTGTGATTTAAAAGATTTGGATAAGATAAGAAACTGCCTACACATTACTACAATACTATTAAAATAATACTTACCAATATGGCCAGAATCGACACCGAGTTGAAACAAAACTATACACAGCTATACGCTTTGGAAGGAACCGGGAACAAGAAGCAAATAAAACGACTCTCAAAAAAATCACGAAACAACAGGATGCCGACACCACGCCACACGAAGATAACCTCAACTCAAATTATGAGTTTCAGTTATGTCAAAGTTCAAACGTCAAGTGTCAAAAGTGGTTAACAATTTGATGGAGTTGATGACTTTTCTTGTTTTATGGACTTTTCTTTTTTCAGAAAGGAAGTCTTTTTTCAGGAAAGCAGTCACTTCCATTACTTTTTAATTTTTCTGAAAAAATATAATCTTTAAAAGCTAAACAAGCAATCTTCTGGAATTTGCTCATGTCCACATACCCATACTGCAAAAAGTTGACATATGACAAGTATATGACTGGTATAATCCAAAATTCATATGCTTTTGAAAATATACCAGGTATATACCCCGCATATGAATATGCTTTAGGCTGGTATAAAAATGCGTAAGTTCCGCCGACGGCAGCAGCTGAGAGGTTTAGTCAGCGAACCCTGAAATTGGCCAATCAGATGCCGATTTTCAGCGTTCGCTGACTAAACTTCTCAGCTGCTGCCGTCGGCGGAACCTACTCAATGTCTAAAGATTAGCTTATCTTTCGACAAACATTAAATAGGATTCAAGATCGACAATTCGGATACAAAGGGGAAGCAGCTGTTCCGATATACGAACGGATTCAGTTAGACTAAACCATTTTTTTGGATTAAGACATATAAAGAATGTATTATATTCAAAAACGGACTAAATGGGATACAAAAGATATTATTGCGATTACTTAATATGGATACAAAAGTGATAAAGGAAATAAGACTTCATAAAAAACGGATAGGAAAGGATACCAATATCTTTATAAAATTAATATAATAGAATTTCCTTTCTAGCTTCGAGTCCTTCGGATTGCATTATTCTTTCTTCCAATTGTTGCTCCCTAGCCGCGAGATGGTTCACTAATTCTTCTTTGAACCGTTTCTGTTCTTCCTTTTGTTCCTGATAACGTCGCTCCTATACTTCATCACGTCTTTCTTGTTCTTCTTTTTGTTCTAGATAATGTTTTTTCTGCTCGTCCTTCTGTTCGTTATAACGTTTTTCCTGCTCCTCTTTTTGTTCGTTATAACGTTTTTCCTGGTCTTCCCTCTGTTGTTGCATAAGGGAGAGCAGGGTGGCAAGTTGATCCTCCATCGCTTGATGCTGGCTTCTAGTCACTGGCATAAATACGTAATGTCCGGCAATGAAGCACTCACTTACAGTTCAGCAATATTAGTCCTCAAATTCCCACTGAAATCAACTTCTGACACCAATTGTTGCGAGCTCAGGGTTCAATAATTCCAGTGTAACGATTTAACACGAAAACACTATTTATTTATCCCACAAATACACACAGGTACAATTCGACTACTAAATAACTCACTACTTAACACTTCATAGCCTTCTATTATCGTTTGGTACTTCAGCTTACTTATGGCTCTATTAGAATACGACTACTACTAACCGCGGTGCTATTCGCCTTTTATACACTCCTAAAAAATACAGAAACACCTAGAATATTTTAGAAGAAAAATAATTAATACGAGACACATAAAAAAAGGTCGTAAACAACTACTTTCTAAATAAACAGAGCAATAAATCACTCGTGACAGTCCCATGCTGAAGCGCCCGGACGGCGCGAACGCGAAGGTTCTAGCTCCTTATACTGTATTACTGAACATTTCGTCCCGTAATACCCTGTATTACTGAACGGTGCTTCGACCGGCTAGTCCCGCCACGCGTTATTCCATTTTGTTTTTCATTGTCGGTATGTTTATGTTGTGGTTGTATTCTGTTCGGGCGTTGAGTGAAGGAGTAGGTAAAGAGGCGCAGCGCAACGGTATTTTGTACGCTCTAGTGCTATCTCTCTCATCTATTTTCGCTCTCCGAGATCGCCTAGAAAACTGGGTTCGGGCAGGTGGCGACACCACGTACCCAAGCGGTACAAGAGGCAAACTCGTAAATTTTTTGTGAATCGAGGTATTCGGAAATTGCTCCGGAACGGGGGGTCAGGTAAAAAGGGTCGAATTATTGTCTCTTGAATACAGGATTGAGATGCTTTAAAATTATTTTCCCCGGTTGATAATTAATTATTATACTTTGTTCTCCATCTCATTCTGGGGAGGAAAATAGTACTAGAGGGAGGAATCGAAAAGAAATTAAACACAAGACAAAAAGTTTTAGTTAAATTTTATTGAAGGTTTACATGCTTGATAATTAATTCCTAGTTATTATTCTAAAAATATACAGGGTGTCTTTGAAATGTCTGTACAAAATCTCAAGAAGAATAATAATTGCTCTTGGAGATTTCTGCCAAGAAACCTTTTTTCCCTAAAACATGTAGGAAAACACAAATTGAGGAAAAAATAAACTTTAGACCAGGGGATAAAAAAGTATAAGAATTCTGATTTCTCGCCTCTAAAAACCCCCGATTCGAAATTTCGTTCAGATAGTACCATTACAAAGTTGTTATTTTTTTTTCGATTTTGTTAATCTGAACTTTGAGGCCTTGTATTTCGAAAACCGTCCACTTTTGGATTAGACAACATTTTGTACAGCCATTTCAAATACTCTAATACTAGGGAGAAATCGAAAAGAAATATCACCACTCAAAGTTGAAGTCACTCAAAGGTTGAAGTGAAATGCTACTGAAGGTGTTCAAAAGATTTACTGCCTACTTTGATGTGGACAAAATAATAACTTTTCTGTGAGGCTTATCAATGTTATGTTTTTCTTTTTTAGTAGTTTCATTAAAGGTTTCCCATTTCAAATGTCGAAAAATTTTCATTTTTACAAATAAATTTAGGATAAACTCTTGGTGGATTTTACACGAATCTTCTTCTGGCCAACGTAAGGATTCCTTTATTTTAAATTTAATTTTTTGTAAAACATTATTTTTGTGTTTAAGTTTGAAATAAGCAACTCTAAGTCAACAGTCTCAAGTTTATTATGTTGTAGTTGTACGGCTACATGTTTCGCCTAAAAAGGCATCATCAGGCCTAAAATATAATTATAAACAATTGCAAAGCAAGAACAACCAATAATTAAACTCACCACAATCCCAACACAAGTTAAAATAGTTAAAATTCAAAACACGTTCACATATTTACAAACTCACAGTGGCAACTACCTGAAGGTCGGTCGTCGAGCAAAGTACGAGTACGCCGGTGGGGGCAGGGACGTTGATACGCAAATCATTTTAGATTATTAAAAATCAAAGTAGGTTCGAAATTGAAGACGTCATTGATGCACTCCAGTATGGGACTCTTTTTTGCTTTAGTTATTTCCATTTTTTCTAAAAGGTTAAGCTTATTCGACTTTTCACATTCATGAAGGATCCTGAGATTACCCGGAATTGAGGCTCCATGGCGATTATCCAACAAGTGATTGGCAAAAGTAGAACTAGTGTTGGAGATATCAGAATCCTTATACCTGTTATAAAGCTTGAGGTGTTCGTTAGCTCTCGTCATGAATCTTCTGCCAGTCTGGCCTATATAAACTGCCGGACAATTACTACAATGCAGAGCATACACTCCCGACTTCATAAGTTTGTCTGTGGGGTCCTTGTTTTTAACGATCTGTTTCTTTAGAGTATTATCCGTTCTGAATGCGATATTGACATCAAAAGGTTTAAAAAATCTAGCTAAACCCACAGAGATATTACCCAAATAGGATAAGGTTCTAAAACTTCTGTCCCTGCCAGAATTGTCATGTAACACATTGAGTGTTAATTTAGATTTGTTAAGAAATTTAAAATAAAGCTTGTTGAGTGTCTTAACGGGGAAGCCGTTGACCATTGCTATGTGTTTAATGGTGTCAACCTCCCTATTGAAAGCCGCCCTCGATAAGGGTAAATTAAATACTCTGTGAAAAAATGAATTGAAAGCAGCCCATTTGTGGTTGTAGGGAGAATTTGACGCGAATTGGATTACGTTGTCCGTGGTCGTGTGTTTTCTGTAAATGTCTATTTCAATTCTGTTGTCAACATTAGTCAGCAATAGGTCCAGGAAAGGCAACTGCCCGTCAACCTCAACTTCAGAGGTGAAATCCAGATCCACATGCAGCGAGTTTACGGATTCCAAAAAGGAAGCGAACTGTTCATCGGTCCCGCCCCAAATCAGCAAAATGTCGTCCACGTATCTTTTGTAAAAGATAATACTGTCAGAAAAATCGCCCCGGAACAAGCTGCTCTCTAAGTTCATCATAAAAATTTCACTCAGTAACGGCGAAAGGCAAGAACCCATTGCCAGTCCAGTAGTTTGTCTGTAAAAGTTGTCATTAAACTTAAAAAAGTTTTGATCCAAAACAATCTGCAATAACTTAAGCAAATCGTTAACCAGAAACCTTTCCACACCCTTGTCGATCAACAACCCTCTAACCAAGTCAAAGCATTCGCTCGGGGGGATACTAGGAAATAAGTTCTTTACATCAAGCGAAAACAGTTTGGCATTCGGTGGGACATAAACGTCTTTTATTTGAGAGGCAAATTCAATGGAGTTTTTAATCGAATGTGGGTTCCGAAAGTCAGTTATGTCCCTTAAGATGGAGTTTAGCCACGACGAAAGTCGATAAACCGGTGAATTGACAAACGACACCACGGGTCTAATGGGTATTCCCTCTTTGTGGACTTTAGGAAGACCGTACAGGAGCGGTGTACGGGGGTTCATGGGGTACAGTCTGTTCTTCGTCATGTTGTAAAATTCCAAAGTCACCGAGGTATCATCGAGAACTGTTTTTAATCTGTTGAAAAATGTAATTGTAGGGTCTCTATTAATCCTTTGAAAGCCAGCATCCTGCAAAAAATCGTCAACTTTGGAGATATATTCACCTTTATCCATAATGACCAAACATGAGCCCTTATCAGCCTTTGTAGCCAATAGGTTGTTAGACTCTATTTTGCTCTTCAATGAGGACAAATCTCCCTTATTGTAGTTCTGCTTTTGCACTGGGAAATCAGAGTTCAGATATGTTATTATCCGAGCTCTAAGAATATTTGGATTTTCTATGTTTGGGGTGGATTCTATAACGTTTTCAGACTCAATTGCGAGTATCTCCTTTTGTTTCCTGCTAATGTTATGTGTGAAGTTGTATTTTAAGTTCAAGTTAAGAAGTTTATTTTCCTTCGGTGTGAAAT